>JAPDVR010000014.1:3367828-3967828 GCA_026230005.1 Gila orcuttii | reverse complement strand
AGCCCTAGAGCTAAGTATGGTTTCAACTACTCCAGCTGATAGACCAGCATCTAAGTACTGAGCCCCCTCAGGGGCCAGACCCACAGTTTCCACATCTCCGGGCGAGGGTGGAATATTGTGCCTTCTGCTTGAGACAACAGATCCCTCCTCAGAGGAATCTGCCAGGGTTGGTCTATCAGGAGTGACACTAGGTCTGAGAACCATACTCGGGCCGGCCAGAACGGGGCTATCAGAAGGAGACTGATGCCCTCCTGGCGAACCCTCTCCAAGACTCCCGGGAGCAGAGCGATCGGGGGAAAAGCGTACAGGCGAAGCCTCGGCCAAGCTTGTACCATTGCATCCAACCCCAGTGGGGATGGATGAGTGAGGGAAAACCAAAGTGGACAATGGGACGTCTCTCGAGACGCAAATAGATCCACTTCCATTCGTCCGAACTTTTGCCAAATCAACTTCACCACTTCTGGATGAAGTCTCCATTCCCCGGGCCTCAGCCCCTGCCTTGACAGGATGTCTGCTCCCTGATTCTGAACCCCCGGGATATATATTGCTTTGATGGATAAATTTTTTCCTTGGGACCATAAAATTATCTGATGCGCCAATCTGGATAGAGGGCGCGATCTGAGTCCCCCCTGTCGGTTCAGATAAGCTACCACTGATGTACTGTCCGAACGTATCAGGACATGGTAACCCTTGATGTCTGGAAGGAAGCTCCTCAGAGCCCTGAAAACAGCCAACATCTCTAGGCAATTTATATGCCAAGAATGATGATGGTCCTGCCACAGACCCCTGGCAAACCGGCCGTCCATGACCGCGCCCCAGCCAGTAAGGGAGGCGTCTGTCGAAACGGTTTTCTGGCGACATGACGCCCCTAACACTGGCCCTTGGGACAGGAACCAAGGTTTCTTCCATATAATTAGGGAACGAAAGCATCTGCGCGTAACCTTTATTATACGGGACGGATTCCCCTTGGGGGAAAACCCCTTGGCTTTCAGCCACCACTGAAGGGGCCTCATGTGGAGAAGGCCCAAAGGTATTATGTTTGATGCCGCTGCCAGGAGGCCCAGCAATCTTTGAAATTGCTTTACAGTGATGGCCTGGCCTAGTCTTATCCCAGAAACCGTGGTTAGGATAGACTCGATGCGTGCGGGAGACATTTGTGCCCGCATCGTAACGGAATCCCATACCACACCCAGAAAAGTAGTTTTCTGAGCTGGTTCTAACACACTCTTTTTAAAGTTGAGCCTCAACCCTAAATTCTGAACATAACCAAGGACGACATCTCGATGCCGAACTGCCATCTCCCGCGACTGAGCCAGAATGAGCCAGTCGTCGATGTAATTTAGTATACGTATGCCCTGGTGTCTCAATGGAGCCAGAGCTGCATCCATACACTTCGTGAATGTTCGGGGAGAGAGTGCTAGGCCGAACGGGAGGACCCGATATTGGTATGCTTTGCCCCCAAAAGCGAACCTTAGGAACTTCCTGTGACATGGAAGGATGGAGACGTGAAAATAAGCGTCTTTTAGGTCTATCGTGACAAACCAGTCCTCGGACCTGATTTGATTCACTATAATGGGAATGGTGAGCATCTTGAACCTGAACCTCCTCAGAGCCAGATTCAGATGCCTTAAGTCTAAAATCGGCCTCAGTCCTCCATCCTTCTTTGGAACTATAAAGTAACGGCTGTAAAACCCTGACTCCCTGTCTGGTAGGGGAACGATTTCTATGGCCCCTTTGACCAGAAGAGTCTGCACTTCCTGTTCCATAACCCGAGCCTGTTCTGGAACCACTGTAGTCGGCACCACCCCTGAAAACTTGGGGGGTCTGTGACCGAACTGTAGTCTGTAACCATCTTTTATTATATTCAGGACCCACATAGATATATTTGGAAGATCTTGCCAATTTCCCAGAAATTCTACTAAGGGAACCAGTCTCTCGAGACTGGTCTCGGGTATCTTTTGAGCACTGTTCTCGACTTCCTGAAGCGGCAGAACGGCAGGAGCTAGCTGAGAAATATTTTGTGACCATAGAGGTTGCTCTTTTAACGTTTTTTGTGGCAGACACCACGTTGGATGTTCGCTGGAAATTGATGTGGCCCGAAGCATCAGAGATGGCGGGATAACATCTTTTTCCCGAGGGCTCCGCTGTGAAAACAACCTCGGTTGCCTCACAGCGGGGAGGACAGCCCTCTGAGGTCCTACCACCTCGGTTAGGACTTCTTCCCCGCTCTCTTGGCCTGAATGACGGCCCTCAGGTCGCCTTTCTGGCCGGCGGGTTTCGGCTGAGAGCGTTTCCTCTGTTGCCAAGCTCCCGAGGGAGGGGCTCTAGAGGCAACGCTCTCCTTTTGTTCTTGCCGATATGAGGAGCTGGTTGACGGCTGTGGCTGGCCACTTGGACCAGCCCTCCTAAAAGACTTAGAGCGGCGAGGGAGAAACTGATGGAACGCCGCAGATTGTTTCTTCGCCTCCTGAAACCTGTCGACGACAGTAGACACTGCGTCGCCGAACAAGCCAGAAGGCGAAAGCGGCACATCCATCAGGAAGGATCTATCTTTATCCTTGATACCAGAAAGATTGAGCCACAGATGCCTCTCCGTAGCCACCATAGCTGCCATAGAACGGCCGATGGCGCGTGCCGTTTCTCTAGTGGCCCGGAGAGACAAATCTGTGGCCTTCCTTAACTCCGCGATATCTGATGGAGTGGGACCCTCGCCTTCATCTAAATCCTTAAGGGGGTCGGCCTGGTACGCCTGCAAGATAGCCATAGAATGCAGAGACGCACCTAGCCCGACCAGCCGCCATATATGCCCTACAAACCAAAGCTGATGTTTCTCTACATGGTTTGCTGGGCAGCGCCGGGGTTTTAAGCGAAGATGCCACTTCAGGAGAAAGATAACTCGCCAAGGCTTCCTCCATCTGCGGCATCTTGCCATACCCCGCCTCCCTCACACCCACCACATTGCTATAATTACACAATGTGTTGGATGAGATGCGAGAGGAGTGGGGTTTTTCCCAGGATCTAGAGATCTCTTTGTGAAGATCTGGGAAAAATGGCAAACCCCGGCGCTGAGGCTGTGACCTGTGCTGCAGGAATCTCTCGTCTAATTTACTGTGACGAGAATCTTCCTGCTTATCTTGTGGCCAGCTGATGTTGAGTCTGGCCACAGCACGTGTCACAACCTCTACCAACTCCTCGTATGCGGGAACATGAGCTGGCGAGTGTGACTCATGTCCCTCGCTCCCGATGCTGAGCACATCCACGTCCTCAGACGCAGATAGCTCAAGCACCGGGCACTCGTCACGGGCAGAAGAAGCCGCAGTGCGGGCTTCTGCACCGTGAACGAGCGTTATAGAATCTGCAGATGATGAACGAGAAAGTGCCTCGGCAGTCTCGTTCTCATCTGCGAGATCCTTTTGCGATCCCCACGATTTAAGCCTCCGCGCCGCCTCAACAGACGCGGGACCTGAACCGTGGGGAACGCGAGCTCGGCCATCTTTATTAAAAATTGCCAAGCGGGAGCGCAGCACTCTCATAGATAGTGCTTCACAGCGTGCTGCGCTCCCAAACAGTTTACACAAAGTTGATGTGTGTCCCCACCCGTAATAAATCTTGGGCAAGGGTGCACACATCTAACAAACTGTTCACTCGCCATAATATATCTTGCTTTAAATCAGACAAACAACACCAAATAGATAGAGACAGTTTCAACATAGAGCGCTTGCTGAAGAGCGAAAGCTAATGTGTGTGTGTCCGGCGTCTCCCTTTATACATCCGGTTATGCCGTAACATGTTACGTCATGACGCAACACCAATCAGGATTGGATTAGTTTCATTCATACTTCAGAGGCGCACGCTAAGGGAGCGTCCCCAAAGAGTCGTTTTCAACGACGCAGTGTTGAGTTCCCTCGAAAGGGAACTGTGTAAATTCATTTTAAGTAGTGCCTAAAATGACTTCTTGTTATGTGTTTGTGTGTGTGTCTGTGTGTGAGTGTGTTTGTGTCTGTGTGTGTGTGTGTGTGTCTGTGTGTGTTTGTGTGTGTTTGTGTTGTGTGTGTGTGTGTGTGTGTGTGTGTGTGTGTGTGTGTGTGTGTGTGTGTGTGTGTGTGTGTGTGTGTGTGTGTGTGCGCGCGCACTGGTAAACCCTACGTTATGAGGACAAAATGTCCCCACAAAGATGGCAGTACCTGAAATCTTTGTCTTGGGGAAATTTTTTCATTCCCATGAGGAAAACAGTTTATATATCACACTAAAATGATTATTATTATTATTATTATTTTGAAAATGTAAGAATGCAGAAAGTTTTCTGTTAAAGCGTTTGAATCTTCACTGGAAGGAAATATCCTAAATTCATTAGGAGTCTAATTCACCGTCAGTGCTTGAACCCCTAATAACAAAATATCATTATCCATGTCACCAAGACACTGTCTACTAAACACACCAACACATCGTCTGTGGAAAGAGATAACTCTTTATCATGTGGCGAAAACAGAATGATTGCAAAATTGTATGCTTATGAGAAGGATGTGATATATCACTTAGTCATAGAACAGATTTAAAAGGAAAAATGTTTCATTTTCAAAGGTATTTACAAAATCAATGTAACATACAAATGCATTTCAATTACCCTTGTGTAAGAATGAATGACAGGAAGCAGATATTTCACTATGGTCTCAATGTCTCTGAGCTCTTTAGAGTATAGGTCTATCATAACAGCCTAATATTCCTGCGGCTGTCTGTGTTTTTAATGTTAATCAAACATTATAAAAGATAAAAGACAAAGAAATCACTCATTGTTCTTGACTGAATAGCTTTCATAACTACTTTAACCATAATGATTAATCTTTAACCTATACAGTGAAGATTATATGCAATGTTATTTTACACTTTATTACTTCGTTCAATTTCTGTTCCTGAAAACTACTGTTAGATAGGCTAAATAACCTGAAAAGCACTGTTTATTTTATTTGTATCTTTGCTCTATTGTATTTATTTGTGCGGTTCCTTGTAGTTTGATTATTTGGTTATTTTCTTTATTTTTATATGACAGTAGTCCTTTTTCCCTGAGCATAGCATATACCGAACCGCACTGAAACAGTGACCTTAAAACCATGTTAAAAACTGAGCCGTGAGTAATTTGAACCGTTAGACCCCTAATACATATTCATAATTCACCAGCTTTATTGCTAAATTTACCCGATTTTTCATATCATCAGGAAAATATACCGGGATAACCTGGCTTGACGGGATTGGCTACAACATGTTTGTGACGTAGAGAACAGGGCCGATTTCAAATCACACTGTCTTTGGTTCAGTGCAGTTTTAAAGGCACATTAAAATTTTTTGTTATGCTGATTGAAAATCTCTTCATAATTCACATTTAGACCACTAAGTTAACTGGTCTAAATGTATTTATATGTGTATACATTGTCAGGGCTTAGTCACTTCTGTCTAGTGTTTTTCTTGGTTCTGTGACAGAGCTCAGACACTCCTGTTTTGTCATGTCTGTGTCTGTGTGTGCGCTCTCTTGTCTGTGTGTGCGCTCTCTTGTCTGTGTGTGCGCTCTCTTGTCTGTGTGTGCGCTCTCTTGTCTGTGTGTGCGCTCTCTTGTCTGTGTGTGCGCTCTCTTGTCTGTGTTGTCTGTTACATGTGCGGGTCGTGGTGGTGTTTGGATCCCGGCACATCTGTCTAGTTTGGTTTGGGTTCTGTGTCGGGATTCGGACATTCATGCTCCGCGTCTTTGTCCTCTGTTGCGAGCTCACAGGATGAGCTTTCGCTCGTTCTCGTGCGCTCTGTCTTGTCGTGTGAGCGTGCGGTTTCGAGTTCGCTCTTCTGTCTAGCACACTAGCTGTGTGCTTTCATGCTGTGTGCTTTCATGTTGTCACGTTCTATGGAACGCTTATGAGTGTTCATGTCTCGTTTTGTGTGAGCACATGGCTTGTCATGTGTTTCCTTGTGCCATGTGCTCTCCTGTTGATTGTCTAACCCCGTCCATCTTGTTACCTGATTATTGGTTCACTTGCCCACCTGTCCTCCCTCGTTGCCTGCCTTGTTTGCTCCCTATTATTCTCCTTGTGTTTGCAGTCCTGTGCTGGTTTGTTGTCATATGTATGTCGTATGTTTACCAAGTCAAGTCAAGTCAAGTAAAGTCACCCCACCCCCCTCAGGGTTATTTTTGTTTATTTGTTTTTGTTTTGATTAATTAATTTTTTTGATTAATAAAAGCCTTTATTTCTTCTGCATTTGAGTTCTCGCCTCATCTCCTCAACACCAAACCGTGACACACACACACACACACATATATATATATATATATCGTCTTTGGAAGGCATAGGACCATAAAATGTTTGTTTAATCATTGCCTTCAGTCAGATGTCCTACCTGCCTGTCAATGCATTTCCATCCCTCCACGCACCGCGCGCTCACGCACGCAGATATCACACGTCACCAGCGCATTTCATGCTATGGCGAGTTAGACAGACGTCAGTCACAGAGCAACGCAAATGAAACAGCAGCCGCCTTTTACACTTCTTTTTGAACCAAAACATCCAGCTTATGCTGCGTTCACACCAAACTACTGTCATTTGGAAGAGTTGGAAACCTATAACCGTATACTCGGAGTGGTTTGTGACTCAAATTTATGCGCAACACTATCAACGCCGAAATGTATTTGCAGCAATCAGGTGGTACAGGTCAGTGCCCTTTAAACTGTTTATGTTCATTATTATTGCAATGTTGTGCTTTGAGACATGAGGTAGTTGAGCGCCGTCTCGTGATGCTTTGCAAACTCTGCTGTGCGCATTTTTTGTGTGTTTTGAAGGCAAGGCTTTTGATAGCGCTCTGAGCTTTCAAAGCTAACTTGCTATTGCTAGCCGCTCCGAAAAATGCCTATCCTACCTTTAAGGAGAAAATACTTAGCAATGGTGTTGACTTATGAATTTGCACATGGTTTGTCTTAAAGCATATTAAAAACACCACATAGACATATAAACAACATTAAAACTTGATTTTCACCACTGGGGTTTTATTAATGAGCCCGAGTAGCCGTGCAGCACATATTTTCTTGGCATTTTTTAGCTGTCTTCATCTTTTTTTATGTTATTAAAGCACAGCAGCTAAAATGCTAACACTGCTTAGATTTATATTTTATACTGGGATAAATATGGGGTGGCAATGCTTTTTCTTAGGCTACGTCTACATTAATCCGGATAGATTTGAAAACAGAGTTTTTGTTTAAAAATGCAAGCGTTTTTCAGGCGTTTTCCAAAAGTTTCTCATCCACACTGAAACTTTGTGTGAAAATTAACCTTACAGTTACAGCACATGTGTAAGCCCTCACAAAAGCTCACTGAGATGATACAGATAGAACAAGACATAATCAAGTTCCCTTTCGAACGGTCACTTCGTATTGCGTAGCTATACGCAGTGGGGGAACTCCTTTTCCTCGATTACTGAAGTCTATAATGTAAAACGCATTTGCAGCTGACAGCTAGCACAGTGAGTGTCTGGCTCACTCATTGGCTGCGCTGTGGCAAAAGCACATCCAATGGCGAGGGATTATTAGTCCCCGAAAAAGCACCATTATAGCAGATTTTTACTCCTTCAGCGACAACTACGTCTCTGAAACCTTCCTGAAAGTCTTCGCCGTCGAAACAAGCCCCTTCAGCCTGAGCGAGCAGCAATAAGGACCACATCTTCTCTACCGAAGTCGCTCTCCTGCCGCCGTTCATCTGTGGCCATCTGGCGTTCTACCATATCCTTTCTATTAGCGAGCGTTGTTTCAAAAGTCTCACCCACCCTGTGCCGCGTGCGGAGGCTTCCTGCATGAGTCCGACGGACATACGAGCTGCGTCTCATTCCTGGGCATCCACCACGCTGAGGTCATGCTCTCCACCTGCTCTGCCTGTGAGAGCATGCCCATCTCGGTGCTGCGGACGCGGCTAGCTCTCTTTCTTTCAATCTGTGTGTGCTTTTCTGTACAGGTGATTTTTTTAGGAGGAATAGTTCACCAAAAAATGTAATTGTTATTATTTACTCTTCCTCATGTTGTTGCAAACCTTAATGATAACTTTTGACAAATCTTTATGCAGCTCTTTCGAGACGGCGAAACCGCTCCCGTTCTTCCTTTCCCAGCTCTACTTCGGCCGAGGAAGAAGAAATGCCGCAGCCAACAACAGCCAGAGAGCATGGAGATTAGTGAGCGCACGCCGGCCACGTCCCTGCGTCCCTCACTTTCTCCCGCCGAAACGCCCTCCCCGGTCGTTTTCGCGGGGACTCAGCGCCCCCCCCCCCCACCCATGTGGCGGGCCTAGTCTCCTTCAACGGATCCGACGAGGAACACGACAACAGCCTCTCAGGATCTGAGGAGGAATGGCCGGACTCTATCGGCCCCACCATCGCTTCTCAGTCGGTCGCCAGCGTCACGGCCGCCGGGACCAGCCCGGACGCAGAGATGCTGCGGATCCTGACAAAGGCCGTCTCGGACCTCAAGCTCGAGTGGGCCTCGGCCGAGGAGCCTCCTCGAAGCCGGCTGGATGGATGGTTTTTGACGGGGCGCCAGCAGGCCCCTCGCCACAAGCCTGCCCCGTTATTTCCTGATGTCCACGAGGAACTAACCAAGGCGTGGAAAGCACCGTACTCCACTCGTGTGGGTTCCTCAGTTTCCGCAACGCTCTCCTCAGTGGACGGCGCGGCGGAGAAGGGCTACGAGTCGTTGCCGCCCCTCGAAGAGGCCGTGGACTCTCATCTCTGCCCGAGCACTGCTGCTAGCTGGAGAAATAGAGCAGTCTTCAGCCCTCACCGGACGCGCTTATTCCGCCTCCGGTCAGGCTGCATCGGCCCTGCACATGATGGCGGTGTTGCAGGTCTACCAGGCCAAGTTCCTCCAATCCATGGACGAGGCTGGCCCGGACCCCGAGGCCTTCCGGGACCTCCGAAGCTCCGTGGACATAGCTTTGCAGGCTACCAAAGCTACAGCACAGGCGATCGGGAGGAATAGGGCAAACTTGGTCGAGCACCACCTCTGGTTAAACCTCACCGAAATCAAGGACGCGGACAAAACAACTTTCCTCGACGCCCCTGTTTCCAGCTCCGGCCTCTTCGGCCCGGCGGTGAGGGGGTTCTCCGAGAGGTACACGGAAGTGCATAAGTCGTCCCAAGCTATGCGACACTTCCTGCAAAAAAACGCTCCAGCTCCGCTTCAAGTAGGCCCAAGCCTGCCCTGCCTTCGACGCGTCCAGCCAGGCCAGCAAAACAGGCATTTCAGCCCCGCCCTGCCCGCTGCCAACAGCGATCAGCAAAGCGCTTCCTGCTGCCCCAGGGCCCGCGACCCAGTGCCGTGACAGACGTCGGGCCACCGTAGACCTCCTAGCGTCGAGGCTAAAGAGAGAGGGCCCGTGTCTCACGCTTGCCGGACCACCTTCAAAGAAAACAGCGACACTTCTCACAGCTCCTTGTTTAGCTCGGGCGGCTGGAGATTTTATTACTGTAAACAGGCCCGCTACACTGCGCGCGCCTCTACAAACAAATGCCGTTTTCACGGTGACCCACATAAAGCACAAAAAGAGAATGTTTCACAATCACAACACACGGGTTCATTGCCCCCCTTTGTCAGGCGTCCCCCTCCCAGTTGTTACACTGTCTTGTCCCCAGGCAAAAGCCTATACAGTCAGTCCAATACTCATTACATGCACAAATCACAATATAAAGGTATCAGGTCCCCCTGTGTTGGGCAGCCCATCCCAGACTGTGTGTCAAACCCTAGCCACAAGGGTGCTGGCCTGGCAAGCCATCCCAGATGTGTCGAGTTGGATCATAAACACTATAAAGCAAGGTTACTCGCTCCAATTCGCTCGCAGACCCCCAAAGTTTCAGGCGGTCGTCGAGACTTCAGTGAGAAGCAGCGTGGGTCACGTGCTTCGCGCCGAAATTCAGAATCTGTTAGCAAAAGGGGCGATAGAGCTAATCCCCCCCGCGCTAAAAAACTCTGGGTTTTACAGCCGCTATTTTTTAGTCCCGAAAAAAGACGCCGGTCTCAGACCCATACTAGATTTGAGACATTTGAACAAGGCTCTCATGAAACAGCCTTTCAAAATGTTAACTACCAAACATATCCTCGCGCAAGTTTGCCCGGGGGATTGTTTTTTTACGGTGGATCTGAAAGATGCATATTTTCACATTCAAATAAACCCTCGTCACAGGCCATTCTTGAGATTTGCCTTCGAGGGCCAGGCTTATCAATACACAGTTCTGCCATTCGGTCTGTCCCTGGCACCCCGTACTTTCACAAAGTGCATGGACGCAGCGCTTTCTCCCCTGAGACATCAGGGAGTACGCGTGCTAAATTATCTCGATGACTGGCTAGTGCTGGCTCAATCAAGAACCGAACTACTGTCACACAGGGATTTGATTCTCGGACATTTGAAATGCCTGGGTCTCAAAATCAATATAATCAAGAGCAAACTTATCCCCAGCCAGAGTGTGGTCTTTTTGGGCACACCTTTTGAACCGCTTCAGTCAGTTGATCTTAAACCTCTCTCGCTAAAGACTGCTCTCCTGCTGGCACTGGCATCTATCAAGCGTGTGGGAGACCTGCAGGCTCTTTCCGTGAGCCCGGCATGCTTGGAGTTTGGTTCGGATGACTCCAAGGTCATTCTCAAACCCAGACATGGCTATATACCTAAAGTGCTCTCAACACCGTTTAGAGCACAAGTTATCACTTTATTAGCCCTTCCCCCTTCTGCTGAGGATGAAGAAGCTAATCTACTCTGCCCCGTCAGAGCACTGAGAATCTGAGGCTTTCTGCGTCTTTTAGACAATCAGAACAGCTCTTTGTCTGCTTTGGTGGCCGATCTAAAGGTGATCCAGTCACTAAGCAAAGGCTATCTAGATGGATAGTGGATGCCATATCTATGGCATATACCTCAGTGGGACAGGTTTGCCCTATAGGTATCATAGCTCATTCGACTAGAGGCATGGCCTCGCCTTGGGCTTGGTCCTCTGGTTTTCCCATTCAGGATATTTGTGATGCGGCTGGCTGGTCCTTGCCGTCCACATTTATGAAGTTTTATAATATGGAGGTACCTTCCCTGCAGGCGAAGGTATTTTCAGTATGATTGAGGCCCGACGGTGTCTGGTCTTGTCTAAAAATTATGTCACTGTGCACAATCACATATACATTTTATTATAAAACCCGCCTTAGGCCGGTTATATTCTCTATACTGCTGGACCCGACAGTGTCCGGTCCTATTAGTGCATTATGTTAGTTAAGTTACTGACATATAAATATATAAATATATATATATATATTGCTAGACCCGACGGTGTCCGGTCTGTTCATATATGTGTTTGGTTTTGGCTCGTTTTCTGCAAGCATGATCGTTCCCTATCTCAAGGAACTGAGGTTACGATAGTAACCGAGTAGTTATCGCGCAATTCTTCTGGCAGGATTATTTTATTTAGCTAAATATCTCACCATTCACTGAAGCGTCCAGGTCACCCTCACTCACCATTATATGTTTGGTGTAAAACGCTTAAACTGCTCTCATGTTTTACCACAGGACAGGAAATGCGAGTGAATTTTCTGTCATCTGTGCAGGACTGTGATATGAAGAGTATGTGTAGTACCATATCTTAGTAACTGTGTGAAAGTGAACAGCACATAACAGGCACAATACTGGTATAAACATGAATATCTATTGGTACAATATACGTCACATGACTAAACTTATGTCGTCGTTTTGTAAGACTGGAAAAACTGGAAGAGAGGGCAAATTAACATTTGAATTTCTCTCTTACACCATTCGAAACGCAAGTCTCACCTAAGCAATCCTAAAGTACATCTTTTTCCCTTGACCCCCCCATTCCCTCTTTCTATCATGCTGAGATCACCTGAAATTCACCCAAGAATCTATATAGTTTAATGTGAACACATGTTTGATATCATTTGAAATGTCTCAGTGCGACTGGTACAAAAATCTAATTCTCAAATAAGTAAACCAAAAGGTAATAAGGTATTTAAGAGTTTAGAAATAATTCACATACGAGGAGGAGGGTGTGTCTTCCAGGCAAATGGTCTCATGCTCTCAGAAGATGTAAACCCATTCAAATTCCCATTGTTAGCAAATGGTTCCATGTAAATCAACTTCTGCCCCCAGTAAGTCTGGGGCGGTGATTAAGGCCACATTTACACATAGCCGGGTATTTAGAGAAACAAATATTTCCCCCACCCATTTTCAATAATAACATCGTGCACACAACATCGTTTTCAAAAAAGTTGTCTTTTACATCAAACCGCATAAATACGCCATCGAGCGCCATCATAACTATGCCAAACTGGGCGCTCACATGACGTTAAGCATTTTCTGGTGCATAATATGACATTTGAGAACCTAAAACCCTGTTTCTCACAGTTGACACGGCAACACATAACCAAATCAGAAATCTCCACTTTGGCCGGAGTTTTTAGAAATAATCGTTTTCTGTGATAAAAACGGGGTTTTCGTGTAAATGAGAGGCCAAAACGCAGGGAAATATCTCCGTCTTCCCTTCGTGTAAACGGGGCATTAATGTGAATTCCCACTGTGAACTCATGTTTACATTTGAAAAGAGGTTTCTGCCTTGGTCTGTCTATATAATGAAATGAAACTAGATGTTGGGGCGTTTTTCTGTAACCCAGACTAGCCCGTGATGCTAAGTGTACGCAAAACACTTCGCATCATGTAGTTTTTTTTATAATGTCAAGGTATTGCATCTTGTCTCTTTATTCCAAAGCATTTGATGTTTGTATCTATTATCTTTGAACTGATTATGCAACTGGCATGAAACATCTACCTGACATAATAAATTGTAAACATTTGATTTTATTCTAATCGATTATTTTCAGTAAAGATTTAAAAAGAATAGTCAAACAGTCGCTCAGATATCATTAAAACCTTTTTCATTTTTTGGAGTCAGATGAAACAACGAGTTTTCAAATGTATCCACTTTGGAGAGAATTTTCAAAAAGCTTGGTTGCTAAAAACGCCGTCTCAGTGTGAACGGAAGACCAAAACAGAGAGAAAAAGATGCGTTTTCAAACCAAAACACAGTGGACAAAGCCTCTTTTTCACATTTGAGCTCATGCCTCAGCCTGAGGAACTCTCTGCGTCCCTACAGTACATTAAAACAAGTGAACACCCATCAAACTAGTCATGACTAAAATATTTTGTGTGTTCTTAGGCCTATTTAACTATTGTAATGCAGGCATCTGAAAATAATTGTCTTTCATTGAGTTGATCAGCGAGTTTTCTGTATAACCGCTAAACAGTAATACAACACCAACCACATCTTCTTTTAAGGAAATAAAATAAGAGGTTCTTAAGAAACCATTTGAGAACTTCTTAAGTATTTTTCAAGAATGGCTTATGAACCTCTTGGAATTTTTATTAAAATATGTTTTAACATGTTTGTGATTCTAGTCCTCACCAGATTAATATCCTCAGTATACTGTATGTATGTATGTATGTATATGGGGTTAGGATTAGAGTCAGGTATAGCGACCTCAACGAGGAGGATTATAATTTGGCAGAGAGTCCAAATTCGGCACAACACATCAACGTTCCTGCAGTGGTCAAAGGTATATTAAAGGTAGTCTATTAAAATGATGATCACATATTTGAAATATCATACTGATTACCACCTGAGGACACTCCTTCACAGTTCATTCTTATTAAAAACAAGTTTTAGTCTACTTTTTATGTACTTATCGGAAATGTATAAACAATATATAAATATATAACAAAATTAGGTCTATACTTAAGTATATTGACAAGTATACAAAAAAGAAAATGTATATTTAGTCAGCAAGTCAGCTTTGAGGTGGAACTGCTCCCTTATACTTTAAGCTCATTTTATTATGTCACGGGTTTTTGTTCAAGTGCCATTTTTAAGATTCTTAAGTAATCACTGTGTCATAACCATTTGATTTTTACTTGAATATACGTTATTACGTTTACATAACAAAATGAACTTATACCCTTTTTTTTGGTAAGGGCTCAGTGTTACAGTTTGAGATTTACTGTTCTAAAAGATTTACTAAAAGACAACATTTCTGGGGTTCAGAGGGATATAGATTTAGAGTAAATAATGACAGAATTTTTCAGCTCCTTTAAGATGAAATGAACTGAACAACGACAGACGCATGATTTAAATTCTTAACATTCTTAAGTGCCTACATTGGAAAAACAAATGTTCACCACTTGCTTCACTAGAACTTTTAACTCAATAAGAAAGCAAAATATTTTGTGCCTCAAACTTGTCAGCAATGAGCTGGAAGGACTTCCTCATTACAACAACCACAGACAGTTACGATCTGTGATTATTGCCAAGAGTCTTGTGGTCCTGCTCAAAATGTAGAATTATATAGATTTATTCAGAGCGAAGGCTGATCTGGACGCACTGATCACTCCACAAAAGAAGCTCTTCCAAGCCCATACAGGCTCACATCAGGGCTGAGCCATTTAACACCAGAATTGGGAGAGTTTTTTTCCTTCCCTCGGGTCATTGAGGACATTTGACGCACTTGAACCACGAATACACACACACACACACACACACACACACACACACACACACACACACACACACACACACACACACACACACACACACACACACACACAAAAGAATGGATTAGAGGAGTTTTGTGGTTGAAATTTAAAAAAGTAACAAATTCTTCCCTCGCGGGTCATGTGAGGGATGCTAAAGTACACATCGAAAAACCTAAAAATGCTCAAAATTCAAACTAAAAATGCTAAAACTTTACAATTATTTTTTTATGATGTCTACATTTAATTCTGAATGCATACAGAAGACAAAACTGATCCAGCAGAAACAGCTCAGAGCATGTGAGAAGAGCGGAGCATTAGGCCTAATATATATATATATATATATATATATATACACAGGTCCTTCTCAAAAAATTAGCATATTGTGATAAAGTTCATTATTTTCCATAATGTAATGATAAAAATTAAACTTTCATATATTTTAGATTCATTGCACACCAACTAAAATATTTCAGGTCTTTTATTGTTTTAATACTGATGATTTTGGCATACAGCTCATGAAAACCCAAAATTCCTGTCTCAAAAAATTAGCATATCATGAAAAGGTTCTCTAAACGAGCTATTAACCTAATCATCTGAATCAACTAATTAACTCTAAACACCTGCAAAAGATTCCTGAGGCTTTTAAAAACTCCCAGCCTGTTTCATTACTCAAAACCGCAATCATGGGTAAGACTGCCGACCTGACTGCTGTCCAGAAGGCCATCATTGACACCCTCAAGCAAGAGGGTAAGACACAGAAAGAAATTTCTGAACAAATAGGCTGTTCCCAGAGTGCTGTATCAAGGCACCTCAGTGGGAAGTCTGTGGGAAGGAAAAAGTGTGGCAAAAAACGCTGCACAACGAGAAGAGGTGACCGGACCCTGAGGAAGATTGTGGAGAAGGACCGATTCCAGACCTTGGGGACCTGCGGAAGCAGTGGACTGAGTCTGGAGTAGAAACATCCAGAGCCACCGTGCACAGGCGTGTGCAGGAAATGGGCTACAGGTGCCGCATTCCTCAGGTCAAGCCACTTTTGAACCAGAAACAGCGGCAGAAGCGCCTGACCTGGGCTACAGAGAAGCAGCACTGGACTGTTGCTCAGTTTTGCATGTCATTCGGAAATCAAGGTGCCAGAGTCTGGAGGAAGACTGGGGAAAAGGAAATGCCAAAATGCCTGAAGTCCAGTGTCAAGTACCCACAGTCAGTGATGGTCTGGGGTGCCATGTCAGCTGCTGGTGTTGGTGCACTGTGTTTTATCAAGGGCAGGGTCAATGCAGCTAGCTATCAGGAGATTTTGGAGCACTTCATGCTTCCATCTGCTGAAAAGCTTTATGGAGATGAAGATTTCATTTTTCAGCACGACCTGGCACCTGCTCACAGTGCCGAAACCACTGGTAAATGGTTTACTGACCATGGTATTACTGTGCTCAATTGGCCTGCCAACTCTCCTGACCTGAATCCCATAGAGAATCTGTGGGATATTGTGAAGAGAAAGTTGAGAGACGCAAGACCCAACACTCTGGATGAGCTTAAGGCCGCTATCGAAGCATCCTGGGCCTCCATAACACCTCAGCAGTGCCACAGGCTGATTGCCTCCATGCCACGCCGCATTGAAGCCGTCATTTCTGCAAAAGGATTCCCGACCAAGTATTGACTATTGAGTGCATAACTGAACATAATTATTTGAAGGTTGACTTTTTTTTTGTATTAAAAATACTTCTTTTATTGGTCAGATGAAATATGCTAATTTTTTGAGAAAGGAATTTTGGGTTTTCATGAGCTGTATGCCAAAATCATCAGTATTAAAACAATAAAAGACCTGAAATATTTCAGTTGGTGTGCAATGAATCTAAAATATATGAAAGTTTAATTTTTATCATTACATTATGGAAAATAATTAATTTTATCACAATATGCTAATATTTTTGAGAAGGACCTGTATATATATATATATATATATATATATATATATATATATATATATATATATATATATATATATATATATATATATATGTGTGTGTATATGTGGTAATGTGAGCGCCTTTTTAAGAAGTCCTCTTTCTCACTCAACCCAGAATCTCTTTGTGACGGTGATTTGAAAATCAGTGAAAAAGTGAAAAAAGTCCTCCTCAGGATTTTGTTCCATTCACCTAGATTTGCTAATTAGCAGTTTTTCAGCCAGGAGACAGAACTAATTAGTGTAATCAACTGGCTGAGGAATTATATGGCTTTCTGACCCCTGGACTTTATAGGCTACACCTCGGCATGACTGCACTCCAAACTCACTTTATAATGACAGCGCCGTCTGGTGTTCAGATGGAGCAGTATTTACATTAAACATTAATCTCACAAACCATCGGTGAGATTTAGCATTAGAAATAATCGGAGCCTTTGCTTTGCCCAATTACGTGAGGGTTAATCATAAATCGTGCAGCACTAATCATGAGCATTGTCATGTTTAAAGCGGATGCCATAATAAATGTCAGTAGACCGGGAATATTTTAAAATGAGCGGTTCATTCATAAATCTGTAGGCTATAAGATCTTGTCTTTATGCTGTGGAAATACAAACCTTCAGGTCAATAACCTTTTCTAATTCTAATGTTGTGTAATGTGATATGTCGTGTAGGGCCTATATTCCATTCTTGCATTTTTTTAATAAAAAGGTGGTCAGACTCAGAAGTATTTTACACATATAGGCTATAGGCTTGTGCGAGCCACTTTAAATGGGATAACTTTAAAAACAAAGGAGTCCATGGCCCCCAAAAGTTTGTAGATGAAGTATCCGTGATGAACTGTAGCCTACATTAATAAATCACAACGATACAGGCAGCGGAAGGTATTTTATTTGCTTCTGTTTTTTGAACGCGAAAGTGCGAAAAAGGCATGGATCTCATCAAGGCTATACATTCTCTATTATAGATCAATCCATAAAGGCATACGTTGTAGCCTACATGTCACGTACAAAATCATTTTAACGACATAACATCTCGTTATTAGGCTACGACATAATTATAAACAAATAATAATATTTGTTATAACATCGCCAGCCACGTTGGCTTTACTTGTTAATATTTAGTAGGTAAAGTTTCTCGGTAACCTCCTTCAATGGTAAAAAAACAAAAACCCTCCAATGGTGCAGCTCTGATCATGAATATAGAGAAGAAAAGCCTTCCTCATAGTAGGACTCGTGGATCTGAGCGCGTGCGTGAACAAATGAAATGCAATCTCATGAAAACACGGACATAATGGCGGGAGTGAAGATCAAGTTCAATGATTAATGTTAACGGTTATATGACCACTCTTTAACCAGCCGTGAATTAAAGTTCACATTCCTCGCAGGAGCTTGAAGTGCACATGTGAGTCGACTCGGGCACACTTTGATACACTATATTACATTGTAACTATTGTTATCCGACTTGATTTGTTGCTGATCGCGTGTGTTTTGCAGGTCAACATGTCCTTAACACGAATGTTGAAGAGACTGAGTGGATTTGTGCTCTGGAAACAAGGTTTGGAGAGTCTGGGAGGAAGATTACAGCACACTGATGCCCATTCATCTGCATTCAACTATCAGCTGCTGTCTGACTGCCTGGGTGAGAGAGAGACACTGACAGAGAGAGAGAGAGAGAGAGAGAGAGAGAGAGAGAGAGAGAGAGAGAGAGAGAGAGAGAGTTACCCCGAGAGCAGAGGGTGTGTGTTCACTGTAGGACAGGAGAGAGACAGAGACACACTTCCAATATTGTAATATGTACAGTCATGCCAATAAAGCAATTTGAATTGAATTGAATTGAGAGAGAGAGAGAGAGAGAGAGAGAGAGAGAGAGAGAGAGAGAGAGAGAGAGAGAGAGATGAGTAGTGCATTGAGTCTCCAGAGAGTGTCATTCAATATAGCTGCATTTTTAGTTTGAAATGTGCAACACTTTACCATAACATTTTATTTCTTAACATTAGATAACTTCATTGAAGTTTGAACTAACAATGAAAATACTTTATTAAACTTAGCTCATCATGTTAATTTCAGCATGCATTCAAATCTAAAGTTGTATCTGTTAATGTTGCTTAATGGTAACTAACATGAACTATATTGAGCATTTTTTATTTTTATTAAACAATGTTTACAAAGATGAATAAAGACTGTTTTGCTCATTGTTAGTTAATGCACAGACTAACATTAACTAACTGGATCTTAAAAGTGTCACCTTGAAATGCCAAGCATAAAGAAGGATCATTTTATATCTCAAATAATCAGATACAGAAACTTTTTCATTATTCACTAGTGCTCAAACTAGTTTTTTTTTTGACTGATAAAGTTATCTTGGTAACACTTCATTAGTTCATTAGTTAACATTATCATTTACTAATACGTTATTAAAATCAAAGGTAGTATTTGTTAACACTAGTTAATGCACCGTGAACTAACATGAACAGCTGTATTTTTATTAACTAACATTAACAAAGATTAATAAATAATGTAACAAATGTTTTGCTCATTATAAGTTTATGTTAGTTAATATTTTAACTAATGTTAACTAATAAACCGTATTGTAAAGTGTTACCAATATCTTGAGAACAATGGCCAGTATAATGTCGGTAGTATAATGTTTAATACAATTTAATGCTAGTAACGTTTGAATGTAAAGTTTATTTAATTTTACACAATATCAAAAATATCACTAAAAGTGTGGATTAATCAATCAATCAACACTATATCCACATTATTTACACTGATATATGTTTCATCGTTATATAATTAGTTGATCTTTAAATTGCATGCTATCATAAACAGTAGTAAAAAAGATGAACAGTTGAAAACAAGTGTAATTAATTCATATTTACAGGTGAAACTCGAAAAATTAGAATATCGTGCAAAAGTTTGTGTATTTCAGTAATTCAAATTAAAAGGTGAAACTAATATATTTAGTATATATAACTATATACATATGCATGATTATATTTTTCAGAGGGCCGACATTTCTGTATTTAAAATCCTTTTTTTTTAATTGATTTCATGTAATATTCGAATTTTCTGAGATTTTAAATTTTGGGGTTTTCAAAAGCTGTAAAGCCATAATCATCAAAATTATAACTTTTGCCCGATATTCTAATTTTTCGTTTTTACCTGTGATTCTGCAGAGCTCAACTACGGTGGTCTTGTAATGCACTTCGACTATGTTTGGCTGAGAGATCACTGCCGTTCAGCTTCATGCTACAACTCGAAAACTAACCAGCGTAACCTGGACACGGCCAGCGTCGCCCTGGACATCAGGCCTTTACAGAGCAGAGCCGACGAACACAACCTCTTCCTGACGTGTGAGTGCAGAACAGCGTTTAATCACTGAAATCACGATCACTTCAGGCATTATTTACTCTCACTCATAACATCAAGCTCCAAAAAGAGCTAAAAACCAAAAATTATTTTAACTGTAAAAGACTGTAAAAATGCTACGGTGAAAAACTGTTAATTGGTTAACAGAAGGTGTCCGTACTATATACACACGGTACATAACTGTGATGGATCTAACAGTACATTTAAAGGGTAAGTTCGGTATTTTACACTTAAAGCCCGGTTTTAAGATCGTTTCTGATGAAATCGAACGGTTAAGATTGAAATTTGGACAAATGCTGCTGTCCCGAGGATTTTAGGTTTCTGTGTTAGCACCCCCCCCCCCCCACCTATACAATGGTTTCATAGGGGCACTGGAACAATCATTCATAAAACGCATTCAACTTTAGTTTACAAAGACGTGAAACTCACCGAGTGGTCTGGGGTGTTCACTGATATGCTCACACAAAAATCGCTGCAAAAGATGCTTTCCAACAGGTTTTATTGTAGTTTTTGTCCAACTCCATTGACTTGTATTGGATGTTCTGTGAGGTACGGTATTACTCCGCCGCCAGAGACGGAAATGGGGTTGTTTGTATTCTTTCTGTAGTCTTATGCAGTCGCGGTATCGTAGGCTACGCTATCCAAACATTGGCAAAGGTGCGTTATCGCCACCAACTGGGCTGGAGTGTCTATTATTCAAGCTCTCAACGGAAGAATGTCCGGTTGTGAGGCGTTTGGAAAAATAGGTCCACAGTTTTACAACGAATGGTAAAAACCTGTTGGAAAGCATCTTCTGCAGCGATTTTTGTGTGAGCATATCAGTGAACATCCCAGACCACTCGGTGAGTTTCACGTCTTTGTAAACTAAAGTTTAATGCGTTTTATGAATGATTGTTCCAGTGCCGCTATGAAACCATTGTATAGGTGGGGGGGGGATTGCTACCACAGAAACCGAAAATTCTCGGGACAGCAGCATTTGTCCAAATTTCAATCTTAACCGTTCGATTTCATCAGAAACTATCTTAAAACAGGGCTTTAAGTGTAAAATACCGAACTTGTCCTTTAATGTCTTTTTTTTTTTTACAATGTGTTTTTTTTTTTATTATACAAGACATTTAACAGAAAAACACTTTTCCAGTTCGTCAGTTATTTCCCACCCCAACGAGAGAACACATCCCTCTCTTCTCCCGTACAGAAATACACAACAGAGTCACACAAGAGTCAATCTAAATGCAAAACAGACGTTGCAAGGTACCCAGAAACCAGATATACATTACTGTACTTTACACATAAAAGTTACATTTCCAGCAAGACACTATATTAAAAAAAAGAAAAAGAAAATAGAAATAAAAATAGAAATATATACATTTAATGGCATTTTACAGTAAAATACCAATTGGAAGTGAAAAAGAACAAGTCATTGTATAATTTACAATGAAAAAATGTAAATTGACATTCCCACAATTCCCTGCGTGACACTTCACATTTGATGTATTTTTGTTGAAATAACTGTTTCTTCATAGTTTTTTATAATCAGTTATGTACATCAGTTACATTTAATGTTGCTAAATTCATTTTTAAAATTTCATGTGTGTTACCATGATGGTGTTTAGTGTATGTGTGAATGACACTGTGCAGCTTCTATATATTAGTATTAACTGTCTAGTGGAAAAGCTGCTTGTGATGAGCTTTGATTCATCATGTGACTCTCATCACCACTGTGATTGGTTGTTGTCAGTGTATTACATTAGTACAAAACAGATATTATTACTTCAATAGGTTGGTAAATTAACAATATATCAGATAATGAAATATGTTTTTATACTGTAAATTTAAGGTAAGTCTGTAAAACCTAAATTGTTGCTACTGTATTTTTACGGTAAATTTCTGGCAAACACAGCTGCCGTTTTTTTTACCGTAAATTGAACTGAATTGTTTTAACAGTCATGTGCATACGAGAGCTTTGTGTGGGGAAGTTGTTATTCACTGATAATCTCATCCTTGGCCAAATCTCGGATCCGTTCTCGCCAGGTTTGATGTGAAAGAAGCCAAGTATATCTTTACTGACAAATATGAATTACTTAAATGATTGTTGTTGTTGTTGTTGTTTTCTGGAGCTTGAGAGACATGTGAGCTGTTGTTGAAAAGACTCTGAAGATAGTTTTCAGTTTTTGGTTAACTAACCATTAAGGATTGAGATTTTTCTCATTGTTTGTTGTTCCACATTTATTTATTCCCTGTCCCTCATTTCCTGGTAAACATCCTGTTTTTTTTTTTTCAAAACCAAACCAAACTAAATTGTCACCTTTACATAATGTGCACTGTTCTATGCAAGATTTTATGCAAGATTGCTTAATATTGGGATAGGAAGATGAACCAACTTGACCTGTGTCTTCATGTTTCAATCCTCTCCTCAGAGATTGTGATCTTATTGTGCTTAGATAAGTTTAACACTCTTCCCAAACAAAGATGGATATCTCTTTCCTGAGTAAAGATAAGGCTCTGCGAGAGTCGGACAGAACTTTGACTCTTACGAAACACAGAGAAACACCATCTGTGAAAATCACTTTAAATCAGTTACATAGTAACACTTTCTCATGACTTTAGTGTCTGTGATACTTTGGCCTAAGATTGTCAATCAACTGGTGTTTAATAATATTTAAAGTCCCCCTGTAGTCAATCATTTTATCCCTTAAAACTCATCTTTGATCACCAAAATGACATATTTAAAATAAAATATCTTGAATGTAACTCGACACCCTTGCCTCATTTAGTATTCGCGGTACTATGAATATGCAAATGAGCCCCGCCTCCACTCACTTACTCAGAGATCCACTCGTTGACGATCACACGTTGATCTGATTGGTTACAAGGTCGTTTGTGACGTCAGAAACACCAGCGATTTCAAACCGTGTTTTTGAGACTGTCTTTGGTTCACTGCAGTTTTAAGGAGAAAATACTCAGCAATGCTGTCGACTTATGCTTTGAGACAAACCATGTGTAAATTCATATTAAAAACACCACATAGACATATATCAACATTAAAAGCTGGATTTTCACCACAGGGGGACTTTAAATGTTATTATAGATTGTCCTTATTATTTCCTTCATGTGCACATCATTAATACAGCAATTTCTGACACTACTGACAAACATATACGCCTGCACAGAGTTCAATAGCTCTTGCATTAAACATATTTAATACTGTCAGTTTATTTTTAGGTAGCACTTTTCCTATTCGGACAGGACTAGTTTTCTTGGAGGACATTGGAGAAATGTGTGTTTCACAGAGATTTCTGAAGTCTGTTTTTCTCACACAACCTCTGTAAAAATTCCAGAGCAAATGACCTGCTGTTTTTCCTCTGGGAAATCTAATCCCGTCCCAATGTGAATGTCTGTGATTTCTACTTCTCCACATTTGTTTTTGACTAACCTGAGCTACCGTTTGCACACTAATCTTGCTGATCATTGCAACATGGACTGCATTGGATGAAAAAGTAATGCAATAAAATAAATTAAGGAGACCTTTATCACTGGGACTTTACGACGGTCTAGATTTCTCTGCTCATTTACGTGGGTTTTATTATAAGCTGCCACTTCTATTAACTTCTATTTAAATAATCATTTAAAATTAAATAAAAAATAATTCATCAAAAGACACGTACGTCATACGTGATGTGGGAAAGCACACCACATGACATCTAGAAAACACACACTCCTGTATCAGTAATAAACACAGAGATGTTTGTCTCGTCTGGAATGGCAAATAAAACCACAGTCATTGTGTGATAAGAATTGTAATTCAACGTCGTTTAAAAACCAACGTCGTTTAAAGTCCTAAAAGGGATTTAAAGGGACTATTCACCCCAAAACGACCATCCTCTTGTTCCAAACCTGTATGAGTTTCTTTATGAAGAATGTTGGTAAACAGACAGATGTTGGACTCCATTGACTTCCATTGTATTTTTTTTCCTACTATGGAAGTCAATGGCCACCGTCAACCAACATTCTTCAGAAATTCTTCTTTTGTGTTCAACAGAAGAAAGAAACTCATACAGGATTGCAACAACATAACGGTGAGTACATTTTTTTTTTTGGGTGAACCATCCCTTTAAAAGACTGGAATGATGCAGGCTTAATTTTTTTATTTGCTGTCAGATACAATAAAAGTTAAAGTCCCCCTTTAGTCAATAATTTTTACCTTAAAACTCATCTTTGATCACCAAAATGACATTTAAATGTTTTTTTCTTGTAAAAAATTTCTTCATGCCTTAAAATATCTTGAATGTAACTCGACACCCTTGCCTCATTTAGTATTCGCGGTACTATGAATATGCAAATGAGCCCCGCCTCCACTCACTCACTCACTCAGAGATCCACTCGTTGACGATCACACGTTGATCTGATTGGTTACAAGGTCGTTTGTGACGTCAGAAACACCAGCGATTTCAAAGCGTGTTTTTGAAACTGTCTTTGGTTCACTGCAGTTTTAAGGAGAAAATACTCAGCAATGCTGTCGACTTATGAATTGGCAGATAATTTAGCTTTTTTAAAGCAACAACTCACTTCATTTTGATTTATTTCCCCAGAAAACAAGACACATTATCTTATGTCATTTTACTCATCTAGTAAATGCATCTTGATTTAAGAATTTTTTTGATATTTGGACTGAAAACAAGATAAAAGTACTAAGTAAAAAAAATCATTTTTTGCAGTGCAGATATCCTGATGTGCGTGTCACTGCACTAGTGGCGTTCTCCACTGGTAAACACTGATGAAGTCTGAAATCATGTTATCTTCTAATGGAACTGGATAATATTCTGAATGTTCCAATTCAATCTGATTTCTGATTAGGCTTCCTGAATCATAATCATACACTGTTCGTTCGTTGTCCAGAGCAGAACTGAGCGACTGGTTTCTCACAAGGTTTTTTTCTCCATTCTGTCACTGATGGAGTTTGGGTTCCTCACCACTGTCGCCTCTGGCTTTTATCTTGCTTAGTTGGCGACACCTAATATTCAACAATAGTATTAATCTCCTGCATTGACACCATTATATGAGAACTGAACTGAGCTGGACGATGACATCACGGTTTTCTCCAGAGCGGCTATATATATATATATATATAAATGAACTAAATTAACAACTTTTTTAACTGCAAAAATTAAACATCACTGAACTTACTTAAGCTGGACTGTGACTTTGTTGCATTATTTTCCTGTTATCACTGTAAAGCTGCTTTGAAACAATCTGTATTGTAAAAGGCGCTATATAAATAAAGGTGACTTGACTTAATGAAGTGTTTCGTGACCCCCTCCAGGGCCAGATGGTCACGTGACGCGCTACAGCCTAGCATGGCTAGCGCAGAACAGCTACGAGGGCCAGAAGAGAAGTGCCATGCAGCCCCGTGTGTTGTGGGACGCTGATATCTACACCAGCGCTCAGGTTCCCAGTGCACGCTGGGAGAAGTTCATGAGCTGCGACGAGGAGCTGAAGATCTTCCTCAACTGCTTCTTGCTTTATGGAATAGCCTTCGTCGAAGGCGTCCCAGCGACCCTTGAAGCTACAGAAACAGTGACCCAACGAGTGAGCCTAATCAGGTCAGGCCTCGTGTTTTCTGCTCCAAAATTAATTGTTTTGATAGGCGAAAGATCATATGTTTGATCATATGTGATCACATCATTATTTACCCTTATGTCATCCAATGATTGCGGAAAACAGTATCGGCCGATAAAAGCTATTATTTTCACTATCGGCCATTAGCCAGTTTTTTAAAAGTAGCCGATGATCAGGGCCGATTATATCCTGTCAATCAAAAGAGGGCAGAAAAACGTGTCGCAACTCATACTGTGTGTGAAGAAAGTCTCTTGTGTTGAATTTAGTGCAAGTTAGCACGACAATAACGCATTAACAGTTAAAAATAGCTATTTGAACCTATGAATCTAGTTCATGCCAGGGTTGCCAGGTCCACGGCTTTTCCCTACACCAAACATTGGGGCTGTTAACATGACACCGTTTTCAACTAAAAACGTGTAACTTTTTATGCGTTTTGGCCGTTCGTTCACACAACAACGCCTGAAAATGCAATGTTTTAAAAACGGGTTTCAAAGTGCAAGTTTTTGAAAACGTTCTCTGTGTAAACAAGAAAAACTCGAATATCTGAAGATGATGACGTCATGCACGTGTGTATTACGTGTTCAATCTATAGTGTTTTATCGCCATCTACTGGCCTGGCAGCAGAAAACAGCGCATTTAGTCGTTTTAGTCACAGGACCACCAATGCTTTACTGCTTTTAGTGTTAAATTGAGATAAATAACCTAAAACCATAAATAACCCCTAACCTACAGACCTTCAAATCGCTACTTAAAACTCATATATTCACCATGCTCAGTAAATAATATTTTTTTATTTCTTAAATCAAAATGTATGTCTTCTTTGATTATCTAACTTCTCATGTTAATTATTTATAGTTATTGGTTGTCTCCATCTGCTTTTCTGTTTGTTTAATTGTTATAACAAGCAGATTGCTTGTCTGTTTGTCTGTCAACTGTTTGTATTATTTTGTGAAGCAACCTTGGGTTCTTGAAAGGCGCTATAAAAAATAAACATATTATTATTATTATAAATAGAGAGTTGTTGCAGTGTAACAGGAATGAGGGGTGGTATGGCAGGCAATGCTAGAACCGTGTCGTTTTTTCCCCCGAGATTTTGATAGCATCTGCAGAAAATGGAGGTCACAATAATAGTTTATTCTAACTAAAATGACTTTAATGAGCCGATTCTTTGTTTCCAGAGAGACCATGTATGGGCGGATGTGGAACTTCACTTCAGATTTTTCTCGTGGAGACACAGCCTACACAAAGCTGGCCCTGGACCGCCACACCGATACCTCATACTTTCAAGAACCCTGCGGGTAAACAGGAAAATCAGAGTTGGCTTTCAATTAGCCATGACAGGCTTAACTCCTGTCTGTCAGATCCAGTTTCCTTACAGCATGTGTAGTCGATCAGCAGGGACTCGAATTCACATTCTCTCTGTCCTATTATAAGAGCTTAGAGTAAACCGAGACCACTGAAGTAACTTCAGATTATAGTTAAAGGGGTGTTATAATGCCCTTTTCACAAGATGTAAAATAAATCTCTGATGTCCCTAGAGTGAAGTTTTAGCTCAAAATACCCCACAGATATTTTTATATAGCATGTTAAAGTTGTCACTTTTTGAGGGTGAGCAAAAACGCACCGTCTTTGTGTCTGTCCCTTTAAATGCAAATGATCCGCTGCTCCCGGCGCAGAGGGCGGAGCTTCAAGTGTGAGTGTTTGTCTGTGTGTGTGTGTGTGTGTGTGTGTTAGCAGCTTCGATTACCTCACACAGACATGTACTGAAAATTTCAAACACTTTAAGCCTTTTATGTTCAAACCGGAGTCAAACACCCCTATGTTAAATTCCCATAGAGGCAGCAGCTTTTTTTCATGGATCCGGGATAATATGCATCCTGATAAAGTTCCCTTGGCCTTTGGAATTAAAATAACCCACATCATCACACACTCTTCACCAAACCTAGAGATCGGCATGGGGAACTTTCCATAAGATCATCTCTCAATGCAAATCATACCAGCTATTAGCCTAACTGAAATAACACCATGCCAATCTCCAGGTATGGTGAAGGGAATGTGATGATGTGGGATATTTTAATTCCAAAGGCAAAGGGAACTTTATCAGGATGCATATCCTGGATCCATGAAATAACTGGCCTTTAAAAATAAAAATCTGCTGACTCTATGGGAATTTAACATAGGGGTGTCCTGACTTATGCACCCTGTATTTTAAAGAAGAACATTTATGTATTTACGATACATTATTCATTCACAGAGAAAATTGGTGTCCCTAAAGGTTGGATTTTTCCTCATTTTTTAGATTAAGGCATTAAGATCAATTCCAAAAGATGATTTTTTTTATTCCTCTTTTTAGTCAACTTTAGCATGGGTGTGTTCACGTATACTATCCACTGTACATGTACCGTTACACCCCTAATAAATAGTGTGAGTTGTGAAAACCCCAGTGAGAGGAGCCGTCAGGCTATATTATCAGTATTAATATTATGGATCATTAAAAAGACATTTGATGATTTTCAAATGTAAAGCATTGTTTTTTTATTACAAACATTGCCTTTATGTTTAGGTGATCAGTTCATAGAAGTAGTTGTTTTATTTGAGTGTCATAAGTCAAGTGTAAAGGCCCTTGCACACTGAGTGGGAATTTTTCGTATGCGTTTTTTCGGATTCGTGATTCGGTGGCTCTGAATTGTCAAAACACCATTCAAACACCATTCAAAATGCTTGCTACGGATGCGCAAAACACAGAAAATCCAACCCGATCCGATTTTTTTTATGACAGACAAAAGTTTCAGAGGCAGTGAGCAAGCGTGATTGACATAACGTGAGGTCGTATTTATTTTTTAATGTGCGCAAATTTTGGACTCAATGCCATTGCACACTGAGTCCGAAATTCACTTCCGAAATTTTCGCACGAACCCAATTTCCGCACGAATCGGGTTTGATTTTCTGCATTTTTCACATCCATAACAAGCATTTGAATGGTGTTTTGACAATTCAGAGCCACTGAATGACGGATACAAAAAAGCGCATGCGCAAATTTCGGACTCAGTGTGCAAGCACCATTAATGGAAAGTTTTTATGCCTTGTTCTGGTCCATAAGCATCCAGGTGTTTCACTGTCTGAGGCATGAAGGAACGGGTGGCAGGACTCTTCTGGTGGACGGTTTCCACGCCGCTGACGTGGTCCTCCAGCGAACGCCCGGGAACTTCGAGCTGCTTTCCCACGTGCCGATCAGACACGAGTACGTCGAGAACCTGAGTGAGCACCGCAACCACATGATCGGCATCGGCCCCGTGCTCAACGTGTATCCCTGGAACAACGAGGTCTACATGATTCGGTAAGATTCTTTGTCAATGCTTTCTTGACGTGTGAAACTTCAAATTAATTGAGTAAATAGACTTTGGAATGTCAAGTCACATTCATTTGTATAGCGCTTTTCACAATACACATTGTTTCAAAACAGCTTGACATGAAATCATGATTTAATCATTACAATATCTTACTATCTTTAAGCCTTATTGTCACATTTAGCAGATTAGAGCTGGGTGATAATATAATCGAGCCGGGACGATTGAAACGCGGGACGGATGAAACATTGAGATTTCCTTGAAAACCACTCACGTCATGTACGTCAAATTTCGTCAGCACATACAACACGCAATGCCGACCAGACCCGCGAAAACATTTCTTCTTTACGTCATGCCAGTTTAAAGTATTTGAGTGCGGTAAGTGAACTCTTCGTGCGGTACTTTTTTTTTTGACTGACAAGTTGTATTTATAGTTTCATGTGCCATTGTAATGATAATACGGCAGGTGTATTAGTGCTACAACACACCCTTAAGTCTGCATTATCAGAGTTTTTTTGTTTAAGGGCAAAACAGGTTTAACAGGTTTAGCGCTGTCGGGACGGATGAAACAGCGACTCCTGCCAGTTAAAGCTGGTCACCGATGGTGCAGAGCATTACATCTGTGACCATTGTGACATGAATTAAACCTGTTATTTATATATTTGTTTATATATTATATTATATATTCTGAAAAATACCCCCAGGGATTCCCGAGAGGGGGGGAGAATGAGAATCCCAATCGGACAGACTCTCAGGCTATGACACAAGCAAACGGACAACCGACAATGAGCACAGCTTGTATCTGCGGCAAGGTTTGCAAAAACCCGACAGGTCTGAAGATCCACCAGACAAAGATGGCCTGCCTTAAGGGTGGACGAATGCAGCAACGCACAGGGGCAGTAGCCAGTACCTCAGTTTCTGGAGTACCGGTTGCAAAACCTGGTCAGACGGAGGAGGAGCCAGGCCCGGAGTCACACCACAGTGCCCGGAACCTCCAAGCTGCACTAGCCTCTTCTCAAAGCAAAAATCCAGAACAGCGCCGGGTGAAGTGGCCTGCCGCTAACAAGAAGGAGTGGCACCAGTTCGATGAGGACCTTGATAAGATCTTGGAGTCGACATGCAAGGGGAATGTTGAACAGAAACTCTGTACCATGTACACCCTAACATTTGGTATAGGCGCAGAGCGGTTTGGCGTTACAGAAAAGTGTGGTACATCTACTCCATCACAACCAAACCGGTGAGAGGTAAAGATCAGCCAGCTCAGACAAGATCTACGATCCCTGAAACGTCAGTACAAGGCAGCAAAGGAAGAGGAGAAAACGGCCCTGGCAGAGCTCAGAGAGATTGTAAGGAAGAGGTTCACCACACTCAGGCGGGCTGAGTGGCATAGAAAAAAGGGGAAGGAGCGAGCCCGCAAGCGTAAGGCATTCATCTCAAATCCCTTTGGCTTCACTAAGAGACTCCTGGGACAGAAGAAAACCGGCAACCTCACGTGCTCGGCAGAGGAAATGAACCACCACCTCAGTATCACATTCAGTTACTCTGCTAGGGAGCAAGACCTCGGTCCCTGCGAGAAGCTCATCGAACCTCCAGAACCAGCGGCCCAGTTCAACATCTCCGGGCCCACCTTGAAAGAAGTGAAGGATGCGGTAATGGCAGCAAGATCAAACTCCACTCCTGGTCCCAGCGGAATACCTTATAAGGTCTATAAACAGTGCCCAAGGCTTCTTTTACGACTCTGGAAAATCCTGAAGGTGTTCTGGCAGAGAGGGAAGGTGGCTTCCCAATGGAGATCAGCAGAGGGGATCTGGATACCCAAAGAAGAGAATGCAAGTACCATCGAGCAGTTTCCCATAATCTCGCTGCTCTGTGTCGAAGGGAAAATCTTCTTCAAGATCGTGTCACAACGGCTAATGGAGTTCCTCTTGAAGAACGGGTATATAGACACCTCAGTGCAAAAGGGGGGAGTCCCAGGAGTACCTAGATGCTTAGAGCACACAGGAGTGGTGAGCCAGTTGATCCGGGAGGCAAAGGAGAACAGAGGAGACCTTGCCGTACTCTGGCTGGATCTTACCAATGCCTACGGGTCTATTCCCCACAAGCTGGTCAAAGAAGCACTGACAAGACATCATGTGCCAGAGACGATCCGCAACCTTATTCTGGACTACTACAATAGTTTCAGATTGAGAGTTTCATCAGGAACGGTAACATCTGCCTGGCAACGGCTAGAGAAGGGTATTATCACCGGCTGTACAATTTCCGTACCACTTTTCGCTCTAGCCATGAACATGATCGTCAAATCAGCAGAGGTGGAATGTAGAGGCCCCATGTCTAGATCGGTACTCTGGTAGCCACCCATAAGAGCCTTCATGGACGACCTTACTGTGACAGCAGCTTCAGTTCCCGGGTGTAGATGGCTTCTTCAGGGGCTCCAACGCTTCATCCTATGGGCAAGGATGAGTTTTAAGCCAGCCAAGTCCAGGTCCCTGGTTTTAAAGAAAGGCAAAGTAGCCGATAGGTTCCGCTTTAACTTGGAGGGGACACAAATTCCTTCAGTAACAGAAAGACCAGTCAAGAGCTTGGGGAAGATCTTTGACAGCGCCCTGAAGGACACAACCGCGCACCAACAAACCAGAAGCGACATGACTAACTGGCTCACGGCAGTCGACAAGTCGGGGCTTCCAGGAAAGTATAAAACCTGGATGTACCAACACGGAATCCTACCAAGGCTTCTCTGGCCCCTTCTCATATACGAGGTACCCATGACAACGGTAGAAGCACTGGAGAGAACCATCAGTCAGTTCCTCAGGAAGTGGTTAGGACTCCCACGGTCCCTGAGTAACATCGCCCTCTATGGCCATTCCACCAAGTTGCAACTTCCCATCAGCAGCTTGTCCGAGGAATTCAAGGTCACACGTGCCCGGGAGGTCATCATGTACCGAGATTCCTCCGATGCCAAAGTCTCCTCAGCTGGAATCTGTGTTAAGACGGGAAGGAAGTGGAAGGCACAGGAAGCGGTGGACAGAGCGGAGGCTCGGCTGAGGCATGGTGTCTTGGTTGGCAACGTGGCAGTGGGACGGGCAGGCCTGGGTAGTTTCCCTAAGCCACGCTATGACAAATCAAGAGGGAGGGAGAAGCGTCAGTTGGTGCTGGACGAGGTGCGGGCAGAGGTGGAGGAGGACCGCATGACCAAGATGGTCGGTATGAAACAGCAAGGCGCCTGGACTAGGTGGGAGAACGCAGAGCAGCGCAAGATCACCTGGGCAGAGCTGTGGAGCTCTGAACCACAGCGCATCAAGTTCCAGATCCGTTCGGTGTACGATATTCTACCTAGCCCATCCAACCTACACCGCTGGGGCCTGGTAGACTTACCAACATGCCAACTGTGCCAAAGGGGTGGCACACTGGAGCACATCCTCAGCTGCTGTCCAAAGGCTTTGGGGGATGGGCGGTATCGCTGGCGACATGACCAGGTCCTCAGGGCTCTTGCGGATATTATCACCACAGCAATTCAGAGCAGTAAGAGTCAGCAGCCCTCCAAGCAAACCATATTCTTTGTCAGAGCTGGAGAGAAGGCACATCAGCAGCCACGCTCCCCAGGCGGGCTCCTTGCCAATGCAAGAGACTGGCACCTTCAAGTGGACCTTGGAAGGCAGCTCAAGTTCCCGAATCACATCACGGCCACTTCACTCCGCCCAGACGTGGTGATTACATCGGAGTCAACCAGGCAGGTGGTCATAGTGGAACTTACTGTCCCCTGGGAAGACAGATTGGAGGAGGCAAATGAGCGCAAGAGAGCCAAATATGTAGAGCTGGTGGAGGAGTGCAGGAGCGGCGGCTGGAAAACACGCAATGAGCCAGTGGAGGTCGGTTGCCGGGGCTTTGCAGGACAGTCGTTACCCCGAACACTCAAACTCCTTGGAGTTAAAGGACAACTGTGCAGGCGAGCCATAAAGAACCTCTCTGAGGCTGCCGAAAAAGCCTCACGATGGCTGTGGATCAAGAGGGGGGATCCGTGGAGTAGCACGCCACTTGGACACAGGCCGGGGACTGATCACTCCCGGCTGGGTCGCCAGGGCGAGGGTGTCTGTTGATTAAAGACCCGAAACACCTTTTGACCCCGGGTTCATCACTGATGACGTGTCCAAGTAGCACCAGAAGGTGTATGTCAGAACTATATATTATATATGTTATTTAGCCTATAGGCTACTGTTGATAAATGTTTATTTAGCCTACACTGTTCATAGATTCATATACTCTTCCACGTTATCTCTCTTTAATAATCATCAATTGTTCAATCTTCAATAAATTTCATTTATCGTCTTCCGGTTGACCTAATTTTCTTCATAATAACAGGCTATTCAACTAGCAAACACTCAATATGACTCAAGGAAGAAATGTAAGAAAATGAATTACAAACGGATTTGTCTGTCTTCTTCAAAATAGCCTATTGTGAAAGATTACGCAAAATGCGCATAGGCTTATTATCGCCTATTGTTTATTGGGCGACAGAACAAAAATGTTAATATGAACCTTTAAAAAAAAAAAATACAACATATGTTTTTAACAATATGTACATAAGTTACTTTTCAGGTATTGTTCATAAAAACAAGCATTAGATGAATAGTTGGCGTTTAAACTGTTATGTTTCATCCGTCCCACCCGTGTGTGAAACAAAGCACAACTACTGTTCAAAGTCAATTATTACTTAAATCATTATATATTTGTACCGAATAACACATGATACTAAGAGAACACATGTGTGAGTTATTGATCACAAAAAGAAAAAAAATCTATCTGTAACCTTATCTTAGGAACGGACGTTTATCTGAAAAGTGTTTCATCTGTCCCGGCTCTCCCCTACAGTTGAGATTTTCTGTATAGTATATGTTACCCTACGTTAGTATGCAGTGCTACTTTATAAAAACGAGTGACTTTTATGCTTTTTAATGTTAAGGTTTGTAATATTTTTCTTTTTTTTTCTTTTCTTTTTTGTTTAAGGAGACACTGCCTCACTCGCCTCCTCTGAGGAAACGTCCCTGTTGTATATCCAATTTTCTATAAAGAGCCGGCCGATCATATAGTTTACATTTTGTGACGATATAAACAATAGTATATATTACTTTTTATGAGTGTATTGTATGCATTCAGGTAAAGTAGGGTTTACTATTTATCCAACTTTTAATATATCGCTGGGCGATAATATAGTGGACATTTTTTAGGATTTAAGGAAGTTACAACGAGTGGATCTCTGAGCTGCTGTGAGTGAGTGGAGGTGGGGCTCATTTGCATATTCATATCCATACTAAATTAGGCAAGGGTGTCGAGTTACATTCAAGATATTTTAAGGCATGAATAAATATTTTTCACTGGAAAAAAAAACACTTAAATATGCCATTTTGGTAATCAAAGATGAGTTTTAAGGGATATAATTATTGACTAAAGGGGGTCTTTAACTGTTACAATGGTAATTTCTTGCTAGAAATAACATCAAAAGTTGGTCAAAAACGTAGTCCTACATTTAAACAATTTTCAGACACCATATGCATATATAATTTTAGCTTTGCACTGTTGTATAAAATCAGTAGGCTTCACGTTTGTAATAGTGCTGATGTTCAGGAAATCAGCCCTCTATATCCTTTATTATAGGCTTTTATAAATATTAAAAACAAGCGGCATTTATTGCCCTGTATATCTTGAATTTTGGGAGCATTTTTGCTCCAAGCGCCGCTAATTTCTGACCCTGGTGTGTGTGTGTGTGTGTGTGTGTTAGAGATGCGCGGTTGGCGATTACAGCTGCGGACTCCGCGGATAAACCGCGGCTCGGGCGGATGACGTGACGAAAAAAAATATTTTAATTAAATTCGGGCGGGTGGTGGGCGGTTGAACCAATCAAATGAAAAATATATGTATACATTGTCTGATAGAGATATCAATAAAGGTTCATCTGTGTCACAGAATTGGTGTTGTTTCCGAATTCCGATTCGACAATTACAAATGTGAACATGCACTGTTGTGCGGTGGAATTTCATCGAATTTCGGAATGAATAGAGTCGGCGTTTCTTTAATATCAAGGCTCTATAGTTTATTATGATTGTTAGGCCTGTTGATGGTATAAAATGAATTGCACTGTGCCTGAAAAAGACGCGCTCTCCGCTCTCTTCCCGTGCATTCAAAATTAACGGGAGTCTTCAGAACAGGCTCGTCCTATAGTCGTCGTCACCCTGACATGACAGTGCGTAGAGATAATTAGCCTACAATGTAAATTACTTGTTATTTTATTCGAGCTTTCTATCTATTTGCTAAAAAATAAAGTGAAATAGTTATTCGTTAGTAGTAGGCTAAATAGTTTAAAATAAGCTAAAGTTAAGTTTCACCCAAAACATTTAGATTCAACATTTAGATGTAGATTTAACATTTAGATTCAACATTTACATTTAGATTTAACATTTAGATTCAACATTTACATTTAGATTTAACATTTAGGTTCAACATTTACATTTAGATTTAACATTTAGATTCAACATTTACATTTAGATTTAACATTTAGATTCAACATTTACATTTAGATTTAACATTTAGATTCAACATTTAGATTTAACATTAGATTTAACATTTAGATTTAGATTTAACATTTAGATTTAACATTAGATTTAACATTTAGATTTAACATTTAGATTTAACATTTAGATTTAACATTTACGTGTAACATTTAATATTTAGATTTAACTATTTAAAATATTTCTAAGTTGACAAATATTGTTGTAAATGTGCTAAAAAGTGACCGTCAAAAATTCATACCAGTTTTTTTAAACATTGTTTGAAGCTGAATGTGACAAAATGTTGCTGTTATTTTCAGCGTGAGCCGCTTTACAAACGGCGCCCCATACAATAGCAGATATATTACATTATACAATATTGTACATTGTACAGTATTGATCAGATAAGGTCAGGTTTGCCGAAGTGCGTTTAATTTAGGCTATTTTATGTATTTTTGTCCCTGCGCGCCGATCGGAGACGGAGTTCTCTGCTGATATTCTGAAGCCCCGTTCACACTACAAGCGACAAAGCGACACGATACCATTCATTTCAATGGGGAGCGGGCGATTTCCGGCGACACGCGCGACAGCGACCGTTGGCGACCGGATGGGGCGTGTCTGGCGACGCGACAAAGTTGAGATCTGTTTAACTTTATGCAAATGAAGAGCGACTTTCGGGAGCGACAACCAATAGGAGTGGAGCGCGCATGATCCTTCTCCACATCATTGGATGTCATTCATAAAGGCAACCAGTAGTGGGAACGCCCACTAGCGACCTCATCGCCAGCCACTGGCGACATGCAGCGACAAAGTCGCTTGTAGTGTGAACGGGGCTTGAGAGCTTTCTAGTCTCGCGGCTGTCATCAGCAGCGCCTTGTATCGCCCAATCAGCGGATGGCGCGCGGGTGCGGTTTTGAAAATTGGTCAAAAATTTTGGTGCGGATGGATGGCGGATGGATGATGAGTTTATGATGCGGTTGCGGATGAAATAATAGCCCATCCGCGCATCTCTAGTGTGTGTGTGTGTGTGTGTGTGTGTGTGCCCGGATGAAACACAGCAAAGGCTGCTGCTGGATTCAAACTGATGTTGTGTTTTGTTGTTTTGCAGATATAATAACTATGACCGTTCTGTAATGAACACAGTGGCTCATGATGTGGTGCGGCGCTGGTACGCAGCTCACAGAGAGCTCACCGCAGAACTGAGGAGACCCGAGAACGAGCTGTGGGTCAAACTCAAACCCGGCAAGGTATCAGTCTCCTCACATGCTGGTGAAACCCAGCTAAAAACAGATTTAATCATATTTTAGAATACAAAAAGAGTTTCCTCTGGGTGCATCTCTCAATCAGCTGAAAAAAATACTTTTGATTGTACTACGGGGGCTGTTGAATGCTTGACTCTGATTGGTTGACAGATGTTATAAGATGTACAATTATTGTAATTGCACGGCTTAAGCAATGGCCATATCACACGCCAAAGGATTTCAGTTTATTTTAAAGGTCCTTACAGCCGAAAAAAGCAATAGAACCAAAACCCACGACGACACTGACCAAGAAAATCAATATAGTTAACAATAGGATAAAAACGTCAAATTATGTCCATATTTTTAGCCACAAAATTACATTTTATTATGTTTGGAAAGCACATACTCTCTCTCTCTTCTGCTCTCTTTCACACTAAAAGAAGAGACGCTGAGAGATGCACAGATTCGGGTAATTCACACACGTTCAATCTCTCTCTCTCTCTCTCTCTCTCTCTAATAACTGCATTAATTACTGCATTAGTCTGCTATCAATGGCTCCGGCCTCCATTACTAGATCTAAAATGACGTTTAGGAAATAGCAACGGAGGCGTGGGATGAGATGCGAAGGAAATTAGTCTTACATACAAGAGCGTTTTAAGGACAAAAACCTTATAAACATCTTGAAATACATCATCTGAACAATGTTTTGCGGTGTGGTAACCGAAGTATAAGTGGAATAATTGACTCCGGGATGTTGAATTATCAGAAAATAATAATTCAATGGCCCAATACCTGCAACATTTCATCTGTAAATGTATTAGAATTAAAGCTAGATTGTTCAGTACCTGTCTAGCGATGTATGTTTAAATACGAAACATATTGCCATTATAAAGCTTGGAAGAGTCAGGACATTTTTTAATGTAACTCAGATTGTATTCGTCTGAAAGAAGAACGTCATATACACCTAGGATGACTTGAGTGTGAGTAAATCATGGGCTAATTTTCATTTTTGGGTGAACTATCGCTTTAAGTACAGTAACACCTTGTAAATGACGTTCAGAATCATATTGGATGTATTCATATTGATGTAAATCAGTGCATGTAACCACAGCTCCTGTTGTTTGGTCCCAGGTTCTGTTCATTGATAACTGGCGTGTTCTGCACGGCAGAGAGTCGTTCACGGGCCTGAGGCAGCTGTGCGGATGTTATCTGACCCGGGACGATGTGCTGAACACGGCCCGATCTCTGGGACTCCGCGCCTGAACGCTCGACTATACCCCGAGGACACACTACACCATCGTTCAGAAAACACCAGTTTAGAACGAGAGCAGAGGACACCTGATTTATAGCAGGATCACAACAACTCTTTGAAATGCCATAAACCTATGATTATGGCAGCAAGGATATAAAGACTTCACTTAAAGGGTAACTAAACCCCTGCTCAGAGCCTGACTCCAATACTGGCAATATCTGAAAAATGCTGGAAAAGTGACGTCACAACTTCCAATAGGAAAATTCAACTGCAGTAGCCACTGTTCAACCTGAAGAGGGCAGCACTCAGACGTTTTTACACCATATATTGTAGAATTCCCAAATGTCAAAAAATTTACTGGAATCAATGAACCGCATTTATGAAGCTCCATTCTTACAAATCATTAACTAAAACAAGTTGTTTTAGTGTTTAGTTACCCTTTAACTCTCAATTTTTATATATATAGGAATTGATCTGTCTATATGTACACATTTAACAATCAACTCAGCTCTTTGTTTGAATGATTTTACTATTTTAATTAAATTAGGTTTTTGTAATGGATGATGTAGGCTATCTTTTTGATCCAAAATGCTTTCTTTTCACAGAAAACCGGATAGTTGTAATCAAAGGTGCTGTATGTAAAAAAAATATATTTTTTTTGGCTGTACCAAAGCATAAAAATACCATGATATGTTTGCTTTACAGATATTTAGGAAACAATTTCACATACTTTTTTAATTATTATTATTGATGGACTAAAATATTCTGCTATGTGAGATCACAATATAAGGCACGAGCAGATACGTATTTTTTTAATGCACAAATAAATTTAAGCACTGAGCATTAGTAGCTACTTAGATAGGGGCTTAAATTGCATTAAATTGTAAAGTACCAAAAAAAATATTGAAATGCATAAAATAAATAATTTTACATTCTGACATTTATTTGCTGTTGATTTCCACCCCTATTCACATTCTCTTGCACATTTTTTTCTTTTCTTTTTCCTTTATTGCAGATCACATTTGTTACAATTTGCCGAAAAAAGAAATTGAAGTTGTAATAGAAAAATCATTTAGTTACAGTTCACGCTTTCATAAAGAATAATAATAATTAAACAAATAATATATATATATATATATATATATATATATATATATATATATATATACACACATCAGCCAATAGATAGAGAATTGAAACAAATATCATATAAGTCAGTCATTATCTTGCACATGGGGAAACACTGACTCGGTACTTCCGCTTACGTCAAGCGTGACCTTTTCAACGTAATTGCGTATTATGTGCCGCCACGAACGTGCATCACAGAACAGAGCAGACGAGCATTTGTGCTTATAAAACTTGAACTTTTTTATTTCTTTTTGAAATGACCGATCGTTTCGCTAGATAAGACTTTTACTCATCGTCTGGTGTCGTTTAAAGCCCTTTGAAGCTGCACTGAAACTGTCATTTGGACCTTGAACCGTTTGGGGCCCATTGAAGTCCATTATATGGAGAAAAAGCCTGGAATGTTTTCATCAAAAACCTTAATTTCTTTTCGACTGAAGAAAGAAAGACATGGACATCTTGGATGACATGGGGGTGAGTAAATTATCAGCAAAAGTTTTTTTAAAAGTGAACTAATCCTTTAAAGGTGCTCTAAGCCATGTTGGGTGACGTCACTTCTTGTTGACGTTCGAAGTATTGTCAAACTAAACGGAGGCTAGCTAGACCCTCCCTCCTCCTCATCCCCTCCCCCTGTAGTTTTACTGATACTTCATTCAAGCTGTAATGTTGCCAAGTTAGATAAATGCTTTCATATAATGCAGAAAAAGAGAAACATTACCAGAAAAACACGATAAAACGTTTCGCCACCTGAGGTTATAACTTTAGCTCCCATACAAGGACGCAATAATAGCAAGTTAATAGCTTCGCGTTTCCCAGTGAGCATAAACAATGTCTCCGTCGTAAACAAATTGAGTCAAAGTTGTCAATAGGCTATGAATGAACATTCAAATTCATAAACAGTTGGTGAAAACAATCATTCACACAAACTGTCGCCCTACTGTGAGTTTTCTTGATCATTTACAATAGAGACCGATAGCTAGCTGCTAGAAACCTATATGTTGTATTCACCAAAGTTAGCGCTGACTGCATTGTTCTAGCTAATATCCTTGTGTTTGTTAGGCGAACATGAAAGTCCATTTAGAAAAACCGAAATGGATTTACCCACCTGTCCAGCAAAAACAGAGCTACCTGAATGTCGGATTGGAAGCCCTTCTCATCACCTTTCAAAGGCTTTTCCAATGTAAATTTCGGGACTTTGCGCGTTCCTTATCCTTTTCCCTCTCCTTTGCAATCTGTTCATCGGAACGTCGTCTCTTTGGTCGTGTGTCGGTCATATCAAACTTAAAGAGAATATAATTCTAACTTCCCTCTTCATGTTTCTCTCTCCTCCACACCCCCCTTCATGTGTACGCGCACTAACCCCACCCCCAAATCCTTCTTGTCGGTTATTGGTTGTTTGTTATGTTTCGTGGTGCGGGTTAGCCCCAGTTTGTTTTTGTTGCTGTATGTTGAGCCTGGGGTGTCTACAGCAGTGTTGCCAGATGTACGATAATTATCGTATTTGTACGATATTTTTGACCTCTGTACGATGTACGATCAATAATGAAAAAAATCCCATAATGTACGATAATTTCAGAGTTTTCAGTCGTTCGTCCAAACACACATCCTACCGCTTCTCTCTCTGACCCAGAATCATTTTGCAGGCTCGCCTGCCTGCACGCAAGCACGTATACACACACACACACACACACACACACAGGCACCACACGGCGTCGCCCGGCCCGCACGTCAACAAAACCAAACAATCCACCCTACATGTGGGGATAAATAGCTGTATTCTGCACGGTTTCGTCGTGTACGATCATTTTCTTCCAAATACGATAATTTTGAACTACTGGTACGATAATTGGACATTTCCAATCTGGCAACACTGGTCTACAGAGACCGCGTTTTTAACAGTGTGTTCAGGGACAGGCAGCTAGCGGATAGTGAGGAGATGTTTGCTGTATGTGACAAAGAATGTTTTGGCCTAAAAAACACGTGAGCAGTGATGCAATGACTTTACCAATCGGCGATTGGCTCTTTTATTTAGAAGGCGGGACTTAATCTGCCATATTGCGCGTTGCAATTTCTCCGGACCTAAATGCATAATGCGGACTGTCAGTCACCGCTTGTCAATGCCAGAATATTTTAAATGACCAATCAAATCCAAGTAGCCGGGGCTTTAGTTTATGTGAGCGCGATGCTTCGTTTTCATCATATTAGACATAAGACTAATAATAAATGTACATATTGTGAATGAATTTAATAACTTATTTACCTAGCGTCCGTAGCCTTCAGTACGTTAACTTGTCTAAGAAAATAATTCTAAAACTTAGGCTAAATATCAGTTGTTTACTTTCTTCACTGACACAGACGATAATGAAAATCTATCAGTAAAAGTTTAGGTTAAGTAGCGGAAGAGACAGAGCAATATAAGGAGTGTTGCAATGGAAATTTAAGTAATGGAATTTTGGGACATATCATAAAATCATAAAACCCTGCAGTTCAGACTGTATAAAGTGTAAAAACTCCAGCAGCAGTTGCAAACTTCTCTCATTTCTTAACCTGATTTACATCAGGAGTCGATTAGTGACTTTAACAGACAAACTGAACCTGTTCACATTAAATATTGAATAGCTATCTAGGCTACTATTTAAAAAAATAAATAAATAAAAAATAGTATGAATGTTTCCCTTTATGACAGAGGTTGCTATATAACTGAGTCTGACATAACTAGAAAGATCAGTTCATGAATCAACACTTAACTACGTATTCGTGAGCATATCAAAGTCCATATCATTTAATGTGATTGAGGTCATTGACTGTGATAAAGTTTCAGGAACACCGCCTGAATGTTATGAAAAGCTTTTGAGTCCAGAAGTCTTGATCTGTGATTATCTGTGATTCCTGTGTGATTATACAGAAGGCTGTTGTGGACGTATCTGTGTCATGTAAGTCAGCTTTAAATTCATTTAATGTTTTTTAATAACACATATATCTGGAAAATAAATGTAATATAATAATATACTTTATATATTATTATAGGCTATATTTAATATATTAGAAATATTACGTATTATAATAATAGGAAGGTCTTTTGAAAGGTTGAACTGTTTTTTGGACAAAAGTGTTTTTTCCACACACAAAAAAATATATGATGTAATTTTATACATTGTATTTATTGCAATAAGGTATTTTGGTAAAACTACCTCCAAAGCAGTCGAACTTGTGTTAGATAAACTGTTTATTGTTATTCTGGATAGTAAATGATCAGAGTTCAACAGTGGAAATGTTCTTGTTTAAATTTTTAAATGTATGTCTCTACAGAATTGCACTTTCAAAAATTATTTGACTTCACCGAGTTAAAAGTGTGACAACTTGCCCCAGTCTCAGAATAGACCTCTACTGACACTCGACTGTCTACTTGTGTTAAACATGATTTATCTGAATATGTGAGCCATGCTGGCAAAATGAGTTGCAATGAACAAATTTTCAAAAATGAGGTATAGTTATTTTCACATTCTCTAATAAAAAACCTTCAAAATGATGTATGGTTTGTTGGAATCAGACAAAAAGTATATGAGCTGCAACTGTTTGAAGTCGAAGTTAAAAGTTTTCTGAAGGTTCCAAAACAAAATCACCTAGCAACCATACCTTAAAATCCCTGGTAATAACACCAAATTTGGCACACACCAAGTCAAAACCAAATATCTATAGGAAAATATATATTCAACTTTTTTTTCCATGATACCACAATTGTTTGATTAACATTAATGAAACAGACAGCCTATATTAGGTAGTCTACCGCACAGATCTAATATAATGTTACCAGGGCCGGAGTGGGGCCACTTTTCAGCCCGGGAGTTTCAGGCATAAGACCGGCCCACTTTTTCCATGGTGGTGGAAATTGGATGAATAAAAGCAACAGTTCAGCTCTTACTATTGTGTAGTTTTTATTAATACCATGGTTCAACAAATAATGTAAAGGTTAAATAATAATTACTAACTTAAGCTGAGAAGTTAACAAAAAATATTCCACTATTCCACAAGGATAGGTTGATAAATTAACAATGCATACTGCTCTTTCTTACATTAAATAACTTTAATTCATATTGTTTACTCTGGTAGCCTATCCTCTAAATGTCAGAGAAAAGAACAGAATCAGAGATTATTTTTTTTAAAGAAAAGTGTAAAAAACACATAATTATAGTTGATTTTATAGTGCATCTTAACTAGAGATGAAATGGTATGAAAATTTCATTTCATTTAGTGACCAAAATGATCACGCTTATCACAGAATCCTGTTCAAAAAGTATAGGCCTTCTAATACTACAGAATAAAATCAATTCACCAAGTTTTATGTCGAAAACCAGCAAATAACAAATATAATTAGCATTAGTATGCACTTTCTGTTTACATAAACATTAAAATAACAACATTAAAAATTATGGCCAGATTTATAAAAAGAAACCTTGCATATTTCAGCCTATAAATCATTTTTATAAAAAGAATGAGTCAAAAAAGATAAATTACTGAAGTTTACAATGCACACTAGCTTATCTTTTATTATTAGTAAAATTCGGTCCGATTTTCCCGTGGCGTCTGTCGTTGCTATGCAACCATGCACTGCGCTCTCCACAATGACAAAGAAGTTTTAGTAGCTAATGGATTTTTTCATCTCGCTGCGCCTGGAAAAAATGAGCGCGTTGCTTCAATTATCAGCTTCCTACATTTGAAATAACGAACTTGAGCGCGCAAAAGACGCGATATGTGAATGGTCCCTTGGCGAGCTACCTCCAATTAGGCCACCAGCTACTGGTAGCTCGCGAGCGACGTGTTGGAGACCCCTGGACTAACGTGACAAATGTAAAAAAAAAATAATAATAAATTAAAAAAAATCCTCGACCGGCCCACAAGTGAAGCGGCCCACCGGGAATTCTCCCGATTCTCCCGATTACCCACCCCGGGCCTGAATGTTACACATCAGATGTTTTTTTCTGACAGTTAACCAAACTTTCACTTAAGATAACAGATAATGTTTCCGTGAATAATCGCTAAGACAGATATTTTGAAATACTGTAGGCTATTTCTAATATCAGGATTGCGCGTGTCTGAGAGTCTTTGTGCGCTTCCGATCTGTCAGTCAGTGCAAGTAAGATCCTTTTGTTTACATCAGCATGAGTTTGAAAATCACATTTGATTGGCTCAGAGTCATGCCATCGAGAATTCACTATGAATATTCACAAAGTTGGATACAACGATACTAAACTTGTGCTGAGGGAAGCGCCAGTCGAGAAGAAAGCAAAGAAAACAGCATTTCATGGACCAAAGAAAGATATTACTCTCAGAAAACATACAAATAAAGATACTTTTAGATGTTTAATGGCTATACGGAGTATTGGATCGCTAGACGAGGGCTTAATGAACTCATTTTTGTGAAAACCTCAAAATCGACCAAAATCGACATTTTTCATTGTTTCGGCAGTAATCAGCCCGTGTGCATTCAGACTCATTCTGCAAGCACGGGTGACGTTATTAATTTAGACCATTTTATGGCAGCAATACAAATAGTAAATCGTTTTTCACTCCAGCGCACTCCAGCAAGTGATCTCCGCTGCTCGGAAGCTGGCCTTTTAATTGTCAAGTCACCTTCATTTATATAGCGCTTTTAACAATATGGACTGTTTCAAAGCAGCTTTACAGTGATAATAGGAAATTAAAGTAACAGAGATTGTTTTGGCTTTACAGCAGCTCTAGAACAAAGTTATTGTCCAGCTAAAATTAGTTTTGATTGATTGATTCACTTCCGTCGCAACAATCATTAGTTATTAACTTAGGGGCCGCTAACACGACACCGTTCTAACAGAAAATTCTTTAATGCGATCCGGCCGCTCATTTGCATAAAACAGTGCCTGGTGGCTCTGAGAATTTTTTATCGCTACCACGTAGCCATGTAAATCGGGATTATCCCGACAACGTTTTATCTGTACAGCGGTAAAGGGAAGGAGGCCTTTACAGGGGAGAGACTAGTGGACACTTCAGGGATGCGTTGTCGTCATGTACAGGCGCAGGTCCTTCATCAGATCCGGATACGGCCTGGATCCGGCGGACTGCGGTAAACCTTGGGATAAATAGAGAGACAAATATTAGCGAAGACGCCATCCTTCTTATGATGTACAAAGTACATCAGGATTTATGGGAAGTGTTCCCAGTTCAGGCTGATCTAAACTATGCAGCCTAACAATTGTTCCGCTTATTCATTTAAAACCCACAGTTGATCTGGCTTTTTCTTCGAATGCCCCGAAACTTTGGAGTTCCCTGCCAGCTGAGATTAGGCAAGCTGAATCCTTTAGTGTTTTTAAATCATCCCTTAAAACTTATTTATTTAGGGTAGCTTTTACATAATTGTTCGTAATTGCCTTATTATTATTAATCGAACATTTCATAATATGTTTTTATTTGGTATTTAATTTTTTTCTGTCATTAATGCATCGTCTGTATAATTGTATGTTTTATCATGTTTGTTTCTATTCTTGTGAAGCGCTTTGAGATGCTACTTTTAAAGGCGCTATAGAAAATAAAGTTTATTATTATTATTATTATTATTCGTTTTGTTTTTGTTTTAAGCAGAGAATAAAGGTTAATGGACTGGAGATGATGTGCGACGGAGAGAATCTGAAGATTCAGAAGCAACAGAACAATCAGGAGAACAAAGAGAAAAACTCACAATCTGAAGAATTAAAAAAGAAAAGATCCATGAGACATTATCATCAGGACAGTGTGGAGCCAAGAAGACCAGACTGTGAGTATTTTAACATCTCTGGGTTTAAGGCATAGACTGTAAAAAAAGATGGACGACGCCCCTTCGCTCTCTTCCATTGGTGAGAAGTCAGTTCATTGGAACGAATGCGTCAATAGAGCCGCCATCATGGAACAGGGGAGCGCCTCCTCTTTAATGCATCAGCGTCAATGTAGGAAAAGGTCTATGGAAATAAAATCACCATAAATGATTATGAATGCGATTTTCTAGTTGTTTTGGTTCGTTCCAACGGTCAGACATGTATTTATCATTGAGTCCAGATAAATTAGAAAAAATTGACAAAATTTCACATTCTTGTGAAATGTAATCCCTTGCTGTCTGGTTTTTAGATTTTGTTAGTGTGAACATCCATACGCAGCGCAAAAGTCCCGCATCATCCATGAATTCAGCGTTACCCAGCTACTTCCTATGACAAGACCCCTGTTCCAAGATGGCGGCGGTTTTGACGCATGCTTAGAACCCCAAGGAGACATCTAGTGTATATCTCTATGTCACGTAACTAGCTAAAAACAAACTTATTTTAAAAACAGATACTTGAACTTACATCAGCGTGATAAAAACGACAGCAAATGACAGAAACCACCTTTGGAAAAAAGATATGTGAAGTGTAATTTAATTGTTTAGTTGGTCTCACGTCCCGTTGAATAACAATGGGAGGGGGGGTTTATGACCTATACTAGGACCGGCGATCGAGACGCTTTGGCTTCACTTTTCAGGTCTTGGTTTAAGGTCATACATACATCTAGAACTTTTTATAAAGATGTATTAAATGTGTTCTTACACGCTCTATAATATTTCCACTTATTCATATCTTTATTTCATGCAGTCTCTCATGATGAAGCTGTAGAGAGCCATTCACTGAGAGACATTGACAGATGAAATATAAACCGCTTATGGACAGAAACTGATGTGAGGACCTGGAACAAATGAGCGGTGAACGATTGCTGTCTGGAAGTCTAAAGAATAATAATAATAGTAATAAAGGACACAAACGGGACAGAGATGTTGGATAAGGACGAGCGGTCCGAACGATGGATGGACCTTCAAAAGTGTTGTTTCCCACAGATCATAAACATGTGACCTATAAGAACATTTCGTTTGTGGGATTTATTTAAGGGTGCAGTGTGTGATTTTTAGCGACATCTAGCGGTTCGGTTGCGAGTTGCACTAATGGCTCAGCCCACTGCTCAACCCTCCCTTTCGAAGAAGCTACGGTGGCTGAATTGGGACAAACATATCGTCGTCTGAGACAGCAGAGAATAGCCAGAGTAAGCCAAGAAGAGTGTGTAACATTGTCACTGTTTCTGTACCACAGTCCATTATAAACCACATCATGGATAAAGTTTACAAAGCCATAGTCAAGTGAGGATCAAGGCTCTTAATATATAATATAATAATAGTAATCAGCTGATTGTCTCACAAGCGTAACCAGCACATTTCCCCCCACATAGCAAACCCATAATACAGCGAGGGAGAAGAAACACATGAAAATATATGCAACTATATATTTTTTCTAACAGGGTAGTAAAAGTTTAGCTGGCTAAATATGAGCTGTTACTGTGGCTGAGCTGGTTAAAGCGTAAAGCCTTGTTTAAACTCGACGCGTCCGCGTGAGCCCAAAGGTGCGCGCGGCAAAAATGGCATGATTGTAACAGCACGCGCGCCTCCGCATCCCCTAGACACCGTTTACTACACACAATAGGCTTTTTTTCTCTGATTTTGAAAACTCTTCGCGATCGACTTAAAATGCTTCCAAGATCGACTTGTCGACCGCGATCGACGGGTTGGTGATTCCTGTAACGTTACTGTTTTACGGTCAGTGACAAGAGTACTAATCAGCTGTCTCACGAACGTAACCAGCACATTTATCACCACATAGCAAAGCCATAACACAGCGAGGGAGAAGAACTAAGTTACATGAAACAATCCAACTACATATTTTACACCACGGACAAGGGAAAAGTCACTACTCACGGTGTTTATGGCTAGCTTCTAGCTTTCTGCGGCTTCTCTTTCAAGGTAATGACGAAACGCGCTCTGTAGCGCTGTGTGTTCGCTGTCGGCTACGGTAGAAACATGACGTCACAATATGTCGACCTTCATAGAAGGGGGCGCCCGCGGTTATGTAGATATAAATGTCTCATAACATTACGGTTTATTAAGTAAGTTCTTTATACACCACTGAAAACATAGTTATGGATGTCATATTGCATTTCTGTTAATAGATACTCAAAATTTTTACACATTGCACCTTTAAATATGAGTGATCTATATTGAAAAATATATTTATTGCTGAACCATTCTACATCTGCTCTGTGAAAGAAAAGCAAATCACACAAGATCAAACTGAAAATGAAATGGATTTTGTTTCCCGGATTATTCAGCGGTAAAGAAAGATCACTAAACTACACACACACACACACACACACACACACACACACACACACACACACCAGCGTATTTATTTCCCTTTTTTTAAAGTAGGCCTTCCAGCAATATACTATAAAATAAAATGTCTTTTCCATCTTTGACATGAGCATGAATTTTTATTTATTGCCAACTTTAAGCAGCATTAGTAGAGATATCTGCAGTATATGTAAAAATAATATGTGCGGTGCAACATGGAGAAATTAACTAAAAAAATAACTGATTACATCAGAAACTAACAGAACAATCAAAATGTCAGTAATCAGCAATGTTTCAGAACTCAAAACTTCCTTTTTAGCAAAAAACTGGAACAATTGGAACAGAAAATACATATAAATATAAAAGTCCTTAAAAACAAAACAGGGAAAACAAACTATAAAACCATTTAAGACAGTGTTTTTCCTGTACATGATGTTCTAAAACTGTTACTAGAATTAACTGCAAATAAATATATACTAGATTTATTTTTGAATGAAATTAATTTCACTATGGTAAACATGCAGGCCACTACCAGTGAAATAAACCTGATTAGAATTTTTTAGAAAAATAAATAATTAAAAAATCTTGAAACTTAAACTGTTTGTTTGTGTGTTTCTTTTCATGTTGTACTTTCTCTTTCACTGGCCATAGACGAGTGTTGATTGAGCATATTCAAGCTTTAATAACTAATAAACACAAACTCTTACACTGATGCAGGAATCAAGATCACAACACGTGTTATGTTGAAACCCTGCTTCTACATTCAGAGATTACATGACAAAAATACAATAAGATTTCAAATATAAAAAACTGAAGCAGATATGCATATTTAATAGCACAATAATGAAGTATACAGACTTTATATTAACCATGCAGTTTTGTTTAAATATGAAAAATTGGCTGAGATTCATCCTTCTGTTTCTCATAGACACATTGACTTTGTAAGGTTTTCTCTCAGCAATTGTTATGAATTCAAAAAGCCATTTGATAACGTCTGTAAAGCTTGTCTGAATATGTGAGCAGAATTTAGAGAACAATGATGTCAAAATGACATATAAAAGTGTTGGCACTGAATCTGGACTGAATGACTGATGGAAGCGGGAGTATTGTTGTGTTGTTTTGGTATGACAATGATGTCAAAGTGCAAAAAAAAAAAAAGACAAAAAAAAGTGTGAAAAACACTGAACACTTATTTAAGTCTGAATTAACACAAGAATACAGATTATCAATTGCATGAAACCGAATTAGGGCATTATGAGTCAAATAAATACATAAATGTATTGTATATTTCATATCTTAATACACAGAAGATCAATAGTATGTTTTTCATCTTTGTCCACTAGATGTCAGAAGTAGATTTGAGGTGAAACTCAAAGGCTTTCAGTTTCAAAATCAGAGACAGACACACACTCAAACACATCAGATCTTATTCCATCAGTTTTATGAGGGAACTAGTTTTAGAGAAAATAAAATTGCAGACAATGCAAACTTAGTTGCTCTTAAATATACTGTATACTGTCATGAAAACTGGGATTAATACTGAATAACTGTATAAAGACTGAAAGGCATGTAAAGACAAAGACAGTTTTAACTTAAATAGTAAACGTGAAATAAATAAAAACTATGGACTATAATGTAAATGTTCTTGTAATAGTGATTCAAAAAGAAACATCAAACACATTTTGAGAAAAGAGAAACAATTGTGTAAAATCTGTCAAATCTTCACATTAGATCATAAGAAGTTTATAGGCTGTCATCATTGTTTGTTCATGTAGTTTCCACACTTTCTGAAAGTAAAGCACATCTTTATAGAGATATAAACCCTATAAATAAATTTTATTTATAAGAGTTTGATCATTTTTTGTGGTATGATGATTGGTTTTAAGTGAATTATGACTTTATCATTACATTCTTATCAATTTCTTTAATTTGCATATTTTTATATTATTTTGTATAATTTTATTATTGGGAGGTTTTTGTCTGATTTGATCTGTTCTCTGCAGTGTATCTCTAGTATTAATGTAAAACTCTTCAGTGATCTGTCAGTAATATTACAATATTCAAACAATCATACAGAACTGAAATATGCTGAAATATTCAGAACTGAAATATATCAGTTCCTCAACTGTTGTGAATGCATTACTCATTTAACTTTTACAGGCAACAATGACAGAAAAAAAGGAAACTTGAGAAACCAAAATCTTGAAAAAAAATTGCCTTTTAAGGTTTTACGGAAAGAGTGACTTTTTTTTCCTTTTTTTTTTTTTCTTCAAATGGGAATATTTGGTTTAGAGGATGGAATTTAGTTTCCTAAAATAAATGTAAGAAGATTAGTATCTCATTTGTAATTTATCTGTGTATTTTTGTTGAAAAATATGACCATTATAGTAGATAGCGAGTTTTATTTACCACAAATCTCTATAATCTCATAAGAATATGTGTAAATGTCATGATTCTGCCATCATGTCTCTGTTTTCTCTGGTCTTGTGGCAGGATCATGGCAGACCCATGTTTTATGTACAAGCGCATGGGCTGTTATTTGGACCATGTGCTTGTGTTGTCTCGTCTCGTAACCCCGCCCCCTTGTTATCCTCGTCTTGTGATTAGTGTCTAGTCAGTTTCACCTGTCCTCGTCATTAGTGTTCCCTATTTAATCCCTGTGTATTTGCTGTCCTGTGCGATTCATTATCATACGTTGTGTGATTCTAGCTGTGAGTATCTTGTTGAGAGTCTTGTCTAAAGAAGTGTTTTGTTCCTGTCATAGTTGTTATTTACCGTCTGAGTACTTATCTTTTTTCAAGTCGATCCTGTCTTGTTTTGCCCCATCGTGGGTTTTGTTTTCTGTTTTTGTCTTTAATAAACCCCTGTTTAAGTTATTTGCTGTCTGCAATTGGGTTCATCTGCTATCCACATAACAGTAAAATCATGGATCAGCCATGATATATTAATTAAGGGTCTCTTTATTTAGAAGCTACTGGAATATGTAATAATATTTCTGTAAGATGTGTTAGTTTGATGATACAATTTTCTCCTTCAGTTTTAAACGTGAACATTGCAAATGAAAATCAGCAGACTTGTATCTTTTCTATCTTGATCTATAGATGTATAGATTACAGTGGTTTTATTTTAAAATAAATAAAACATTTGAAACATTTTGTTTTAGATGATTGTGTGTTTTTGAATCTTCATTCTCTTTTAAAGCTCATGAATTTGTTCCAGCAAAAACCCTGTGCAAACAGTATAAGAACTGAGTGCGCTGAGAAAATGAATGATGTTTAAGAGCTTCACGATTCGTTCAAAAAATCCCTTTTAGTGCCTCTTAAGTGTTTAAGTCAATATTAGAGACAATATTAGACTCTTGTTCACATCCTTCCTCCATTTCTAAAAGAAACACCCGACCCGGACAGTGAAATCAACAATAACTCCTGGAAAAACCAGAAGAGTATCAGAAGTGGATTGACAATATAATGACTGTATGAAACAGACTGATATATCAGATCATATTTGGCCATTTGTTTTAAAAAATATTAATATCTGTCAATAACTGCATCTGCTTGGCTGTCTGGAAGTGGCATTCAAAATTCTAATTAAAAACTCTATTATCCACCAACAAGTGATAGAAATTTGTCAGGTTAAAAAGGCTCACATATACACAATAGAAATCACAAAACAAACAAAAAAAAAGTTCTTCTAAGAAAACACTTCAATAAACAAAAACTAAAATAGAATATACAAATAAAACTATTTGTCCTCATTTAAAATAGAAATTGCAGAAGGAATAATAGAGTTCCTGTGAACTTTCTTTTTGACCAAAGGAGCTTTAAATAATCTCTTCCTGAAAATCTACTGACAATTTCAATATTCATGTCTGTTTATAAATGAATAATGAACATATTCTGATCTCAAATTCAAGCTTTTAGTAAATTGAGTGAATATTCTGAAAGAAAAAATAGTGTTGATTTTATTTCAGTAATAATCATTTACCATTACTGTACTAGCCATGAAGCGCTGGCTCTCTATATCAGTATCTTTTATCAGTATCAACTTGTGTACACTGTAAAAAATTCACCCGTATATTTACAGTAAAATACTGGCAGCTGTGGTTCCAGCCCTTTACCACAATTTTACGGTTTCAACAATGCTGTAATTTTACAGTAAAGTATTGGCAGCTGTGGTTCCAGCCATTTACCGTAATTCTACAGTTTTTAATTTCACCACTGTGCTGTAATTTCACAAAGTACTGGCAGCAATGGTTCCAGCTATAATGCTACAGTATAAAAAAGTTAGAATATAAATACTGTTTTCTATTTACTCTATTGTCTGATATCGATTAACATCCCTATATGTAGCATAATGTATGCAGACATTCAAACAGACTTTTTACTCAGTGGAAAAAATAAAGAAAAATTAGATTATGGTACAGTACAAAATTGTTTGCCATTTATTCAAAACAGGTAACAGGTTTTAACAATACATTAACAGTATTTAAGGAAATAAAGTCACAGAAAATACATTTTAAAATTCAATGAGAGGAACCAGTCGGCAAAAACAGAAACCTTACAAAGAGGCAAAAGAAAAAAAAACACAAAAAACACACACACACACAAAAAAAAAAACTAACTAAAAAACTAAAAAAAACTAAAAACAGCCAACATGTCACATCAGCAACCAGGCCAGAGGAGGTCAGGGTCTGAGAGGAAAACAACCAATAGATGAAAAATTGTTCATCAATGAATTTATGGAACATAGACTGTAAATTTACAGGATTAAACCGTTTATTGAAATAACAGTATTTTACTGTTGGAAATTGGCTGTATTTTTACAGCAATTTCTAATGAGATATATGATAAAACTGTAAAACACTAGCTGTCATTCTTACAGACTGCTCCTTTAAGTAGGCCTACTTTAAAAACGAGTACTTCTGTACTATTACTTAAGTAAAAATCGGTCTTTACAACGTTCATTTGTACTGAGCAATATTTGAGCAGTATCTGTAATTTCACTCAAGTAAGGAAGTTGTGTACTTTGACCACCTCTGATCTCAAATGCTGAAACTGTGCAAACAGCAAACCAGTGTGTGTACACGCCCAGATCAACAGTGTGTGTACACGCCCAGATCAACAGTGTGTGTTACAGGAACTGCGGATCTGAAAGCTGAACACACTCCAGCTCAGACTGAACATCAGCACAGATCTCAGATCTACAGTGGATATCCTCTCGTTCAGCTCGTCAGTGGTAATTACAACACTTTTATCTTTAATTGTTTATCAAACATTTTTACTCCACATCGGTGAAAATGTAATGTAAATCTGTATTGCACTAGAATCATGAGCGTAACTGTGGTCAGCATGAATGCAGACAGACCAAACTGTGAGTATTTATGATAAAACACTATTAGGCCTACATGTATTTCATCCTCAACTCAGCTTCATCTTCTTGGTTAGCCTATACGCTTATTTCACGCAGCCGTTATTTTGAAATCGAAAGCGAGGCTCCGGTGGGAAGAACCCCGGAAGTAAAGATAAACAACAATGCCTTGGACTACCAACCTGAAGCTGCTGCCGCGATTTACACTATTGGATGTTACTATCCAATATAGGATATACAGGTCCTTCTCAAAAAATTAGCATATTGTGATAAAGTTCATTATTTTCCATAATGTAATGATAAAAATTAAACTTTCATATATTTTAGATTCATTGCACACCAACTGAAATATTTCAGGTCTTTTATTGTTTTAATTCTGATGATTTTGGCATACAGCTCATAAAAAACTAAAATTCCTATCTCAAAAAATTTGCCTTATGCGCCGAAGAAACAAGCGCGCCGCCATCTTTAATATATTGTCTTTGAACTTCCGGTTTTGCGGTCGCTCTGTATATTTCTATGGCATTGCTGTCCAGGAGTAATTAGTTTTTAAAGTGGATTTACTTGATGTAACGAAGTTAACGAAAGTTATCATGAGGATTGTAATGTTTAAAGCAGATGTCTTAACAAATGTCAGTTGACCGGGAAGATTTTCAAACGAGCCGTTCATTCATAAATACGCAGGATCGCTGTGAAAATACAGACCGGAAGACAAAAGACAACGAGCGCAGCGCTGAAAAGGGGCGGAGCTACATAAGGTCTATAAAGTGTCAGATTTAGCAGTGCATCAGCCATTATCCTGCAGTCCTGCTTAAATCTAGTTTAACATTCAGAAACAGAGCAACTCTATTATAACGACCGATGAAGGAATACTAGCAAGTGTGTATGATTGTAAGATATAGGCATACTGCAAATGAATGTAAAAATGAATAAAGATGTGAATAGAAAATCAGACTATAGAGAATGTGAAGTTGATGAAGCTGTGTTTAATATTTGGTGATAGTTTTGCTCATGAACCATATTGTGAGGATCTCGCTGCTTTTCTGCTAGCGGCCATAAATTATATTTGAATGCACATGCTGTAGGTTACAGTAGATCCATCCTTCAAAATCATCTTTCCACAGATTTATACTCAACAGAACCAAATAGCCTATTAAACATCCCCTTTTAACAAATTAAAGATCATAGCAATAATCTACATGTTTGTTTATATACAGGTCACATTTGGTTTTGAGTTTTATATTCATGTCCATGCTTCTTATTTTGAAGTTTGTAAATCCCACACATGACCAGATACAAAATAAACAAAGACTTGGACTTGGAACCTGGACTTAACTCGACGAGAGACAGTGGAAACGTGAGGGTTATATGTTTCCAGACTAAAGTCTAAACTAGACACACTTGAAAAGCGATGAACACAAGGAACCAACCATTACACATAATGATTGCGCTAAAGGCCCATATGACAAAACCAGGAACATGACAATGGGAAAACTTCAAAATAAGAGCATGAAAACATGGGCAATGAAAATAAAACCCAAAACTAAATGTGACAATACAGCCATAATCTTCAATAACCGCACTGTGTCATCACACTGTTTATTGCAACACAACAGAACGGCAAAACGAGAAATTATTCATAGACATTAACACTTTCTCTTTGGAGCTTGTAATGGATCTCTCTCTCTCTCTCTCTCTCTCTCTCTCTCTCTCTCTCTCTCTTATTTTTGAGCATATTATTCACTGCCAAATTTTTTTTTTTTTTTGCATGTGCTTTTTTTTTTTGTTTTACTTACTTCTGAAAGTACAAACAACTATTTTTGTCAGTTAAACAGTAAATTAAGTTTAGTTTACTGAAGTCAAAAAGTGTGTGTTACAGTGTTGTTGCTTGTGATCTCATGCTGTTTACTGGTTTCCAGTTTGGACTGTAGCTGGACTGCTCTTAGGGACGTCCTTCCAGATGATGTGGACGGACACCAAACAGGTTATTGAGATCGTGGCGACTGGCGCTGGACTCATCAGGTCCAACAAGGGAAATGCGCCTTGAAAAATATATTACTGACAGCAGACAGGACATATATCTGCTTTTATTTCAAATAAATGTCTCTAAAAAAAGAAACGGTGAAGTGTTTCTTTCCACAGGATCACAACAGAATTACTAAATCTCCATATGCAAATATTTGACTGCAACATAAATAAAATACATGTACAGATCTTACAGTCGATCAGGGAATATGATCCACATTATGTGTTTAATTAGATCAGAAGAGTTTCTTAGAAATCAAACAGGAACAGAACAGTTCATTATAAACAGAATTAAACACAAATTTTAAGTCAAAGCGCTCATTAAATATATAATAGTTTTATGAATGTAGTGAATTGTGTGTTAACGGCTCAATCAAAGCTTTATTCTGTGTGTTGATCAAGCTCATGGTTTGATGATCTGACAGAATTATGATTATTCTCAGATTGATTCATTATTTATAATCACAATAAACCTGTATCTCACTTTCTTTAAAACTAGTAAATTAAGTGAATAAATAATGTTCTTACCAGAGACTGGATTCATCTGATGATGATGATGATGTTTCATATCAAGCAAATCTTCATCTCATAATTGAAGAATATTCATAAAATCATTGATTAGTGATAAATCAATCGTCTAGTCTCACATAATACATTTAACTTATTAAAAGCATTTCCCTGTTGTGAAGTAATAACTTCTTCAAAGCAATATCTATGAGAGAATATCTGATTTCAGACACAGTCGTATTGTTTCCTGAAGAGTTTCAAGAGTCTGAATATTAAATTTAAAACTCAGATCTGATAAACTCCATCAGCTGCTCATTTAATCATCTCTGATGTATTAACAGTGATTTACATCAGCAGAACATTAGTGCATTTAACAGACGAACGGAAGCTGTTCAGAACAACACCAGATCAACACTTACTCAAAGTAAAAGTTCAGATATTTCACACAAAATGCAAAATCACATTATTATTTGTGAGTTGATAATGAATGACATTCAGTGAATTAAACTGAAAGAATGTCACTTGTTTAAAATAGAAATGAAGGCATTGTAAATAAATGTGTATGAGTGTGTGTTTTCTATTTGTGCTCACACACAGAATATGATCTGCACTTTTCATCTTTGTCCACTAGGTGTCAGAAGTAGATCTGAGGTGAAACTCAAAGGCCTTTAGTTTCAGGATCAGAGACAGTGAAGAGAAACCAGAGAATCTGATCTGAAGCTCAATGAGGATCATCATGTGTCACATATGAAAGAGACTCTCATCTGATCATATTATATTACAGGATCAGTCGCATAATAACATTCATCACAGAGATCATCACATTTAACAATATAAACTGATTCATATCAGATGAGTAGCCTATGAACAGAATAACGGCTGAAAGTCCAGGTAAAAGAATTAAACAGTTTTAGTATGTATAGTTATATACTGTTGTTATATGCTAGATGTAATGTTTGCCTAAGGTGAACGAGTAACAGTGAAAAAGTAAAAGTATTTGAGTTGAGTTAGTGTGCCGTTCCTGTGTGCAGAACGACTGACAGTAAATCAGTTCAACAAGCTTTATTTATAAAAAGAATAAATAAAGCAACTCAAAAGAAAGCAAAATATGCTTCAGGAGGAGGAAAGGCCGAAACAGCAAAAGTACTCTGTACTACTTTGTTACAAAGCAAAAATATTCTGTCTAGTTAGAGAAAAGGAATGAACAACAGAAATGTTCACTAACTCCCTAAATAGAAAAAATCAGGAGAAAGGGGTTTACAGAAATAAAACGGCTTCCAGTGCGTTTAAACACATAGTGGTGACAACAACAGTGAGTTAAAGTTCAGTAATCTACAATTACCCGTAGCTTTAAAAGTATTTCACAATATCGTCTCTGCAACAATATAACAGCGCAACAACCCGAGGCAGGAGAGGGTTATAGATAACATTAAGATCATTCTGACTGACTTTGACACTAATCTGACACATTTCTTTTATTAGTGGTTAAAAGAAACACTAAAGTGATCAGATCTGGCTTTTAACTAACTTGATCATTTTGACCTGCTGATACTCGAGATCGTGTGTGTGTGTATAAATAGTTGTGGTAAAGTCTTTGGGCGTATTTTTTTTACACGCAAAAGGTCGACTACACCACAGCGGTTTAAGAAAGTTGCAGGTTGACTCAGCAGCATTAAGGTTTGGTTTAAAGTATGCATGCATGCATCCCCAAAAGTGCAATTTCTAGAATCGGGGAGCAAAAGTCGATTATCGTTAAAAAAAAAAACCAAACACTCAAACACTCACAATGACAGAAAGGGATGCCAATTTCATCTTTAGCGATTTGTCATCAAACAAACTGTTTATTAATTGAACAAGTAACATGTTTTCGTCGTTTTTTTTTTTTTAACATAGTTAACATAGAAGAAAAAAACAATAAGCACGACAGTCCGTTTTTGCATCGCCAAACCAGATGCTCGTTAGATAAAAACATAATGTCATATGTCATAATGATTTTATGCGAACCTGCCTTGTTACTGCAATAGCCTACTTTTTAAACTAATTAGTTTCAATCAAAACTATTCGTGTGATGCCACTGCGCAATACACACACATTACCGCGGGATGGCGGGTGTTCATTTCATAAACTGTGGACAATGGTAGCTTAATGTAGCCTATAAATTAATATGTTCAAAAAACGGATAATGTCATCATACTTGTAGTAGTGCTATCGTGGCGTAATAATCTGTTTGGTTGTAAAATGTATTACCTGAATGAAATGAACTCGAATGTATCGTCCTGTGGAATCATTCATTCACAGACATCATACGAAGATGTTCAACTAGATCTTCATCGCTGGCAAAAATATGATGCATTTGCAGATTTGCTTTCACTAGACTAAACTGTAGGCCCACGGCCACTTCATCCAACGCTCTTGATGTTCTTAAATCTTCCTGTTACGACTCCGAGTGTGAATTGAAAGCGCTTCAGACGATTCAGTACGTGAGGAAACTGAACAGATCATTCAAACTGATTCGCGAACCGATTTAGACAGATCTGCCAACTTGTTTTATGAAGTCTTTGAACAGAATCGACTCAAAAGAGTGATTCATTTGTGAATTGAGCATCGCTCATGTCCATAAAAAAGATGCGAAAATATAACGATATTCGAAAAAGTAATTTTATGATCGAATTTAGAACGCAGTTCGACTATTCGAAGATCGCGACTCATCCCTAGTTTAAAGTGATTCATTCTGATGTTTCACACCTCATATACAGAGAGTTCTTCGTGATATGGACATAAACAGTTTTTTCTCTTTAGAAAGTTGTGTCCTTTTGTCTAATCAGCGAAAATTCACCAAATGTAATGTTTGTTCATATTGTGCATGTTTTGAATAATCTCTGTAATGAAGCTTTACAGAACTGTATGATTTAACACTGATAATAATTATTTATAATTAAAACACAATATAGTATACGTTTAAGAAAATACCCCAGCGAGCAAAAAGTCGTCTAGAACACGTCTAAAAGACGTGATTGTTAGACATCCAGAAGACGTCCTCACAGGAGCCAGAATGAAAGTTTTTTTATACGTCTTTTCTGGACATTTAGACGTCAATTAAAGACGTGCTACAGACGTAATTGTTAGACATCCAGAAGACGTCCTCACAGGAGCCAGAATGAAAGTTTTTTTATACGTCTTTTCAGGACATTGTTTTGACGTCAATTAAAGACGTGCTAAATACGTAATTGTTAGACATCTAAAGGCAGCCAGAATAAAAGTTATATTAGTCACGTTTTCTGTAGTAGAAATGTCAAAGAAGACTGTTAAAGACCCATACTGACATGGAAATCCCATATGTGCATTTAAAAAATCTTTACTTCAAAACAGTGGCAGTGAGAAAACCCCAGTTGGGAAAAACCCAGTTACTCATTGTTAATGGTTGTCGTGTCATGAAACTGCAGACACAAAGACCACAGGCCTAAATAAGATTTTAAAGAATATTGATAATATTGAATACTCAATTGGCAATATGGTAACTGTGTAGTGTATATACTAATCTTGCATTTGTATATGTTATCAATATAATTGTAATAAACTGCTTACCATTATCCTGTAAACCAAACTGATCACTCCAAGAAATCAACTATTTAAATCTCAAAATATATTTTTATTACTATTTTGTTCTGCTGGACCAAAACTTAACAGCCAGAACAGTAAAGTATAAAGTAACACAATAAAACTTAAAAGCCAGAACAGTAGAGTTATAAATTAACACAATTTACCTTTAAATGATCTATAAAATGCTGTTAAAACAGTATAACATATCAATTAACAAAATGTGGCTGCTATAAGGTTCACAAGCTTCATTTATAGCAGCAAGCCCTGACTCTCCCGGGGACATGTTTCAGATGATCGGCTGCAGACTTTATTTGGGCCTCTGTTGGCTGGGTCCCATTTCATGACAGCAGCTACAATCAAAGCGAAAAAAAATCCACATGTAAAATAAATAAATACAAACGCCACAGTTGTGGTTTAGCTTGCAGCAGATACATAGTATACATAGTTGAAAATGTGAGTACTCGAATCAATTAAATGAAACAGTTATTAAATCACAAACCAAGTAAAATTACATCAAGCCTGATATAAAGCATTCCACACACACATGTATACACACACACATGTATACACACACACACACACACTAGGGCTGTCAAAATTGCTCAAAAATGACGTTCGAATATTCCCTCCGCGCATTACGTCAATAACAGGACAAATTAATACAAAGAGACATAACTACTTGTAAAGGTAGTTTATTTAAATGTAAACATATTTAACAACGTATTACCTACACAAAAAAAAGTAAAACAACTAATGGCAAAGACCGCAGACCTCACTCTCGCTCGCGCTTGCAATATCTAATCAGTCAGTACAGTACACTAATGTTTCTGTTTAACGTTAAATAAAATGAGGCATACAATTCCGAGAAATGTGACAACAAACTTTTACCCTGAGGTTCATAAATAATAAAGTGCTATTACAAACGAAAAAGGCTACTTACATTATTGGTGCTTGTATTAAAAAAAGGAAGAAAAAAAAAACTTACATAGCTTGCATACAGGGCCGTGCACAGACCTTTTGAGGGGCATGTGCTGAAACTGAAAAAGGGCACCCCCTCCCTTTTTTTCCCCCACCAAGTAATCAAAATTCATATAAGTACAAAAAATAGTTATATCAGTTATAATTTTTTAAAATAAATGTTATAGTTATAAAAAAACGTGTGTATATATATATATATATATATATATGTATGTATGTATGTATGTATATAATTTTTTTTCTCTGCTTTGCACACACAAAGTTCAATAAAATATATTTGTTTAGCTATTCTGTTTGGTTTCATTAGCTAATTTGTATTATTTGGTTAACATTGCTCTACCTTCCCCTCTTCTCAATGTCACACATAAACATGAGTCAAGTATTTTTGAGAAACTATTTTGAAATATAATTTAAATAATTATGTCCAACTCAATTCCAGATTATAAGAAACTATAGCCATTCAATGGTAGCATACAACTATAGCATATCCAACATGTATCCGCCTACCTGGCAAAAACTTGATACTGTGGAGGACCAGGAATGTTGGTCTCTTGAAGGTCCCTTGTTCACTACACTTTCCCTAAAATAAGCCAGCAATGAAAATAAATAAATAAAATAGTGTGAAAAGTACAGTTGCAGTGAAAAGCATTTCAGAAGGACCACGTGACACTGAAGAGTAATGATGCTGAAAATTCAGCTTTGATCACAGATATAAATTACTTTTTAAAATATTTAAATAGAAAACAGTTATTTTAGATTGTAAAAATATTTCACAATATTACTGTTTTTGCTGTATTTTGGATCAAATAAATTAAGCATTGGAATGAATTAAATCATGAATTACATTCTGCATGATAAAATATAAAGATTTCACAGTGATCTTCTGTAATGTTTTTTTTTTTTTTAGTTACTACTACAACATTACTACATTTATACATGTGAGGACGAGCGGAGAGTATAGAATACTATAGATTAAAAAAACTATATAGCAAATACGTGCATATCAACAGCCTTGAATTAACCATAATTTAATATTAGGCTATTACAATAACAAGATAAAATGTTAATAAATTAAGTGTATCAGCAATCATAAATGAAAGAAGAAAATTTCTTAGAAATATATGTTACCTAGGTGACGACGAGGATTACTCAGTCGCTTTGTGTAGTTTCAGTATGAAACAGCGCGGGGGCGCGCCTGTGCTTATGCTTATCCGATGGTAAAAACAAATGATATGTTGATGCAGGGGTTCTCAGATAGATAGATAAACAAATGATATGTTGATGCAGGGGTGGACTTAGGACTTAGGCACGATCTTTCATTAAACCAAACAAAATAATTATTTCGCAGAAAATTCAGATTTTTATTTTAATACTTAACGATTGTAGTCCTCGTGCGTGTGTGTGTGTGTGTGTGTGTGTGTGTGTGTGTGTGTGTGTGTCTGAGTCGTTTGGGTAGTTAGCTAAGTAGCTACTGCCTAGCAGTTTAACAAAATTACTGGCTAGGGCTGAGATATGATCAAATCTTAAAAAAGAATGTTTCTGGGTTTAGTCTTTAAAAAGACTGTTGGGGTTTGATCGAGATTGATAACAGACTAGCGAGAGCTGGCACAAGCGAACTTGGCAAGAGACTAGACTAGAGTGAATGGAGAGCTATGTCGTGAGTCAATTTAAATGCAGTGATTTATTTTTGTGTGAGAGTGAGTGAACATTTACACCCCGCTCTGTAAGTCAGGGCGGGAACGGCGGCGGCCATGCGCATGCGCGATTCATTTGCAGCCTGGACGCAGAGGGGTGTGTGTCTCCTCTCTGCTCTGACTGCAGGCTGGGACTGCTGCGCGAGGTTACTGAGAGACTGACCGCCTGTGAGTGCCTTTGGACGGGAGAGGGGCTCATGGCAGCTCCCGCTGCTCGTTGAGCACAGTAGGCCTAACTGCAGAGTGATTCGTGCTTTCGAGTCTCCAAACACTACAAAAGTCTCAAAAAACACCAGTAAAAGTCGCTGGATTTGTCGCTTTTGACAAAAATAAAAGTCTCCAGGAGGATGTTTTATTGTTGTTTATTTATTAACAACATAAATGTATTTAAACATGTTTGTGTGTGCGTGGTTGCGTGCGTGTGAGCATTTCACAAAAACTAAAAAAAAGCTTTAACTGTATATTCTGACTAGTTTATTCGTTTATATATATACTGTATAACTACCAGCCTCTGAAACTTCCGTCCGTCATAAAATTAATTCGGGTGGTTCGATTTTCTGCATTTTTCGCATCCGTAGCAAATATTTTGAGGGGTTTTGACAATATTGAGAGACACCAAATGACGAATATGAAAAAAACTAATACGACAGTTTCGGACTCAAAATGTGGTGTTTTATATATTTATAACATTTGAATACAGTTCAGCAACATACATCACATGACCTGACGACCAAGAGAGCTGACAATTGACCATCACTTCATTTACCATCACCTCACGATTGAAAATAATGTGACCCTGATTTCATATGACAGTTCAACAAACAAGTTAATAATATTAAGTCACTTACATTTTAGACGAAATAATGACTGTTTTGGTCTATTTTAGCAGCGAAAATAAATCCGATGAATCCAAACAAAGATCACAGCATATCGCATCTCACGGCAACACTCAATCGTGTTTTGAATGATTCAGTGTTTTGAACGAATCGGTTGAGTCAAAAATACAATGACCCATTCACAAATATCTGTCTCAATCTTGATGAATCGGCCGTTTGAACAAATCATTTGAATGAACGACTCAATGACTCGCTTAATAAAACCGCTTATCACCTGCATTTGCGCTCACTATCGACAAACCAATCAAATTTAACTTTTTTTTTTTTTAAATCAGTCCAAACACATTTAAATTTTTATTCAGGAGTTATGTATATACAAAACGATACGTTTTTATGACAGTAGTTTAGTGATAATTTTTTTTTGCTAATATTGGGTTTTTTTTCATTTTTTTTTCCTCCCATCCTGTAGCCTACTCGCGCCCCCCCGGGAGAGTGTCCGCGCCCCACCGGTTGAGAACCACTGTGCTAGGCAGTAGCTACTTAGCTAACTACCCAAACGACTCAGACACACACACACACACACACGCACGAGGACTACAATCGTTAAGTATTAAAATAAAAATCTGAATTTTCTGCGAAATAATTATTTTGTTTGGTTTAATGAAAGATCGTGCCTAAGTCCTGACTGATTAGCCCCTGATACGTCTCTCAACATACACCACACACAGTTACATATTGCCTATAGTTTAGCTAAACTTTATTGAAAACCAATTAAAATGGAGAAATTTCTTGTGAGGTCCAACAAGCCAACCGACGCACCACCAGCTGCAAAAAAGCTTCGCAGGTACGATGAAGCATACCTGCAGTTTGGGTTTACAGTCACGGCTGATCTGAGACCTCAGTGTGTCGTGTGTGCCGAGGTGCTGGCAAATGACAGTATGAAGCCCTGCAAATTAAAAAGGCACCTCGAAACAAAGCATGCTGGCATTAAAAATAAACCGGCCGAATATTTTAAAAGAAAGCTTGACGGCCTCCATCAGCAACAGGCAACCATTTCAGTGCACAGCACTGTGTCTAAACAGTGTTTGGAGGCATCGTATGTAGTGGCCAAAAGGATCGGTAAACTGGGTAAACCCCATACAATCGCAGAGACTCTCATTTTGCCGGCAGCGCAAGACATGTGCAGAATAATGATAGGCGATAGTGCAGCAGCCAAACTCGGTGCAGTACCACTGTCCAATGACACAGTCGCTAGGAGAATTGTAGACATGTCCAACGATATCAGAGAGCAACTGATAGAGTTCGTAAAAAAGAGTCCTTACTACGCGCTGCAGCTGGACGAATCTACTGATATTGCTGGGCAGGCACAGCTCCTCACCTATGTCAGGTATCTGCGGGACAAGGCGATCGAGGAGGATGTCCTGTTTTGCCGGCCTCTTCAGTCGCACACGACGGGAGAAGCCATTTTCAATGTCCTTGACATTTTTATCCGCGAAAATGGTTTGGCTTGGGACCGATGCGTTGGCCTATGCACGGATGGTGCGCAGGCAATGACGGGGCGTGAGCGTGGCCTAGCTGCTCGCGTTCAGCAAGTAGCTCCGCTTGTGAAATGGACACATTGCATGGTCCATCGCGAAGCACTAGCTGCTAAAAAAATGCCGGTTCTCTTTGACTCCGTGCTGAACCAATCCGTGAAAATAATAAATCTAATCAAATCACGGCCGCTAAACTCTCGCTTGTTTGGGGTCCTCTGCCAGGAGATGGGGTCAGGGCACGAACAGCTGCTTCTGCACACTGAAGTTCGCTGGCTCTCCAGGGGGCGGGTGTTACAGCGGTTGTATGAGCTGCGAGAGGAGGTGAAGTGGTTTTTGACAGAAATCAAATCAGATCTGGCGAAGCATCTGGATGACACTATCTGGCTTGCGTCTCTGTCCTATTTGGTCGATATATTTGACCGCTTGAATGGCCTCAACCTGTCTTTGCAAGGCCGCGAAACTCACATTTTGCTCCTTGCAGACAAAGTGCACGCCTTCACACAAAAACTAGACCTCTGGCATGGCCGCATCAGTCGAGGGAACTGCGACATGTTCCCTTGCCTTACAGACTTTATAACTGATGCAGACACGTCACACGATTTCTCCTCCCTATTTCAATCAGCGTCTGAGCACCTGTCAGCAATGAGAAAACAATTTGCGACGTACTTTAAAGAGGATTATCGCTCTTTTGCATGGGTTCGAGATCCGTCTGTGTGCACAGCAAACGAGCTATCAATTGATATGCAGGAACAGCTTATTGAGCTGAAGAGTGACAGTAGACTGAAGGAACTCTTTAGCTCCTGTCCTCTTTCGTCATTCTGGGCAGCATTGATGCAGGAATACCCGGAACTCTGTGACGTCGCCTTGAAGATTATCCTTCCTTTCGCGTCGACATATTTGTGTGAGGCAGGATTCTCAAAAATGACTGCACTCAAAACAAAATACCGCAATCGTGCACAAATCGAGGATGATTTGAGGCTATGCTTATCAAACATTGAGCCAAGAATTGAGGATCTTTGCAAGGCAAAGCAGGCTCAGGTCTCACATTAACATCACCTAATTATATAGCAATAGTCTAGTAATGATAATAGGCCTACTGATGATAATAATAATAACAACAACAAAAAAGCATGTAACCTCACAATTATAATAGCCTAGTAATGATGATAGGCCTATACTACTTATAATAATAATAATAATAATGCCTGCAAGCTCACATTAGAAGTCTGGTGCTACTGCTAATTATAACAATAGCCTAGTAATGATAATAGGCCTACCTACCGCTACTGATGATGATGATAATAATAATAATAATGTGAGCCTAAAAATAATAGCCTAGGGCTATCTATCTATCTATCTATCTATCTATCTATCTATCTATGCAAGATAGAGTGGGGCGGGGGGAAGGGGGGATGGGGGATCTGGGCGGGGGGCACTGGGGCCCCAACTGCAATGAACCAGCTTTGGGGGGGCCCAGCTTGCAAAAGGTTGAGAACCCCTGTGTTAGGGTAACAGGACTGAGTGAAAACCCGGGGACACGTCTAAAATTTGTATTTTATCTAAAATATTAGATAAAATATTTTTTGCTCATGAAAAAAAAAAACATTTTAAAGCATAGATTGGATAGAGAGTCACACAACAATGTAAACAAATTAAGATTTCTGAAGGATTTTAATCATCATATTTCATGGTAAATTTTAGAGATAGAGAGTGGGGACATGCAGAAAATGCTATTTTTTAGTGTTCTATGTAGTGTTTATTAATGTTTTTAATTATACATTTTAAAATTGTAGTTAGCTTAATGTGCAGGACATTTTGCTTAATAATAAAATGTCTTTTAGAGTTAAATTTCATGCAATTTTATACATTTAATGTCCTGAGGACAGAAATGTCACCATTTCGGTGGAATGGCTCTCAACCCAAAGAAGAAACAACCCTATTTATCACTTCACAGCTTTCCGTGTTTTGCTGGTTTCCATGGAACAACGGGGGAGAAGTTTAATCACGCCAGAGTGACACAGACGACAAGAAGACTTCTGGTCGCGCTGCCGCCCGCTACGATCGCCATTCATTCTCAAAATGGACTGTGAACAGCTTGTTTTCTCTCTCAGTCATTCATATATCTGACAAAAGTAAGAATAGCAGATGTTGTCCGTTTTGTTGATAGTTTTCAGGGAGTTGTGAAAAGATCGCTGAAATTGGACGAAGGTTACAAATTCTTGACGTTTGCTTACATTAAAAAAAAGTTCCATTCATTTAAATGGCATGACACTTGATGACTAAGCTCACATTTAACGTTACTATATCTAAACACAATAAATAAATAAATTGAAATGATGTCTGATTGCTATGAGTGAAATCTAGTGGCTTTTGTTACAAATTCATGTTATTAAGTGTTAGTTTGTCCAGGAGATTGCAGCAATCTTCCACTAGATTATGGCTCGTTTTTCATGTTACCACCATGAATGAAACTAAGAATTGTACATCTTTACAGTGAATTTGACCTAACGTTGCTATAATTAAAAAATGGTTAGACTAAAAATATGAATTAAGTGAGTGATATTACATGTTTTAAAAAAAAATCATGATGTTACAAAATAATATTTTAATGTCTGAGGTCCCCCTTATGAAAAGAAAATATATTTCCCTATATATGAATCATTAATATATGAAATGGTTAAACAGCTCACAGGCATAAATGGTTTAAAATATACATAATAATATATGGTGTTAATATATTACAATATATTGAATAATACATAAGGAATTTTCATATATTAAAAAATATATAATGTAGGCTAAGTAAATTTTATATTCGGTAATACACTTCATCATACAGGGATTAAAGTTATCCGTCCCTACGAGAGTCTACGACGGATTTCCGTCAATATCAGGGTTCCCCCCTGTCCTTGTGTCTTAAATTCACTTTTCATAATTTTAAGGCCGTAAATATACTTACATTTCTCAAATAGTGTAATAAATGTCTTAATTTTAGTTTGAATGGGAAGGACGAGGTGTTCACTCTGCTGAGGGGGATGTGATAAAGCCTGGAGTGGAGCAAAAGGCCGTTCCTCTCTGCAATCTAAGCGTGCTGTCATCACTCCGCTCCTGATCCACTCCGGGTTTTTTCAGTCCCACTCACGGGAAAACTGCTCCGTGTTTACACAACTTTAAAAGTTATTCTAATGTTTATTTTTGTATATCACAAACGTCTGAATTTATAATACTATGTGTAACAGTTTGGAAAGTATTCTACACGTTTAATAAATGTTCCAGCTGCCCTTGCTTACACAAGTAAACAGCAGGCCTGGCAAAAACGCACCCAGGAAAAAAGGGAAAGAAAGCTACAGAAAACAACTTCTACAAACAATTTTAAATTGCCAACAGTTAATAATAATAAAAATTGCATGAAGTGCAAATCGGATAACAATCAAGTGCAATATAAACATGTTTTGTCAGGGCATCACTCCCAAACCCGGGCATCAACTCTCAATTTCAACATCTGCTTCCTCCTTTACACGTGTCTGGCGTGATTTAACTTCTCCCCAGTTGTTCCATGAAAACACGGAAAGCTGTGAAGTCAGTGCTTGAAGTGGGGGGAAAAAGGTGCCGGTACTCTCTTGCACTGACAAATCATAACATTTTTCTACTGTGAAAAACAAAACTTGGAGATACTGCTGGTACAACAACAATTTATTGTTATTAACAACATAAATGTATTTAAACAAGTCGTATGTGTGTGTGTGCGTGTGTGTGCGTGCGTGCGTGCGCGCGCGTGTGTGTCTATGTGTGTGTGTGTGCGTGTGTGTCTATGTGTGTGTGTGTGAGAAAACGGAACTCCTCCAAGTCTGCAAGTCCAAAAATACATTTATGGTGAGATACTATACATTTTATTTAATTAAATGCATTTATGGTAAGATTATTATATTTTCATGTCAATCTGTGTTCATTTTGACCACGAACCATGCGCTGTAACTTTAATTCAGCACGTGCAGCACAGCAGAAATAGACTCGGTGTGGAAACGATCTCTGCACTGCTGTATAGGCTACACACACGCTCTAACCTGTTAATACGGGTGCGGAAAAAATATGCACCACATACGCACTGCAAACGGAGTATATGTGAAACGGGCTTGACACTGACGCCTTTTCTGTCAGTGGTAGAGTACCGGCTACATGCGAGAAGTAGCGGTACGCAAGAAAAAGTGCAGGTACGCTTAAGAGTAAAATGTAGAAGTGCCGGTACTGCGTACCGGTGAGTACCGCCCCACTTCGAGCACTGTGTGAAGTGATAAATAGGGTTGTTTCTTCTTTGGGTTGAAACATAAAAAGGTACGCAACAGGACGGACCGCTTTTAGTCTCCGCATTTGTCCTCCGACTGCAACTGCTAGCGCTTTCACCGGAAAAGAGTTTACCCTACTTCCTGTCTTGGCGGCCATTTTTGTGAAATAGGCCTATTGCCTCATAGACAGTAAAAGATTTCCTGCGAGCTTCTCCTCCTGTCTATACAGTAATTTCTCTACTTGTGCTATGACGCAATCATTAGCCTATTTTTACAAAAACGGCTTCTACGGGGCCATAACGGAAGATACAAAGTAATGGAGACATTTATACATTGTCGTGTTTCTTTAGAAATAAATAATGGACAAATTAAGTCTTTGGACGCCTCAGATGTAAAGTTATTCGCTGTCAAAGTGACGCCAAAATGAATGGGAGTCAATGGAATGCTAACAGCAGGTGAAGTTCTGCTATAATGGCGGCTCCCAGGAGGCTTTAGTTTCCGGCTGATGGATTACCCCCTTGGTAAACATAGGGCGCTCACATGACATTAAGCATTATGTGACGTTTGAGAACCTAAAACCCCGTTTCTCCCAGTTGACACGGCAACACATAACCGGCGTTATCAGAAATCTCCACTTTGGCCTGAGTTTTTAGAAATAATCGTTTTCTGTGATAAAAACTGGGTTTTTGTGTAAATGAGAAGCCAAACCACAGAGAAATATCTGCGTCTTCCCTTCGTGTAAACGGGGCCTGAATCATAATCATACACAGTTTGTTCCTTGGCCAGAGAAGAACTGCACGACTGAGGCCACATCCACACGAAGCCAGAGCTTTCTCTATCTGATGTTTTTTTTTCCTCGTCCTAAAAAAAATTCCGTAAACACGGCGGCGTCTCAAGAAATATCTGCGTACACACGAAACCACTGAAACCGACTCAAAATGATATAGTATACATGCTAGACCAGTATGAGGCGCTGTAATTCTGCCACAGAGATACACTAAAAATGGAGAAGAAGACTTAGAGCATGCGCATAAACCTTGCGCGCTGTATACAATAATATTAGGCACAGTAGCTGCTTCTTTTCTTTTTTCTTTTTTACCAAGAACTTTTTTAAACAATATGGAAAAACCATACAGTAAATGGCCTGGTACAAAATAGGGATGAGTCACGATATTCGATTAGTTAGCAGAAAGCATAAAGCTTGCCACAAAGAACCGGCAAATGTAATCATTATGAATGTGTCAAACATAGCAAGGAGACATTTTAATTGTTCATTAATAAACTAGTGTTTTCTGTGTCAGTGGCTGCAAAGATGTTGACGATGCTGACTCGCCACCTTCGCAGTATATTGAATGTGCCTATAGAGAGAAATGCACACTTCATACGGATTACAAAAGAGAGTTGTCTGTTTCTTTTCGTTTTAATTTTTTGTTTAAAAGTAGACATTTCAAGCTTTCTATAGATATATTTCTATAGAGTTTCTGTTCATTTATGAGACGAGCTAATGTTCACGTGCAATGCAAGTTATATCGCGCCAGTGCCTCCATGTCCTGATTATTTTGTCTGCTATAGTTGCTTCTTATTTATTGAATCCAGGCAATTGGTTGATGAAACATTAATTAAAATTAAGATACAATTTATACAAAACGAAATGCAACTTATACAAATTGCGCATCTATGATTACTTATGCTGAGCTGTGGCTCAACATAGTTGATTGAAATGAAAAAATAACATTTAAACATAAATATGAAACTAACTTTTCTTTAATGGCTACAACACGTAGTCCTACAGTACAGAGAAATTTAATGTCAGAGTGGAATGTTTTTGTTTAAATAATTACAAGGATATGAAGTAAATTATTATTTTAACGTTATTACATTGCATTTCTACGTTTATTTGATATTTTTTATTCTGATGCGAGTTATGTACCAATTTTACACACTTATCTCATTAAAAGGGGAAAAGTTCTGAACTTGCAGTTCAGAAAGAAGTTAGAACTACCACTTGAGGTGTAGGAAACACTGGGATGTACAGTAATAATACGATTTGATTAGACATTTGAACTTAAATTGAAGTGTTCAAGTTAAACAAATATACACATACATATAAACAAAAACATCTTCCACCATGTATTTTTCCTCTTCCACAGTCGGTGATGCAGGGAGTCTTGTGATTGGTTGTCAAGCCAGCCAATCAGAATTTAGCAGCCTCATCTCTGAATGGCTGGAATTATGGCATATTGTAACGCTGGGTTGTGTTGAGCACGCGAGCCGTCTGCGCTTGGAGAGCACTCAGGACTGGTATGAGAGGAGCAAAAAAGTGAAACTTTGCGCATGGGAAAGAGAACGTCTGCACACATACAAATACTTAATTTAAATGCAAAATTGATTTTCGTTCGCTCGAAATATTTTCTTATCTGCGAGTCAAACATTTCTCCGCAAAACTCAGTTCAGGCGCGTGCGAAATGCCCTTTTGCACGCTCAAAATGTAATCTTGCGCGCACAGAATTGTGATTGAAATCTAACCCCATAAAATGGGGTCTTGCGCACCCAACGCGCACGACCGGCCACACCGCAATGACGTCATTTTTGCCGCGCGCACCTTCGCGCTCTTGCGGACGCGTCGAGTATAAACAAGGCTTTAGACACGATTGGCCAGTGGCGTTTTTTTTATTCACTTGTAGATTGTAAATTTAATCCACACAGATTATAAAATCAAATCAGTCATTTTAAAACTTTCTCTGAGACGCAATTTTACAAATAGCGTGTGTGTTCAGCGTTGTGCTGCGGTTCTCTCTCTGCACAAGGCAATATGCGTCAAGTGCTGCAGGCGTCGATACACACTCGCGTTTAGGAGTCGGGACGTCATGATAGGAATATTCACTTGCACAATCGGGCCAGCATTGCATCGTTTATCATTTTCACGTCTTTTTAAGTTTTACCAGTTTAAAAATTCAAGCGATTTTAAACTATCCAGTGCTCGCGCGCTGTCAGAGATGTTTTTCACTGCGTGCACGCCTAAATCCGCCTCACAAACAGCTCGCCAGTAACAAAAGTTATTTTTCGCGGATTAGCCTATATCGCTTTAACGGCCAAAAACACGCAAAATTATGTCAAATATCTGGTCTTAGTGAGTAACATCGTAAAGACAGTCGGTTATGTCTTAAATAAGCATAAAACGAGTATGACAGACAGTAGCCTATATAATGAAACAGTAATGGATCCGTGCACTAGTTCCTAAAGTGAATGCAGCCACATAGGCGTAATTCTATGGGGGGACAGGGGGAAACGTCCCCCCCAATATTCAAAGAAGGACAATTTGTCCCCCGCAATATTTGATCATAATGATTATGCGGGCCATATCGATGTGATTGCAAATACGTCTTTCTTTCCAGCTCCGAAAATATAACATCCCGGCCGGTCCATTTCCCAAATCCATTCGACTTGCCTTACACTATACATTAACAAAACCTATTTCTCCTGAAATCCATGTCATGTTTTCCCTATACCTTTAGTAGCTCGTGCACCGTCAGTGAGTTAGGAAAAACCAAACAGAAGAAGAGTTAGGAGCGCGAAATCTGACAGACATTTGGCACATATCTATGAATGGTAAATATCCTGTATTTGGCTAACATAATACATAACGACCAGGTGAATTTCACTAGAATTTCGAATTGTAGAATTTGTGAATTTCGACTGTAATACTATACAGCTTGTATGAATGGGACTCCCAAATAGGACCTACTGTATGAGCCTACAAACTGTATTTATTATAATATGTGGCTTGAGCACTTCAGCGAGTTTATTTTTAAACTGAAGTTACTTTTGTTTAAATTTGTACAAAATAAACAGCATTTTCCCTCATTAGTACATAACTGTTTTACTATCATTGTTATGTGGGTGGAGGATGAACCCAACAGCAGACAGCAGATGCAATGAACACAGGATTTATTGAAGAAAAAAGGGAAAACAAAGCCCACGAGGGGGCAAAACAAGACAGGACTATATGGTGACTAACTAGACAACGACACTGACAAAATACTAGAAAACAAACAACACTACGAGAGATACTAATAATGACTAGACTTTCTATGACAAGACTTTCACAGGATACTCACAAGTAACATTTGGCAATGAACCGACACAAGACAGCAAACACAAGGGGATTAAATCAGGAGACTAATCAAAACATAACAGGTGACACGGGTAAAGCAATAAAGACTGGATCAGGATAACAAGGGGGCGGGGTTAAGAGACGAGACAACACAAGCACATGGCCCAAACAGGCCATGCGCTAGTACACAAAACATGGTTCTGCCATGATCCTGCCACAAGACTAGGAAAATCAAGAACATGGCAGAATCATGACAGAACCCCCACCTTAAGGAGCGGCTTCCAGACGCTCCTCAAAGGGACACTAAGCACAAGACAAGACAGAACGAGACATAGACAAAAACAACAAAACATAGCGAACATCAACAACGGCATACATGAATAAACTATAACAGGGTTCGGGTGGAAAATCAAAAATAACATACAAGGCAGAGGGGGTGGAGGAAACACAAAGTTCATGGGGGTGGAGCAGGGTGGATGGGAGGACTGAGGACAAGAACTCAGGGCAGGTCTGGAGGAAGACACACGAGGACGAGACTTGGGCGAAACAGTCCGGGGTTTCATTGTGACAGGGGGAACAGTCCGAGGTGAGGTGGAGACAGGGTAAACAGACCGAGGACTAGTGGCGACAGGGACAAACGGGGAAACAGTCCGGGGACTAGTGGAGACAGGGACAAACGGGGAAACAGTCCGGGGACTAGTGGAGACAGGGACAAACAGACGGGGATGCTGCAGCAACAGACTCAGACACAGAGGACACGGAGGATGAGGTAACGGGACTTCTAACGGGGGATATGGCAGGTGACGGGGCAGGACAGGGTGCGGCGCTCACGGCGACCGGCTCGGGTGCAGCGCTCACAGGGACGGGCGTGGGTGCTGCGCTCACAGGGACGGGCTCGGGTGCTGCGCTCACAGGGACGGGCGTGGGTGCTGCGCTCACAGGGACGGGCGTGGGTGCTGCGCTCACAGGGACGGGCGTGGGTGCTGCGCTCACAGGGACGGGCGTGGGTGCTGCGCTCACAGGCACGGGCGTGGGTGCTGCGCTCACAGGGACGGGCGTGGGTGCTGCGCTCACAGGGACGGGCGTGGGTGCTGCGCTCACAGGGACGGGCGTGGGTGCTGCGCTCACAGGGACGGGCGTGGGTGCTGCGCTCACCGGGACGGGCGTGGGTGCTGCGCTCACCGGGACGGGCGTGGGTGCTGCGCTCACCGGGACGGGCGTGGGTGCTGCGCTCACCGGGACGGGCGTGGGTGCTGCGCTCACCGGGACGGGCGTGGGTGCTGCGCTCACCGGGACGGGCGTGGGTGCTGCGCTCACCGGGACGGGCGTGGGTGCTGCGCTCACCGGGACGGGCGTGGGTGCTGCGCTCACCGGGACGGGCGTGGGTGCTGCGCTCACCGGGACGGGCGTGGGTGCTGCGCTCACCGGGACGGGCGTGGGTGCTGCGCTCACCGGGACGGGCGTGGGTGCTGCGCTCACCGGGACGGCCGTGGGTGCTGCGCTCACCGGGACGGCCGTGGGTGCTGCGCTCACCGGGACGGCCGTGGGTGCTGCGCTCACCGGGACGGCCGTGGGTGCTGCGCTCACCGGGACGGCCGTGGGTGCTGCGCTCACCGGGACGGCCGTGGGTGCTGCGCTCACCGGGACGGCCGTGGGTGCTGCGCTCACCGGGACGGCCGTGGGTGCTGCGCTCACCGGGACGGCCGTGGGTGCTGCGCTCACCGGGACGGCCGTGGGTGCTGCGCTCACCGGGACGGCCGTGGGTGCTGCGCTCACCGGGACGGCCGTGGGTGCTGCGCTCACCGGGACGGCCGTGGGTGCTGCGCTCACCGGGACGGCCGTGGGTGCTGCGCTCACCGGGACGGCCGTGGGTGCTGCGCTCACCGGGACGGCCGTGGGTGCTGCGCTCACCGGGACGGCCGTGGGTGCTGCGCTCACCGGGACGGCCGTGGGTGCTGCGCTCACCGGGACGGCCGTGGGTGCTGCGCTCACCGGGACGGCCGTGGGTGCTGCGCTCACCGGGACGGCCGTGGGTGCTGCGCTCACCGGGACGGCCGTGGGTGCTGCGCTCACCGGGACGGCCGTGGGTGCTGCGCTCACCGGGACGGCCGTGGGTGCTGCGCTCACAGGGACAGGCGTGGGTGCTGCGCTCACAGGGACAGGTGTGGGTGCTGCGGACAAGGCAGGACAGACAGGGGGTTCAAGAAACGCGACTAGTCGGGACAGGTAATTAGAAAGGGCCTTGGCCGCAATGATGACCGGCATCTCCTGATGAGCAGAAACAGCTTGCAGAACATCCTTAGCGGCTAGATCAGCCGCAACTCTCTCTGCAGATCCTAGAACAGCGCTTGCAGTAGCGGGCCCTGGAACAGCGCTTGCAGTAGCGGGCCCTGGAACAGCGCTTGCAGTAGCGGGCCCTGGAACAGCGCTTGCAGTAGCGGGCCCTGGAACAGCGCTTGCAGTAGCGGGCCCTGGAACAGCGCTTGCAGTAGCGGGCCCTGGAACAGCGCTTGCAGTAGCGGGCCCTGGAACAGCGCTTGCAGTAGCGGGCTCTGGAACAGACAGAGGGCAAGAGGCTCCCCTCTTCCTCTTCTTCTTCCTGGGTCGCAAAGCAATGGTCACAGCAGGACTCGTGATCGGCTGGACAGGCTCAGTGGAGGACAAAACGGGAACTGGGAAGACCACTTCTGGTAGGGTCAACTCAGATGAAGATGATTCCGAAGGGGAATCCCACGAAACCCGTCTCCCTCGTTTACCACGGAGGTCAGTGGGTGTGGAAGATGCCTCTGGAGTCGTGGGGGAACCAGCCTGGTCCCCAAGCGTCGTAACGCCTATCATACGACCCCCCGGGATGACAGGAAGATAGGCAGAAGGTAAAGACCTCGAGGACGCCGCCCCAGACTCCTCCCGGGAGAAGTGGTCATACAACCGGGAGAAGTTTGACAAGATCCACTCACCCTCGGGTGAGTATGGAAGGGTGACACTCTTCTTGTTGAGGGGGGATGACAACCAGACTTCTTCAAGGGGGTCCAGACGATGCTTGGCAGAGAAGGACAAACGGTCTGCTGGGTTCTTCTTTGGTCGGTTCATTCTGTTATGTGGGTGGAGGATGAACCCAACAGCAGACAGCAGATGCAATGAACACAGGATTTATTGAAGAAAAAAGGGAAAACAAAGCCCACGAGGGGGCAAAACAAGACAGGACTATATGGTGACTAACTAGACAACGACACTGACAAAATACTAGAAAACAAACAACACTACGAGAGATACTAATAATGACTAGACTTTCTATGACAAGACTTTCACAGGATACTCACAAGTAACATTTGGCAATGAACCGACACAAGACAGCAAACACAAGGGGATTAAATCAGGAGACTAATCAAAACATAACAGGTGACACGGGTAAAGCAATAAAGACTGGATCAGGATAACAAGGGGGCGGGGTTAAGAGACGAGACAACACAAGCACATGGCCCAAACAGGCCATGCGCTAGTACACAAAACATGGTTCTGCCATGATCCCTGACTTTTATTTTATTTTAATAAAAAAAATGTGCGCATGCGCCAACACAAAAAATCCCACAGCTGTCCCCAGGCCCGGATTAAGAGGACTTTGGGCCCTGGGGCTATAGCAACACCAAGGGCCCCCTTTCATCTGATTGCCACGCCACAGTCTTCTACCGCAATAAATATTTTTTTATTGTTATTAAAGCTGCAGTCCGTAACTTTTCCTCTTTGTCGCCATCTCTGTTCGAAAACTGCAATTGCAGTTATTTGCGGAATTACCAACTTTACGTGGGTTGTACATCAGCATGAAACAGCGCGGATGAATCCAATGTTTTAAGGTGAGTGTGTGGCTGTTAATCACCGTGCCGGTGTGGATACGGGCATTCAGAATCACACATTATACTTTTTGGAAGTATGACCAATATTAGAATTTTCAATAGAAAATAATGTCTGAACAAGTAACATCCACTTTTGTTCTGATAAATTAAGGGGGAAAAAAGCATTGCAGTAAATCTTATTTTGTATAAACAAATAACAATCATAGTTCTATGAAATAAACGGTGTATGAACAGAATCCCTGTTATGCATAAACGTGTTATAATATAACATAATATAAACATCTTATGACAGGAAAATTTTGATATGGAATATCAGGATAAAAATTACTCCACATAATTTCTTGGTTCATTTTGGGAACCTTTTATTGATAAAACATTTTTACCCCCTCCCCTTCCATAAGTGCATTTACTCCAGATATGAACTCAAAAACATAAAGGTTGCCAAAATCAGCAAAAACGTTAATCATACTTCAGTCATACTTCCTCAATAAGTACTTAACCATGAATCATTTAAAGGGATAGTTCAACAACATCACTCTCATGTTGTTCAAAACCTGTATGAATTTATTTCTTCTGCTGAACACAAAAGAAGATATTTTAAAGAATGTTGGTAACCAGACAGTTGACGGCACCCATTGACTTAGTAGGAAAAATATATATTAAGTCAATGACTACCGTAAACTGTCTGGTTACTAACACTATATAAAATATATTCTTTTGTGTTCAGCATAAGAAAGAAATTCTTTCAGTTTGAACAACATGAGGGTGAGTAAATGATGACAGATTTTTTTTTATAACTTTCCTTTTACATAGGGTCTTACAGTTAAATAGTCTTTTTTTCTAGCTTTAGCACAGCAGAAATCCTTTATGATATCATTAAAATCCATTAAAATTCATTAAAATCCAGTCACTGTTTTAATAATTGAGTCATTCATTCAACCGATTTGTTCAAACGGCTGTTTGATTCAACGACGAAGCAAACGAGGAGTCATTTAATCATTAAATGAATGGATTCGTTCAAAACGCAGATTATTCAGTAACGAATCACCACTATCAGTTTCAGAGTTTGTTTCTGCTGTTGTTTCATTTTGGAATTTTCATCGGCGAAGTGACGATAAACCAAAACGTAACTCTCAATGTTAACTTGGTCAACTCATTTATTGTTGCATAACATATATCACATCAGCAATTGTGCTGATATTTGGGGACAACTACGATTTTACTTGTGAATATATCACATCATTTTATATTATGTAATATTACAATAATACAAAAAGTCATCGGGGCAAAAATGCCCATGTAGACCTTGGATATTGGACCTTGATGTTCGTCAAAAAAAGTAATTCGGCCGGGGATTTTTACACGGGTGAGTGGTGGGAGAAAAAAAACTGACATTCTGGATTCAGACTGCAATAAAATCACCGACTAGCCCCTATAAATATTGAAAATACCTTACGATCCACGAGAAACAATTCCCATCCAAATAGTGCTTAACTCATTAACTTACTTCAGCTGCTGCTTGTTTACCTTCTTCGACGTACACGCAGATCGGTGACGAAGCAGGAGGGTGATCGAGGCTAACTGTGGGCTGCTGCCGCTGCACTCGGGGTCTTCCACGGGCACGGATGAAAGTGAACCAAAGTATTTAGTTAGTTTAGGAATTTTTGCATCCCTTTTCTGTCTTTTGAGTTTGTTTTTCCTTTTTTGTGCACCACTATCACTTTTTTTCATAATTTTTTGCACTCTAGCGAGCGATTTATACCCATGTTCTATCTACATCAGGGGTGCCCAACCCTGCTCCTGCCGATCGACTGTCCTGCACAGTTTATCTCCAACCCTAATTAAACACACCTGCCTTTAATTTTCAAGTGATCCTGAAGACCTTAATTGGTTGCTTCAGATCCTGAAGACCTTAATTGGTTGCTTCAGGTGTGTTTGATTAGGGTTGGAGATGAACTGTGCAGGACAGTCGATCGGCAGGAGCAGGGTTGGGCACACCTGATCTACATGAAAGCATAACGAAAAGAGGCGTTTCTCAACATCATGGGGCAAATTGTAGAGTTAATTTGATTGGGCGGTGAATTATATCAGTCAGGCACATTTTCCAATAACTTCTTGTTATTTTATTATACACAAATCAACCACCTATGATTTAACAATCTCATTTCCTCCAGCCAATCACGGGCCCCCTAATCCCGCGGGCCCTGGGGCTTCAGCCCCACCTAGCCCTTATGTTAATCCGGCCCTGGCTGTCCCCCCCCCCCCCAATGTGTGATTGACAATTTCGCCCTTGTGCAGCCATATGTGTCTGTCATTCATTTTGTTGTCAAAACAACATAATATAGATTTAATTGTAAGGAATCAGGATTAATAGCCTATGTATTTAACTTAGTCAGGACTAAAAGACTATCCTATGTTATTTTACATTGGATTACTTTATTCAGTTTCTGTTGTGTTTCTGACCTACCCAAAAAACTTTTTTATGTCTCTTTATTTGTGTCTTTATTCTATTGTATTTATTTGTGCTACTTTTTTCAATTTAATTAAAAAATTGAAATCAAGCTTCCATGTGTTGCATAAACTCTTAACAACAAAATTACCCCATTGTAAAAACAAACATTTAGGTGAGATAAATGTAATAAAAAAATGTCTAAAATATAACTGATAATTATTTATCTATCTATCTTAAACATAAAATAACCTGATCCTGTTTGATCAAGGCATGTGACTGTTCTGACAATTCATGTGACTTCTTTTTTTTAATAAATATAGGATTTGTATTACATCTATATTCATTGAGTTGAATCGAGAATAGAATCGGGAATCGAAATAAATCGAATCGGGAATCGAAATCGAATCGAATTGAGAGCTTGCGAATTGAAATCGAATTGAATTTGAACATCTGAATCGATACCCAGCCCTAGTGAGCATGTGGGGGTGGGTGGGGGGGGGGGTGCGTTTTTTGAATAATAATCAAATAATTCCCGGCGATCGTCAAATATTATTTTTGCTTGAAATGCCCATCCCTACAAAATACAAAATGTCTTAATCAGACAAAATACAAGCATCATAGCGTAAGAAAGAAATATAAATAAATAAAGAAGTAAAATAAAGAAATAAAATAAAAATACATTCAAGTAGGCCTAAATAATAAATAAAGAAATAAAAGAGGCTCAGTAGCTTCTGAAGCACGAACACAAGCATGTATTATGCAGTTCTACTGTTACTGTTATGTGACTTAGCGGTGTCTGACTAGTCGACACTGGGGTGATGACATCATCGTTTAAAAAAAACAGACAGATTGGCTGTACACAAGAAAGCGCAAGGGTGTTGTTATCAGATTGATCCCCTCTGGGACCCGGTTTAAAAAAATAGCAGTTTCAGTCTCCCAAAACGGCAGATCCATCTGGACGAAACACCGATATGATACAACGTTTTTACGTATACAACTAAACGCGTCTCCGTGTGAACAGGGCTTGAGACTTAATTCTCCCAATAGTGCAGCAGATTAGTAAAAAAATCCTTCACTTTGGTATAAAAGTATGAAATTTGGCACAGATACTCTCTAAGGGCCACTATTTTGGAAAAAGGCGTTGACCACTCAAAAATTCAATATTGCGGCTATTTTTCAAGATGGCCACCATTGCTATTCAATGCTTAGGGCTTATTATATCAATTATTCAAACAGTAATCCAAGCAGAAAATTTGATACAAATACTCTCTAAAGGACATGTTCATGGAAAAAGATGCTTTTCCCTCAAAAATTCAAGATGGCTGCCATTTTTACAGTTTTTTTCGATCGTGAAACGACAGTGAGCACAACTGGAGCTACATGTGCAAAAGTGATGATACACAGGGCAACGTTTTGAGCAATGTTGCTGGGCAATGTTGCCGTCAACAGTCAACCAGATGAGACACAGGGTCCACGACCGATCTAAATTATCCAGATAGAAATGTATTGCCCATTTTCAATGGGAAAGTGCCCAAGCAACAATCACTCTGCAAGACTGCCCGGCAACATTGCTCAAAATGTTGCCCTGTGTATCATCACCTTAAGTCTGCACAGCAACAGTCACCTGAGCTAAACAGTTCACATCACCTGCAAAAATCATTCCAAGCAACACAACTCTTAACACATGGCTCAAAACAGGCTCAGTGCAGCCAAACAATATGCACCACCCCCACTGAGATAACACACACTGTCACTCAGAACACACTGAGAGTAAAAACACTACACAACCCCCACTGAGATAACACACACTGTCACTCAGAACACACTGAGAGTAAAAACACTACACAACCCTCACTGAGATAACACACACTGTCACTCAGAATACACTGAGAGTAAAAACACTACACAACCCCCACTGAGATAACACACACTGTCACTCAGAACACACTGAGAGTAAAAACACTACACAACCCTTACTGAGATAACACACACTGTCACTCAGAACACACTGACAGTAAAAACACTACACAACCCTCACTGAGATAACACACACTGTCACTCAGAATACACTGAGAGTAAAAACACTACACAACCCCCACTGAGATAACACACACTGTCACTCAGAACACACTGAGAGTAACAACACTACACAACCCTCACTGAGATAACACACACTGTCACTCAGAACACACTGAGAGTAAAAACACTACACAACCCCCACTGAGATAACACACACTGTCACTCAGAACACACTGAGAGTAACAACACTACACAACCCTCACTGAGATAACACACACTGTCACTCAGAATACACTGAGAGTAAAAACACTACACAACCCCCACTGAGATAACACACACTGTCACTCAGAACACACTGAGAGTAAAAACACTACACAACCCTTACTGAGATAACACACACTGTCACTCAGAACACACTGACAGTAAAAACACTACACAACCCTCACTGAGATAACACACACTGTCACTCAGAATACACTGAGAGTAAAAACACTACACAACCCTCACTGAGATAACACACACTGTCACTCAGAATACACTGAGAGTAAAAACACTACACAACCCCCACTGAGATAACACACACTGTCACTCAGAACACACTGAGAGTAACAACACTACACAACCCTCACTGAGATAACACACACTGTCACTCAGAATACACTGAGAGTAAAAACACTACACAACCCTCACTGAGATAACACACATTGTCACTCAGAACACACTGAGAGTAAAAACACTACACAACCCCCACTGAGATAACACACACTGTCACTCAGAACACACTGAGAGTAACAACACTACACAACCCTCACTGAGATAACACACACTGTCACTCAGAACACACTGAGAGTAAAAACACTACACAACCCCCACTGAGATAACACACACTGTCACTCAGAACACACTGAGAGTAACAACACTACACAACCCTCACTGAGATAACACACACTGTCACTCAGAATACACTGAGAGTAAAAACACTACACAACCCCCACTGAGATAACACACACTGTCACTCAGAACACACTGAGAGTAAAAACACTACACAACCCTTACTGAGATAACACACACTGTCACTCAGAACACACTGACAGTAAAAACACTACACAACCCTCACTGAGATAACACACACTGTCACTCAGAATACACTGAGAGTAAAAACACTACACAACCCTCACTGAGATAACACACACTGTCACTCAGAATACACTGAGAGTAAAAACACTACACAACCCCCACTGAGATAACACACACTGTCACTCAGAACACACTGAGAGTAACAACACTACACAACCCTCACTGAGATAACACACACTGTCACTCAGAATACACTGAGAGTAAAAACACTACACAACCCTCACTGAGATAACACACATTGTCACTCAGAACACACTGAGAGTAAAAACACTACACAACCCCCACTGAGATAACACACACTGTCACTCAGAACACACTGAGAGTAAAAACACTACACAACCCTCACTGAGATAACACACACTGTCACTCAGAATACACTGAGAGTAAAAACACTACACAACCCCCACTGAGATAACACACACTGTCACTCAGAACACACTGAGAGTAACAACACTACACAACCCTTACTGAGATAACACACACTGTCACTCAGAACACACTGACAGTAAAAACACTACACAACCCTCACTGAGATAACACACACTGTCACTCAGAACACACTGACAGTAAAAACACTACACAACCCTCACTGAGATAACACACACTGTCACTCAGAATACACTGAGAGTAAAAACACTACACAACCCCCACTGAGATAACACACACTGTCACTCAGAACACACTGAGAGTAACAACACTACACAACCCTCACTGAGATAACACACACTGTCACTCAGAATACACTGAGAGTAAAAACACTACACAACCCCCACTGAGATAACACACACTGTCACTCAGAACACACTGAGAGTAAAAACACTACACAACCCTTACTGAGATAACACACACTGTCACTCAGAACACACTGACAGTAAAAACACTACACAACCCTCACTGAGATAACACACACTGTCACTCAGAATACACTGAGAGTAAAAACACTACACAACCCTCACTGAGATAACACACACTGTCACTCAGAATACACTGAGAGTAAAAACACTACACAACCCTCACTGAGATAACACACACTGTCACTCAGAATACACTGAGAGTAAAAACACTACACAACCCTCACTGAGATAACACACATTGTCACTCAGAACACACTGAGAGTAAAAACACTACACAACCCTCACTGAGATAACACACACTGTCACTCAGAACACACTGAGAGTAACAACACTACACAACCCTTACTGAGATAACACACACTGTCACTCAGAACACACTGAGAGTAAAAACACTACACAACCCTCACTGAGATAACACACATTGTCACTCAGAACACACTGAGAGTAAAAACACTACACAACCCTCACTGAGATAACACACACTGTCACTCAGAACACACTGAGAGTAACAACACTACACAACCCCCACTGAGATAACACACACTGTCACTCAGAACACACTGAGAGTAAAAACACTACACAACCCTCACTGAGATAACACACACTGTCACTCAGAATACACTGAGAGTAAAAACACTACACAACCCCCACTGAGATAACACACACTGTCACTCAGAACACACTGAGAGTAAAAACACTACACAACCCCCACTGAGATAACACACACTGTCACTCAGAACACACTGAGAGTAAAAACACTACACAACCCTCACTGAGATAACACACACTGTCACTCAGAATACACTGAGAGTAAAAACACTACACAACCCCCACTGAGATAACACACACTGTCACTCAGAACACACTGAGAGTAACAACACTACACAACCCTCACTGAGATAACACACACTGTCACTCAGAACACACTGAGAGTAAAAACACTACACAACCCTCACTGAGATAACACACACTGTCACTCAGAATACACTGAGAGTAAAAACACTACACAACCCCCACTGAGATAACACACACTGTCACTCAGAACACACTGAGAGTAAAAACACTACACAACCCTCACTGAGATAACACACACTGTCACTCAGAATACACTGAGAGTAAAAACACTACACAACCCTCACTGAGATAACACACACTGTCACTCAGAATACACTGAGAGTAAAAACACTACACAACCCTCACTGAGATAACACACACTGTCACTCAGAATACACTGAGAGTAAAAACACTACACAACCCTCACTGAGATAACACACACTGTCACTCAGAATACACTGAGAGTAAAAACACTACACAACCCTCACTGAGATAACACACATTGTCACTCAGAACACACTGAGAGTAAAAACACTACACAACCCTCACTGAGATAACACACACTGTCACTCAGAACACACTGAGAGTAACAACACTACACAACCCTTACTGAGATAACACACACTGTCACTCAGAATACACTGAGAGTAAAAACACTACACAACCCTCACTGAGATAACACACACTGTCACTCAGAATACACTGAGAGTAAAAACACTACACAACCCTCACTGAGATAACACACACTGTCACTCAGAATACACTGAGAGTAAAAACACTACACAACCCTCACTGAGATAACACACATTGTCACTCAGAACACACTGAGAGTAACAACACTACACAACCCTTACTGAGATAACACACACTGTCACTCAGAATACACTGAGAGTAAAAACACTACACAACCCTCACTGAGATAACACACATTGTCACTCAGAACACACTGAGAGTAAAAACACTACACAACCCTCACTGAGATAACACACACTGTCACTCAGAACACACTGAGAGTAACAACACTACACAACCCTTACTGAGATAACACACACTGTCACTCAGAATACACTGAGAGTAAAAACACTACACAACCCTCACTGAGATAACACACACTGTCACTCAGAACACACTGAGAGTAACAACACTACACAACCCTTACTGAGATAACACACACTGTCACTCAGAATACACTGAGAGTAAAAACACTACACAACCCTCACTGAGATAACACACACTGTCACTCAGAACACACTGAGAGTAACAACACTACACAACCCTTACTGAGATAACACACACTGTCACTCAGAATACACTGAGAGTAAAAACACTACACAACCCTCACTGATATAACACACATTGTCACTCAGAACACACTGAGAGTAAAAACACTACACAACCCTCACTGAGATAACACACACTGTCACTCAGAACACACTGAGAGTAACAACACTACACAACCCTTACTGAGATAACACACACTGTCACTCAGAATACACTGAGAGTAAAAACACTACACAACCCTCACTGAGATAACACACACTGTCACTCAGAACACACTGAGAGGAAAAACACTACACAACCCTCACTGAGATAACACACACTGTCACTCAGAATACACTGAGAGTAAAAACACTACACAACCCTCACTGAGATAACACACACTGTCACTCAGAATACACTGAGAGTAAAAACACTACACAACCCTCACTGAGATAACACACACTGTCACTCAGAATACACTGAGAGTAAAAACACTACACAACCCTCACTGAGATAACACACACTGTCACTCAGAACACACTGAGAGTAAAAACACTACACAACCCTCACTGAGATAACACACACTGTCACTCAGAATACACTGAGAGTAAAAACACTACACAACCCCCACTGAGATAACACACACTGTCACTCAGAACACACTGAGAGTAAAAACACTACACAACCCTCACTGAGATAACACACACTGTCACTCAGAATACACTGAGAGTAAAAACACTACACAACCCTCACTGAGATAACACACACTGTCACTCAGAATACACTGAGAGTAAAAACACTACACAACCCTCACTGAGATAACACACACTGTCACTCAGAATACACTGAGAGTAAAAACACTACACAACCCTCACTGAGATAACACACACTGTCACTCAGAATACACTGAGAGTAAAAACACTACACAACCCTCACTGAGATAACACACATTGTCACTCAGAACACACTGAGAGTAAAAACACTACACAACCCTCACTGAGATAACACACACTGTCACTCAGAACACACTGAGAGTAACAACACTACACAACCCTTACTGAGATAACACACACTGTCACTCAGAATACACTGAGAGTAAAAACACTACACAACCCTCACTGAGATAACACACACTGTCACTCAGAATACACTGAGAGTAAAAACACTACACAACCCTCACTGAGATAACACACACTGTCACTCAGAATACACTGAGAGTAAAAACACTACACAACCCTCACTGAGATAACACACATTGTCACTCAGAACACACTGAGAGTAACAACACTACACAACCCTTACTGAGATAACACACACTGTCACTCAGAATACACTGAGAGTAAAAACACTACACAACCCTCACTGAGATAACACACATTGTCACTCAGAACACACTGAGAGTAAAAACACTACACAACCCTCACTGAGATAACACACACTGTCACTCAGAACACACTGAGAGTAACAACACTACACAACCCTTACTGAGATAACACACACTGTCACTCAGAATACACTGAGAGTAAAAACACTACACAACCCTCACTGAGATAACACACATTGTCACTCAGAACACACTGAGAGTAACAACACTACACAACCCTCACTGAGATAACACACATTGTCACTCAGAACACACTGAGAGTAACAACACTACACAACCCTCACTGAGATAACACACACTGTCACTCAGAACACACTGAGAGTAACAACACTACACAACCCTTACTGAGATAACACACACTGTCACTCAGAATACACTGAGAGTAAAAACACTACACAACCCTCACTGATATAACACACATTGTCACTCAGAACACACTGAGAGTAAAAACACTACACAACCCTCACTGAGATAACACACACTGTCACTCAGAACACACTGAGAGTAACAACACTACACAACCCTTACTGAGATAACACACACTGTCACTCAGAATACACTGAGAGTAAAAACACTACACAACCCTCACTGAGATAACACACACTGTCACTCAGAACACACTGAGAGGAAAAACACTACACAACCCTCACTGAGATAACACACACTGTCACTCAGAATACACTGAGAGTAAAAACACTACACAACCCTCACTGAGATAACACACACTGTCACTCAGAATACACTGAGAGTAAAAACACTACACAACCCTCACTGAGATAACACACACTGTCACTCAGAATACACTGAGAGTAAAAACACTACACAACCCTCACTGAGATAACACACACTGTCACTCAGAACACACTGACAGTAAAAACACTTCACAACCCTCACTGAGATAACACACACTGTCACTCAGAATACACTGAGAGTAAAAACACTTCACAACCCCCACTGAGATAACACACACTGTCACTCAGAACACACTGAGAGGAAAAACACTACACAAACCTCACTGAGATAACACACACTGTCACTCAGAACACACTGAGAGGAAAAACACTACACAACCCTCACTGAGATAACACACACTGTCACTCAGAACACACTGAGAGTAAAAACACTACACAACCCTCACTGAGATAACACACACCGTCACTCAGAACACACTGAGAGTAAAAACACTACACAACCCTCACTGAGATAACACACACTGTCACTCAGAACACACTGAGAGTAACAACACTACACAACCCTCACTGAGATAACACACATTGTCACTCAGAACACACTGAGAGTAACAACACTACACAACCCTTACTGAGATAACACACACTGTCACTCAGAACACACTGAGAGTAAAAACACTACACAACCCTCACTGAGATAACACACACTGTCACTCAGAATACACTGAGAGGAAAAACACTACACAACCCTCACTGAGATAACACACACTGTCACTCAGAATACACTGAGAGTAAAAACACTACACAACCCTCACTGAGATAACACACACTGTCACTCAGAATACACTGAGAGTAAAAACACTACACAACCCTCACTGAGATAACACACACTGTCACTCAGAACACACTGACAGTAAAAACACTACACAACCCTCACTGAGATAACACACACTGTCACTCAGAATACACTGAGAGTAAAAACACTTCACAACCCTCACTGAGATAACACACACTGTCACTCAGAACACACTGACAGTAAAAACACTACACAACCCTCACTGAGATAACACACACTGTCACTCAGAATACACTGAGAGTAAAAACACTTCACAACCCTCACTGAGATAACACACACTGTCACTCAGAACACACTGACAGTAAAAACACTACACAACCCTCACTGAGATAACACACACTGTCACTCAGAATACACTGAGAGTAAAAACACTTCACAACCCTCACTGAGATAACACACACTGTCACTCAGAACACACTGACAGTAAAAACACTACACAACCCTCACTGAGATAACACACACTGTCACTCAGAACACACTGACAGTAAAAACACTACACAACCCTCACTGAGATAACACACACTGTCACTCAGAATACACTGAGAGTAAAAACACTACACAACCCTCACTGAGATAACACACACTGTCACTCAGAATACACTGAGAGTAAAAACACTTCACAACCCTCACTGAGATAACACACACTGTCACTCAGAACACACTGACAGTAAAAACACTACACAACCCTCACTGAGATAACACACACTGTCACTCAGAATACACTGAGAGTAAAAACACTACACAACCCTCACTGAGATAACACACACTGTCACTCAGAACACACTGAGAGGAAAAACACTACACAACCCTCACTGAGATAACACACACTGTCACTCAGAACACACTGAGAGTAAAAACACTACACAACCCTCACTGAGATAACACACACTGTCACTCAGAACACACTGAGAGTAACAACACTACACAACCCTCACTGAGATAACACACACTGTCACTCAGAATACACTGAGAGTAAAAACACTTCACAACCCTCACTGAGATAACACACACTGTCACTCAGAATACACTGAGAGTAAAAACACTTCACAACCCTCACTGAGATAACACACACTGTCACTCAGAATACACTGAGAGTAAAAACACTACACAACCCTCACTGAGATAACACACACTGTCACTCAGAATACACTGAGAGTAAAAACACTTCACAACCCTCACTGAGATAACACACACTGTCACTCAGAACACACTGAGAGGAAAAACACTACACAACCCTCACTGAGATAACACACACTGTCACTCAGAACACACTGAGAGGAAAAACACTACACAACCCTCACTGAGATAACACACACTGTCACTCAGAACACACTGAGAGGAAAAACACTACACAACCCTTACTGAGATAACACACACTGTCACTCAGAACACACTGAGAGGAAAAACACTACACAACCCCCACTGAGATAACACACACTGTCACTCAGAATACACTGAGAGTAAAAACACTTCACAACCCCCACTGAGATAACACACACCGTCACTCAGAACACACTGAGAGTAAAAACACTACACAACCCTCACTGAGATAACACACACTGTCACTCAGAATACACTGAGAGTAAAAACACTTCACAACCCTCACTGAGATAACACACACTGTCACTCAGAACACACTGAGAGGAAAAACACTACACAACCCTCACTGAGATAACACACACTGTCACTCAGAACACACTGAGAGGAAAAACACTACACAACCCTCACTGAGATAACACACACTGTCACTCAGAACACACTGAGAGGAAAAACACTACACAACCCTTACTGAGATAACACACACTGTCACTCAGAACACACTGAGAGGAAAAACACTACACAACCCCCACTGAGATAACACACACTGTCACTCAGAATACACTGAGAGTAAAAACACTTCACAACCCCCACTGAGATAACACACACCGTCACTCAGAACACACTGAGAGTAAAAACACTACACAACCCTCACTGAGATAACACACACTGTCACTCAGAACACACTGAGAGTAACAACACTACACAACCCTTACTGAGATAACACACACTGTCACTCAGAACACACTGAGAGGAAAAACACTACACAACCCTCACTGAGATAACACACACTGTCACTCAGAACACACTGAGAGTAACAACATTACACAACCCTTACTGAGATAACACACACTGTCACTCAGAACACACTGAGAGGAAAAACACTACACAACCCTCACTGAGATAACACACACTGTCACTCAGAACACACTGAGAGGAAAAACACTACACAACCCTCACTGAGATAACACACACTGTCACTCAGAACACACTGAGAGGAAAAACACTACACAACCCTCACTGAGATAACACACACTGTCACTCAGAATACACTGAGAGTAAAAACACTACACAACCCTCACTGAGATAACACACACTGTCACTCAGAATACACTGAGAGTAAAAACACTACACAACCCTCACTGAGATAACACACACTGTCACTCAGAACACACTGAGAGTAACAACACTACACAACCCTTACTGAGATAACACACACTGTCACTCAGAACACACTGAGAGGAAAAACACTACACAACCCTCACTGAGATAACACACACTGTCACTCAGAACACACTGAGAGTAAAAACACTACACAACCCTCACTGAGATAACACACACTGTCACTCAGAACACACTGAGAGTAAAAACACTACACAACCCTCACTGAGATAACACACACTGTCACTCAGAATACACTGAGAGTAAAAACACTACACAACCCTCACTGAGATAACACACACTGTCACTCAGAACACACTGAGAGGAAAAACACTACACAACCCTCACTAAGATAACACACACTAGCATCAAACACCAATACAGAAAATCCAAACTTTTCATCTTTACAGTTTGAACAATGTCAGAGACTTCATACAAAGTAATATTTTCTTCAAAGAAAAGATTGACATTCTTTCACATGATTTATTTAAATTTTTAGAACATAACAATTCTTTAAGGTAAATGAAAATTAGCAGTTTGCTCCAATAGTCTGTAGTAATTTACGGTATTACAGTAATGAGAAAAAAAAGGTAGAAACTAAAAGTACATACTGTAATTGGAACAAATAACAAACAACACCAGCTTATCCTCTCAGCTGAAACTGCAGTCAGTGTGTGAAAGGCACAAGCTGAACTCTATTCTGTTTTGAATGTGTGGTTCACCGTTTTGACAGCAGTGTGTTAGCATTTGAACAAAGTGCTGTAAATCCACAGTGTTGTGCAGGTTGTGTTAAAGTCATGGGATAAAGTGTGTAGAGTTTTGAAAACTGTGTTCAAGCAATGAAAAACAAACTAGAGTTTGGTCCACATGAACTGTAGTTAGAGTTTTGCACATGTAGCTCCAGTTGTGCTCACTGTCCTTTAGCAATCGAAAAAAACTGTAAAGATGGCCACCATTCTTGTCGAATATTAATTATTTCAATTGTTCAAATGGTGATGCAAGCATACAATTTGGCAGAAATACTCTTCAAGGAACACTCTTTTGGAAAAAGGTATGTGCCACTCAAAAATTCAGGATGGCGACCATTTTCAAGATGGCCACCATTTCTGTCAAATAGTCATAATGTCTGCTTTGTCTGCCTCCTCTCCTTTGACCTGTCCGGCTTAGTTAAACTTGCCAGGGATATAAATTCCCCGCCGGGATAGCACTCAGGTTCATTGGAGTACAGAAGCCTCTCCACCACAGCCAGGTGCAGTTCACAGACAGGAAGGGCCTCTGTTAGAAAAAGGAAGTGGCCAGTAAAAATTTAGGAAGGAAAACATTTTTGAAGATGGCTGCCCTCCTTTCCTATGTTCATTGCCACTGTTTCCAAAAATTGATGTAAGGATTCAAGAAAAATGCTTCAGCCATGTTGAATTGTTGGGTGGCCAACGCCTTTTTCCCAAAAAGTGACCCTTAGAGAGTATCTGTGCCAAATTTCATGCTTCTATACCAATTTGAACGACTCTCTTGAATTATGCCATTAATCTGCTGCACTACTAAGTGTTTTTCTCCATTCTTTCACTGATGGAGTTTTGTTTTCCTTCACTGTCGCCATCGGCTCTTGACACGCTTAGTTGGGGACATTTAATATTCAACAATATTATTGATCTGCCAGCATTGACACCATTTTATGAGAACTGAACTGAACTGAATTTACAAAGTAATCTAATGTCTGTGTGATTGAACAGATACAAATGGACTGGAGAAAGAAAATCACCTGCTGGAGCCTCAGAAATCACAGATCAGCAGAAAACAAGAAGACTGAGAGAAAGATTGAGGACAGAAATGAGACACAAACCAGTGAATCACGAGAGGAAAGAGGACAGAGACTTGATAGATGTGAGAGTATGTAATAATAAAGCCATTCTGTGAGTGCTATTATAGTCTTGCTATACAGGTCCTTCTCAAAGAATTAGCATATTGTGATAAAGTTCATTATTTTCCATAATGTAATGATAAAAATTAAACTTTCATATATTTTAGATTCATTGCACACCAACTGAAATATTTCAGGTCTTTTATTGTTTTAATACTGATGATTTTGGCATACAGCTCATGAAAACCCCAAATTCCTGTCTCAAAAAAATTAGCATATCATGAAAAGGTTCTCTAAACGAGCTATTAACCTAATCATCTGAATCAACTAACTAACTCTAAACACCTGCAAAAGATTCCTGAGGCTTTTAAAAACTCCCAGCCTGTTTCATTACTCAAAACCGCAATCATGGGTAAGACTGCCGACCTGACTGCTGTCCAGAAGGCCATCATTGACACCCTCAAGCAAGAGGGTAAGACAGATAGAAATTTCTGAACAAATAGGCTGTTCCCTGAGTGCTGTATCAAGGCACCTCAGTGGGAAGTCTGTGGGAAGGAAAAGTGTGGCAAAAAACACTGCACAACGAGAAGAGGTGACCGGACCCTGAGGAAGATTGTGGAGAAGGACCGATTCCAGACCTTGGGGACCTGCGGAAGCAGTGGACTGAGTCTGGAGTAGAAACATCCAGAGCCACCGTGCACAGGCGTGTGCAGGAAATGGGCTACAGGTGCCGCATTCCCCAGGTCAAGCCACTTTTGAACCAGAAACAGCGGCAGAAGCGCCTGACCTGGGCTACAGAGAAGCAGCACTGCACTGTTGCTCAGTTTTGCATGTCATTCGGAAATCAAGGTGCCAGAGTCTGGAGGAAGACTGGGGAGAAGGAAATGCCAAAATGCCTGAAGTCCAGTGTCAAGTACCCACAGTCAGTGATGGTCTGGGGTGATGAACGAAGATCTTACGAGGTTGGTACAACATGAGGGAGAGTAATTACTGACAGCATTTTCATTTTTGGGTGAACTATCCCTTTAAGCTGATAGAATTTCAACTAAATAAGTGGGACCCTCCTTTCAATTAAATGAAATGTTCTCATTAATTTATGAAAAAACTAAAGAAATAGACTCGATTGTGTAAATGTAACGATTTTACAAAAATGTAAAAAAGCAAAATATGATGGCAGAGCTTTCAGTTTATAGATTCCTCTTTCCTAGAGAGAGTGAAGTGGTACTAAGTGCTAATGTGGATTTCTGTCTAGATATGTAATAACATTTTGCAAAAGAAAACCTCAAAAAGGTTAATTATAGATACAGTAAGATAGAAACTCTCCTGTTCACCGCTCATTTTCCTCAGCTGTGGGCAAAAGCAAGCACACGTTTCAAATCAGTGCTTCTCCCGGGAGACTAGCGCTTAGCGCCATCTACTGTTTTAGAAGAGGAAGTTTCTCAACTGCATTTGTGGACAATCTGCCTGGACACATTTGTAAGAAAATCGAGCTGAGAGATCTTTATATTTGCAAAACACATGCATATTTGTCACTCCACTGCATTTTCGCTCAAATTGACCTTTGTACTTGCACATTGCTTTCTGTTTGTTTGCGAGTTGAGTTTTCCTTTGCAAAGCAGATCGAGTTTGTTTGCGAGTCCAGTTGTCCTTTGCAAAGCAGATTGAGTTTGTTTGCAGAATGCTGAATTTGTTTGTTTAATTATGGCACAATATTAACTCCATACCTATTTTCTGAAAGAGCAACACGGGTGTGTTTGCGTCTTTTTCAAGATGTCATTCCACCCATGCGCTTCTGGATGCGGTCGTTCCCTTTTCCTCTCTGACGGTCACAATTGTTGCATCACGTGTTTGGGCTTACAGCACGCTGAAGCAGCTTTTGTGGACGGTTTATGTTCCCATTGCAGGAGTATGACTGTCGCGGTGTTGAGATCAAGACAGAATGCAGAATGTATAACAAAACAGGGAAAAATCAACAATGTAAGACACTTCCATTGAGACTGTCAGAGTTTGAATCTGAGAAGGAAAAAACAAGAAAAAAAGGAGCCAGGGTGAAGACAAACAGGTAGCGGATATAGACATAATTTTTTGACAAAGAGAAATATTTTGTTTTTTGAAACAACTGAAACATTTTATCAAACTCACATAGAAATGTATTAAAAAAGGGCTTACACAAGTTCACATAGGCCTACTTGTTTCTCTGAAAAACAACACTACAGCCAGTTACTCTGCTTTGAAATGCGGTTCTGTGTCGGAGTGTCTGATTTGTTTTGATTTGTGTGACTCCGCCCACTGCCAATTTACCCATAGTATTATGACACCCTGGATCGCCAGTTGGCGGGAAACTCCGCGTATTGCAGCCGAGGAAGCAGCGAGCGAACTGGGTCAGAGATCACAGATTCTACACGATCTTATAATCCTCGAAACCCATATAAAAAGCTCTATGATGATCAGAAGAATATTAAAATGCAGATATATTAGCTGATTAATTTACAGTGTAAAGCTCGTCACGCTCGTTCCTTTTGTGTCACGTGTTCTCAATCTGCCAACCCGCATAAGCGTAGAGTCTGAGGAGAAAAGGTGGAAGAATCAACTCTCCAATATTTTTTTTTGGACTGCATTATCCATTTTTTCCAACCACTGTGTCAATATTACATACTGCACAGAAGATCCTTCGCTTAACCAAAACATCGGGATGATGGAAATGTCTTAAAATGTTGCCTTTGGCTTGCTCAGTTGGGGATATTCAAATTAATTAACCAATCTTACCGTTAATCAGCTCTACCAAACTTGGATGTCTTTTTTTCCAGTAATAAACAAACATTGTTAAGTTGTTTTGATTGATACTGTGAAGCAGCTTTGATACAATCTGTATTGTGAAAAGCGCTATATAAATATATTTGACTTGACTTGACTTGACTTAAAATGGTTGTAAATGCAGGGTGTACAAAAGCCTGTTCTAGGAACCAAAGTTGTTTGCCACACGGACCAATTATAGTGGGACACACAGGAAGACGGTCTTGGGAATGTTTATCTCTGCACGCTTATCTATGTTTGTATAATTTTTGCCTTGCAGTGTATAATTTTTATAGTATAATTTATATTAACTCCATAGTATCAGTATAATTTTTGCGTTTATGCCTTGATACCATTAATACAGACATCATTGCCAAAGAATAACTGGTTCAGGTGACCACCAAAAGATTGTTCAATAAATACATCTTTGAGAAGAATCTATTCTCCCACCTCTGATTCTCTGACCGGATTCTCTGGCCGCCTCAATCAGCGTATTATAAGTTGTAGCACACCTCCGCTACATAAGTGGTCCTTCGAGCCGGATTGAGAGCAAGACCGAACCAATATGGACAAAGCAGAAAGTGACCTATCTGAGACAACGTCCAGACCTCGACGCAAAATTAATCTGCCTACACATCTGGATGATTACGATGTTGGCTACCACCGTGCTGGGGACCTTCCTTCAAAAGCTTCCTCTCACTGTCCTAGTCAGCCCTGAAGCAGCTCGAGGAAAACGTCTCGCAGTGGTGTCAGCTCTCAATCCAGGACTAGTAGGCGTTCCATTAAGTCCGCTGGCATTTATGTCCCACCAGAGCTCTCTAGCGTCCAGACTGCTATGTTGAAGGAGAAGATCAAACAGAGACAGTATGACAGTCTAAAGCAGCAAGTAGTAGAGGACTCGTTGATTGATCAAGCTAAAGAAGCCCAGCGCATGCAAGAGGAAGCGCTAGCCGCAAAGGAGGCCCTATTGAAACGACTAGAACGACAGTGCAAGCTTCAAGAAGCAGAGACTGAACTTGAAGTAGCTAAGCTTGTATCCTCTATGCTCTCTGTAGACTCTCGAGTGACCACTCCAGTCCCTACAGACTCTGGTTCTCCAAATGCTCAACAGCTTGCATCATGGCACAGCCAGGCTTGTTCACCGCAGCTCATGTCTTCTGAACCGCAGCAACCCCCCTTCCAGTCGCCTGCTGTGACGTCGACGCAGCTGCCCTGTCTTACAGCACTGCCTGATCCTGATGTTTCTGCAGCATCACCTAGACCGTCACATTGGGCCTCACCGGCTCCGCACTCAGCGGCTGCACCCACGCCCGCTGCACGTAACCCAGGGCCACAAGCATTTTCTTCGCCAGTACCTGACGTTGCACCATTGGCTTCCACTGCCGTGCCAGTACACTGTGTGTCATTACCGTCGAATGTGCCCCCTCAATCTTCAGTAGTGTTCACCATCCTGACCTCCGCTGCGTACCCCATGAGTAGCGGCATGCAGCGTGTGACACAGCAGCCTGTTACAGCCACACTACCTACCCTTCGCCACAGGCTACAACAGACAGCAACAACGCCGATGACAACACTTCCAGGTCCGTTGCAGCTCCCTGTCTTCAGCCACCAAGCATCGGCGACGACACTTCATGCTCCTGGTTATGTTAAAGCATCTGTGCCTCTTCCCCCAACGGCCTACTCACCTCAACCGAGTCCAGAGCTTCTGCTCGCATCAGCTTATGGCATTCCACGACCCACTTTACCCATTTTCAAGAGTGGTGCTGAGAGTGACTTTGCTTTAAGTTAGCATTGGACAATTTATTGAGTAATAACAATCATATCAGTGAGCAGTATAAATACCATGTTCTCTTAAAGGGATAGTTCACCCAAAAATGAAAATTCTGTCAGTAATTACTCACCCTCATGTTGTTCCAACCTTGTAAGACCTTCGTTCATCTTCGGAACACGAATTAAGATATTTTTTATGAAATCTGAGAGCTGGATCACTCCTCCATAGGCTTCTAAGGGATTGAAACTTGCCAGCCCGAAAAATTATTAAAGACATCATTAAAATAGTCCAAGTGACTACAGTGGTACAATCTTAAGTTTATCAAGCGACTAGAATACATTTTGTTCACAAAAACAAACAAAAATAACGACTTTATTTCAACTATTCATTTCCTTCTCTGTGGGCCTTTAGTTAGTTAACGTGGTGTGATTGCGTAGTGCTACGTCACACGTAGGCTCACTATTGGCCGACGCTGGTCATGTGTGTGACGCGTGTGACGTACAACAACAGAAGCTTATGCTATTACACTAGTGAACTGACTCGAACTGACTGATAACTGCAATCTCCCACAGAACTCGCAGGTTCGTCCGTTTCCTTCGAGGTCTCAGCAGTCACCAAACCCATGCAGAGGTTCACTATTCCCAATGCCTTTACTGCGACTGGTTTGAGTCTTGCGGAACGTAACTATCCAGTGGCTGCGCTCCAACGAGCTTATCGTCATCTGAGAGATCTTCCTCTTCCCCCTGTTGACATAGTCAAACCACTACTCCTCATTGGTTCTGACATGCCGCACCTCTTAATGCCGATACAGCCTGCATGCAGAGGACCAGACGGAGGTCCAATAGCCATCAGAAAACAGCTGGGATGGTCTCTTCAGGGTCCCATGAGCCCCAAGCAGCCCTCACAGTGTTATCAGCAGTGCCTTCATATCACCACCACTCCGCTTCAGGATGATCTGATTCGGCACGTTGAACATCTCTGGCAAGTCGACACCTTCCCATACAATGAGAAGATTGTTACCAGGTCCAAGCATGACAAAGACGCTCTCGCTATGCTCCAGAACGCCACAACCAGTGTGAACGTAGATGGCGTTCAACGTTATGCCACACCATTGCTCCGACGCATGCCCATGACCACATTCCATAAAGACAAGGGTGCTGTTCTTCCTAGTCTTCGAAGTACCGAGCGCAGATTGGCACGGGATCCTAAATTAGCAAAAGGCTACTGCACTGAAATTCGCAAGTTGGAATCTGCTGGATATGTAGCCAAGATAACTGCAGAAGAAGCACACAATACCTCAGAGTCCTGTTTCATTCCACACCATATCGTACAACACAATGGAAAGAACAGGATCGTCTTTAAAAGTTCATTCAAACATCAGGGTCAGTCCTTGAACAGTCAGCTGCTTCCTGGTCCTATGCTGGGATCCTCTTTGTTAGGTGTGTTCCTGAGGTTCCGACAACACACAGTAGCCGTGAGTGGGGACATAAAAGCTATGTTCCATCAGGTACGCTTGTTGCCCAGGGACAAGCCAGTGTTGCGGTTTCTTTGGAGGGACATGTGCAGAGACCAGGAGCCTGAGATATATGAATGACAGGTGCTTCGGTTCGGAACTACATGCAGCCCGTGTTGCGCCATTTACGCCCTCCAGCGCAGCGCCCGAGACCACCAGAACGACCAGGTCAATCTGGTTAACATAGTTGAGAATTCCTTCTCTGTTGATAACTGCCTGCACAGCACTTCAATCTCTGACGAAGCTAAGGAGGTAGTTGATGGACTTCGACAGTGGGCCTGCAACGTACCCTCTGTCATCGGACATCTTTCTGAAGAAGCCCGATCTGCTAACAGTAAACTGTGGTTGACAAAAGCCAGTTCAGACCTACAAGAACCCACTCTGGGCCTACGGTGGTCTCAGTGACACCCTAGGCTATAATTTGCGATCAACCGAGCCCCTAGAGCCTACCATGAGAAACGTGTATAAGACCTTGGCCAGTCAGTATGATCCGCTGGGGTATATCATCCTGTTTACCACCCGGGCCAAGGTTCTCATCCAAGACCTCTGGAAGCAGAATTTGGGCTAGGACGATCCAATAACACCTTTACAACTAAGAGAGAAGTGGCTAACATGGATACGAGAGATTCCTAATCTCCTTCAGCTGCAATTTCCTCAACCTTATGCCCCAGCCTGCGCTGATCATCCTAGTGCCATCCGGGAACTCCACATATTTTGTGACGCGTCAGAAAGAGCATTCGCCTCAGTGGCCTATTTGCGTACTACTGATGATCAAGGCCACGTCCATGTCGCCTTTGTTCTGGCCAGATCCAGTGTGGCTCCCAGAAAATGCCTCTCCATGCCTCGTTTGGAACTGAGTGCAGCCCTGACTGGCGCCCAGTTAGCTAAAGTGATCCAGACTGAGTTGCCTCATAATCTCCAGACAGTTACCCTCTGGTCTGACTCAACGACTGTGCTGAACTGGCTCACCTCTGAGACTTGTCGCTACAAGGTATTTGTAGGGACATGCATAGCAGAAATCCAGACCCTCACAGACACGGCTGAATGGCGGTACATTGATTCAGCTCACAACCCCGCTGACGACATCACGAGAGGCCTGACACTGACCCAGATAGCAGGACATCACCTGTGGAGTTCAGGACCCGACTCCCTCCTTCAACCTTCTGACCAGTGGCCATCTACACCAGTCACTAAGGTAGAATTGGAGATCAGTGAGTTGAGGAAAACTGCATTCATCGGCACTGTCAAAGTCGCCAATCATTTACTTGTGGACCCCGATCAATCTCACACATGGCTAGAGCTTATTGAGGCCACTGTCAGGCCTACACGGGGCGGTCGCTGCAGACAGTGACTATGTTGAAGCAGAGAAACTTATCCTGGCCCAAGCTAAACAGGACTCTTTCCCACTAGAAGTCCAAGCTTTGAAGACTGGACGGCCGATTCCAGCTACCAGCCGTTTGGCATCCCTTGCACCAGAATATGATAAAGACACAGGTCTTATCAGAGTAGGAGGATGGTTACGTAGAGCTAGTGACCTTGACATTGATGCTATTCAACCTATACTGTTAGACCCTGGTCATTCTACAACAAAGCTGCTAATCAAAGAGAATGACCGCCGACTTCTGCATCCTGGTTCTGAAAGTGTGCTAGCGGAATTGCGTCGCCAGTATTGGATACTTTGGGGCAGGGAAGCCGTCCGTAAGCATCAATGCAAATGCCAAGATTGTCAGTTCTGGTGAGCTAAGCCTGAAGTTCCCCAAATGGCCCATCTTCCATCCTGCAGGCTGCAACTTCACCAACCGCCGTTCTATTTTACTGGGGTGGATTGTTTCGGCCCCCTTTCAGTCAAGGTTGGTCGTCGCCATGAAAAAAGATGGGGTATCCTTTATAAGTGCATGACAACACGATGTGTGCACTTAGATCTGTTGGAGCACCTTGACACTGATCTCTGCGTCACTTTATAGCAAGACAAGGTAAGCCCATGGAATTGCTCTGCGACAACGGCACCAACTTCGTAGGAGCAGACCGAGAATCACGTGACACTATTAAAGTCATGAAACCCAAGCTTCAAGAGCTGCTTGCTCCACAGAAGATCAGATTCCGCCACATTCCACCTAATGCTCCTCATTTCGGAGGAACCTGGGAGCGTGAAGTTAAATCTGTAAAGACTGCACTACGGATCATTCTGCGAGAGCAAACGGTGCCAGAGCCAGTGCTGTGGACGTTGTTAGCGGAGGTTGAGGATATTCTAAATGCCAAGCCTCTCGGCTATGTATCTTCCGATGTAGCAGACGTTGACCCAGTGACTCCAAACCTACTCCTTGTGGGCCGTCGTGATGCCTCCCTACCTCAAGTTTTTTTCGAGTCTACCAACCTGCTTGGAAGACGCAGATGAAGACATAGCCAGGTGTTGGCGGATCATTTCTGGACTGCCTTCGTCCGAGATTACCTCCCAAGTTTACAGGATCGGCAGAAGTGGAGAAAGGATGGCAAAGAGCTAACTGTGGGCCAAGTGGTTCTCATTGTTGATCCCCAACATCCTCGTGCCCTCTGGCCTGTGGGCACAGTGACTGAGACGTTGGCTGGACCTGACGGGAAAGTTCGCACTGCTCGTGTCTGAGTTAATGGGAAATCCTACACTCGCCCAGTTGTTAGGTTGATTCCACTTCCTCCCTTTATGGAAGAGCCTTAGATACTGTAGACAGACTTTCTTGGTGTTTACAATTATCCTGTCGGCTAATTGGGGGCGGCTGTGTATGAAAGCCTGTTCTAGGAACCAAAGTTGTTTGCCTCACGGACCGATTATAGTGGGACACACAGGAAGACGGTCTTGGGAATGTTTATCTCTGCACGCTTATCTATGTTTGTATAATGCGTTTATGCCTTGATACCATTAATACAGACATCATTGCCAAAGAATAACTGGTTCAGGTGACCACCAAAAAATTGACCACTGTTCAATAAATACATCTTTGTGAAGAATCTATTCTCCGACCTCTGATTCTCTGACCGGAATCACGTACATATTTGGCCCCCTCAATCAGCGTATTATAAGTTGTAGCACACCTTCACTACACAGGGTTTGTGCCTTAACAGTGCTATGAGAATGCAGAGATGTCACTAAGTTTAAATATATATCCTGCAATAATCTCATACATGTTATGTATCTTTTAATCTGTAGCATTTTGACACCCTGTATCCTATATAAAATTATCTCAAAATCTCAAGATCTTACAAAATTATCTTTAAAGGGACAATTTCTCCCATTTAGTGGGGAAATTGTATTTTGCATTCAAACGAATAGTGCTCTACAGCGCCTTTCTTTTTCAAATGTGTGTTGCAACTACGGTAGCTGTTATGTACCAAAAAGCTATGACAGGATGTCTTCTAATAGCACTTCATCAAGTTTTCCTTCGGGTAAACAGGTTTGTTATTTCAATCAAACTGCAACTTGACACAACAAACAAACGGATGTTTGATAGAATTGAAAGTTTCCAAAGGCAGAGAAGTGACCAAAAAAAAAGCTTGTAATTTAGACCGTAACATTGACCTGTTGAGAAGAAAGCAGGCAAGTTCATCGTCTCTTTTGAAAGCTTTCCACCTGAAAAAGCTATCCCGACATTAAACCTTGTTTTTTGCAATCTCCGGTCCTGTGGCTCCACATAAGTATGGTCCTCCATAATAAATAACGTGCAGGGCAGCCTTTTAAACTTGCCAGGGCAGTGACAAGCATCTCTCAAATCTTCTTGTCTGGTTCTGCTGCTTTCAGTCACGTGACGCTGGCTCTGGACGAAAACGCCTTGTGGAAACGCGTTGGGCTAGTACTTTTTTACCCTCTCTGCTATTATAGTTTTTCAAAATGGCGGAACTACATGGAAGCCTCCGTGGACCTACCCGTCACATGTATATAAAGATAATAAATTCTTCATTTATGAGGATAAGTCAGATAATTGGCAGAGGTATTTGTACACCATTGAGGACATATTTATGAATAAAAATATTGATTTTAGATAATAAAATACTTAAAAAACGACACATTGTCCCTTTAATATACAGTATCATGAAATGGAGACATTTCTTTCTTTCTTTCTTTCTTTTTTTCTTTCTTTTGTTGCTAAGTTTAAATGTGACATTTCAGACATCTTAAAACATAATGGCCAAATGAGTGAAATCATTCAATTTAAATTATCTGTGTTATTATAACGATGTATCTTCAATACATTCATAAAATACACTTCCCTTTCAGAAGCCTTGTTTGTCATCAGTTATTCAACTAAATTGTCAAAACACAATTTTATATAGAATGGTTAATTTAGTATTTTACATAAAAGACCAGTGCTGAGTATAGTCAAATTACAGTGAGATGAAATTATGAAAAGTTTTATGAAAACTAGTTAAAAACTATTTCATTATACATTTTAGGTAATGTAATCTGACTACTTTTGGTTCACTTTTAGATTAGTTTTGACCTAGTGACTAGTGTATTATCACATAGATTTGAATAGAATAATCTTGTACAATGCTGATATAACACACACACACACACACACACACACACACACACACACACACACACACACACACACACACACACACACAGAGTTTTGGTCGAAGGAATAGTTTGTATAAGTTGATGAAAAGGTATAATTAAGTTATATATTTATTATTAATAATTAATTAAAACAAAAATGAAAAATTACTATAATTTTTGTAGCCTACTTAATTTATTTCTACATTTTTTCAAAATAAATAAAAAATATAAAATATTTTATTTGTTGTGGCCTCTCAATTTTCTGTGTAATTAAATCCTTTATGAACATGCTGTTTTAAAAAAGAGAATCAGTTTATTAATAATTTACTGCCATTTTGTGAAAATTAAGTGTGTCATCAATAAAAATGTAACTATAGCCTGATCATGAGTATTTTATCCTCCCTCATTTCACCCTAATCATTCCTGAAACAAGGCGCTGATTTCCCTGTGATCCCATAGGAAGGAGCCATAGACCGGAAGGAGTTCCGCTTGCTCCCTCGTGCGGCCACGTTCCACGTTCTCACCGTTATAATATCGCGATACTACATATCCCGAGCCCGCTCTCTCCGCCTCCGCAGAGTAAAGCGCATGCGCGAACTGACACACGTGCTGCTGTTCTCTGAAGCGCGCAGCAGCGAAGATGGCGGACGTGGAAAGTAAGATCATGCTTTACACAATTTGCGTTATTTTTGCTACGAGTAATGTAATTTTACTTACATTTAAACGGTACTTTAATGTGCATTTATTCACATATATCATGCGATTAGGAAGGGCAGAAGTAAACTGATCAAAGCTGAGTTCTTAACTTCATCAGGACGCATGATTCCCGGGTGCGTGTAGAAATGCGTGACATGTGCATATGCTATCATTAATGCGTCTTATTGCTAATTAATTCTACTATTAATGGTAGTTTATTTATTTTATTAAATGTTTGAAAAAAAAAGAAAATGGGGAACAACTATTGATGGTAGTTTATCTATTTCCCCAACATAAATAACCCGTCATTAGCTAGCTAATAATATAGGAAGTAAACGTATTTCTGCTTGCATGGAAGACAGATAACTTTCCTGTTTATAAATGGTCTTAGTAAATAAATTAATGATGATACAGTAAATGGGCAGATTTGCAGCTAATTTATCAAATTTCTGCAAACCGCATGGTCACTTAATATTTGTAAATTATTATTTTTCACTTTGCTACTTATTTATCGTAGCGCAATGTGATCGGCAGTAAAAGATAATGGTTTAATGTAACGTTTAACGTTAATGTAATTTAAACCTGTTTTGTGGTAAGTTAGAGCCCTAAATCAAACGCCACGTGCTGCTCGCACAGGCCACGTGGTTCTGCTAAGTGCACGCGCTCGATGAAGAGACCAGGCTGGATTTAACATGCTTTATGTAGATCTACACAACTGACTCTTTTACTAATGTATGTTATTTGTTTTGTCTTCAGTAGGTTCAGCTAAGAAAGAGAAGAAAAGAAGGTCACAGAAAACTTCATCAGAAGACGTTGGGGTAATTGCGGTTTTATATGCATGCGTTTTTCTTGATTTCTGTAGCCTTATTTGTGAATTTCTTTTAAAAAATATATATATTTTATTAATGTTATGCTATGTCCTCGGTAGTGACACCAGGACTTTGTAGTTGAAATTACATGTAGGCAAAAACAATTTTTTTTTCATTCAGCAATCAATTTTCAGGTTTCATGGTTTCTTTTAACCAAACTTTGTATAAAGATGATTATCAACTGTTATGAAAAATATAATGGAATTAATTGATGCACCATTTTACTATATTCATATTGGTAAAATGGCCATAAATGGGTTTCCCATTCAATACAATGCATCTATACACTGTATCTAATCTGCATATTAATGTGTTCTTGGGACAACATGTTATGAAAAAAGTGTAAAAATGGGAGTAATAATTGGTAACACTTCCATAATATCTAGTATTTCATAGGAATAGTGATATATAATTCCACTTGTATAACTCCTGATAAACCTGCTGTAAGTCCTGGTGTCTCTTCATGAATGAAATAATGCCCTCTTCTGTAACAAAGTCATATTTTGATCAGAAACCACATAATGTTTTCTAGAGATGTTGATTTATGACAAACAATTTGAAAAATCATATTTCCTCATAAACTGTCTTTTCATATAAGAGTGCTACATTTGATCACTGAATTAATGTCAGTAATTAAAGACCAAGGAGAAGTTGTTGTGATGGTGTCTCTGAAAAGCCCTAATGTGCTCTTTACAGGACATTCACACTGAAAACTGATATTCACTCAAATATAATGTCTACAACAGAATTTCTGGTCCAGCATGTTTTTTTGTTTTTTTTGTCTAAAATCGTGTTCCCATTCGGAAACCATTTTATTTCCATATTGTAAGGAGTATAAAAGGATATTCACTGTAGGGCAGAATTTTATTTTACATCTGACTATTTGATCTAGGGATGGCGAAAAGTAAAAAATTCTTGACCGAGCCTCATTAGCCGGTTGAAGCCGGTTAACCGATTAGTTTAAAATATGCTACGCTAGGGCTGCACGATGTGTCATTTTAACATCGATATCGCGATGTGCACATCCACGATAGTCACATCGCAGGATGTTGCGATGTAAGCCTTGGGATCGTAGTTGATCGTGATTCAGTACGGGCCAGCAGCTCCCCGGCCCGTAACGCTTGCGATTCGCGGATTAATTGCAAAGTTTAACCATCATATAGTGAAAGTTTATCATTTGCATGTGTTTTTAAGTCCTGTTTAAACATCAAGCGTAAAAAGACTGGAACTTGACACGTCCGATTCGCGAACTAATGACTCCTTTGAACCGATTCACTTTAATAAATGGTTAAAACAACTGACCTGTCCAACACTGAACTCACGAGACATAACAAATCGGTAACACTTTACAATAAGGTTCCATTTATTAAACTCTAGTTAACTACATTAGTTAACTATAATAGTTTCTATGCAGATTTACTCCATTACAAAATCACCCCAGTCATTCAGATGATTCATTCTTTCCAAAGAGAGCTAATAAAGTCATCTGGTGAAATTGTTTTCATATCGCGATATATATCGCAGAAAAATAAAATATCGCAATGTGATTTTTTTTTCCCAATATCGTGCAGCCCTATGCTACGCTATTTGAAATAACAGCCATTTCGAGCCGCGCCTGCAATTTCGCAACTCTGCCGCTCTGCCACCCACACACACACACACACACACTGCCCCGGCGCCGCGCTTCCACTCACGTCACTTTTTTTTTAAAATCCCCTACAGCGCGAAACATGAGTCCCTCAAACACGGCGCTGAGGAGCTTGTATGTAATCGGAGGACAAATGGCTCCTTAGTTTTGAAATGGTTTGGGTACAAGATGATCGCGTTGAAAATAAAGGCGTTAGTCTAGCTTTAGACGCTCATTTGAAACATTGCCACGGCTCATTTAAGAAAATGACAGCTCCGAAGAGATGCTGCTTTAGTTTGAGGTGGTGCTAACAATAATAAAGAAAGATTATGATCATCATCCCCTCATCTGTTACCACTGAAATGTAGATGTAATGTATTTCCAAATCTAAGCCCAGCAACTTACATCTGTGTCATTCTTTTTGGTGAAATGGTCCCACACCAGGGTGGGAATTATGCAATTTTAGGGGCAAGGCCATTTGGCCTCCACCTTTTCTTTTTTTTTAGGGGCACCAAGGCCATATGACAGGGCACAAAGGCCATTGAGCACAATTCGATGGTTTTCCCATTCAGATTGATACCATAACATCCTAATTTGGAATAAGACACGGATTATGACTTTTTTTAATAAAAAATACATTTTTTACCTTCTGTGATCTGATTTGGCTTCAGATTAAAAAAAAATCAGACAGAAAATATCATATTTTATGTATAATCAGGCATGAAAACGGTTCAGGGGTGAAAAAGGTGAGAAGGATATTACCCATCTAGGGGGGTCCGGGGGAATGCTCCCCCGTAAGAATTTTATATATTCCATATTTTAAAGCATCAATCTGATGCATTTTTAGATGCATTTTTTTGCATACCAGCGCAGTTAAAAAAGAAATCAAATAGAATTTCTATAACTGTGTTGAACTGATAATCACTCTTTTGTGTGTTAAACACAATCTACGTAATACAGACAACTTCATTATAAAGAAAAACAACAAATAAAAATATGATCATAACCAATCATGACAAATTCTATTATAAACTAGATTAGTGGATAACTCAGCAGTAAAATTTAGTCTAGAAAAATCAAGTGTACAATAATTTGATCAAATCTGAACATTTAGTGAAAAAAAACATTATTTACTGGGGAACAAATAAGAGACTAAGTGTAGCACTAAATCTGGTAAAATGTTACACATTGCTCTTTGTATTGTTGTAAAACACATGAATGAAAAACAAGATAAAAATCAGGAAGATCAATTATTTTATATATAGTCTAGGCTACTATAAAATTAAGACATTTTTTTAAATGTATATCACAGCTGTTTAATGAGGCAGCAACATATGATAGACAGGACAGAACAAAAAAGGCTATTAAGAATCTTTCATTGCGCAAAAGTATTATGAAACGATCCAATACAGTGCGGCACAAAGCGCTTATGCGCATCCCGGGCGCAGAATGATGCGCTTGAAACAACACAGAGTCACAGCGTGCAGCGCGTCGAGTCCGCATTGAAAAGTTCAAAGCACAAAGGAAAGACATAATGATGCATAGTGTATTATACAGTATTTATCTATGCAAAAGTTTATTGAGCCTTTTCTTTTAACAGTTTTAAATTTCAGTTACTGTGTGCATGAAGAACAATTATAGTGCTCTCCAGTGTTGTGATCTAACAGACACACGATAGAAAGTAACATGATTAAGTTACAGCTAGGGATGTCCCGATACCACTTTTTCACTTCCGATACCGCAGCTTTGGCTATTTGCGATACCGATATTAATCCGATATTTTTTTTTATTCTATTTTATTCTTGAACTAATACTAGGCCTAATAAAATATATGGAAGCACTTTGCTCAATTAGCAACCTAAAAACATCTCACTCAAATGGAGAACAAATACGTCTCCAGTATATAGTCCACAACAACAGTTAATTATGAAAGACTGCCACCCTTTATTCAAACACTACAAAAAAAAAGAAAAACAGGCAGGCAGGCTACTTCAGTAGGCTACTTAAAGCTACCAACAGGTTTAAAGTTAATCATTAACAGGCTTTAAAATTACCCATTGATCCGTGTACTTTTGCGTCCATTCCTTTTTCCTTTTTAACCCGTAAAACGAAAAATTAACGGTTGTTGTATTTTTAAAACGCAAAGTTGAACACCAAAATTTTAATTTGAACTGTATGCACACCAAGAACTGCGCAAAAAAATATTGACGTAAGTTATATATAAATAAGTTATTTTCTGTATGACCAGAAATGATAGAGTATTTTAAGTTGTTTCCACTGTTGAAAGAAAAACGGAAGTGTTCTCGCCCGCGCTCCGTCCATGCAGTGCGCGCTCCACACTCTGCACAAACCCTTGCTTGGATATGCGTCAAAATCTTGTGTAGCATACAGTTTACAGCCTACGGTTTATAAACTGAGGAGACAGATTGCAAAACCGTGTTTATAGTACACCGAAGGTAGTGGGATGGAGTGTCTGTTGTGAGTTTAGAGGGCATGTCAGCCAGAGATGTGTGTGTGTGTGTGTGTGAGTGAGTGAGACAGACTGCCTGCTGAACAGAGGGTCGCCGAAAGAACGATCTGAAGTGCCGGTGTTTCGGCTACAAAAACCCGCCGAACTGATCCGAAACCAGCCCAATTTTTATCCATCCGCCCAAACCCATTTTTTGCTTGCAAAATAGATTGCAAAACCGCCCAATATGCGCCGCTTAATTGGATGTCGCAGCAAGGGACATGCTATATTCAAGCATTGTTGGATAGGTATCGGATCATATTTTTTCTCCCCTCCGATCTAGCATTCTGGGCCAGTATCGGCACGATACCGATGCTGTGGATCGGATCGGGACATCCCTAGTTACAGCAATACAGTCCAGCAAGATAGTCATTTTATGCGAAACCATAGAGCTTTATCTACAGATCAAGTATAATAATATTAACATTGAATCATCTTGGAGAGGGTTTCATCTGTAACCGAACGCGACGCGCTGTTTGATGCTGAATGGAGAATGACTGACAGTCGCGGCGGAGGGAAAAGTTTTCGTGAACTTGAATTTAATGACTTAAATTTCTATCTCACATCATAGGCTACTGTAGAATGGCTTCATATAGTATACCATTCTATTCAATTCAATAAAATATTATTCCTGTTAATAGAAATCTGATGTAAACTGAGAATATATAAATATTTCTCCAAATCTGCACACTTTTGAGCTAAAAGCCGTGAGTGACGTTGTTTTGTGAATCGCTGTCATGACGACAGCACATGAGTTTTTTATGAATGGGAACACGATGGGGAAAAAAAAACGCTTCAGTGCGCCGACGCACTGGTTATGACACTGCACCTGCGCGAATCCACGAACTAATTGAAGTTCAGAGACTACTTGGGTGGCCCACTATGCCGCACTGGCGCTTTATACATGGAACTTGGACAGGGCCAGGGCACACAGGCCACTGTGGCCGTATGATGATTTTTTTTTCACGGGGCATGAAGCCCAAAGTGTAGGGCAACGGCGGCCATGGCCGCGGTATAATTCCCACCCTGTCCCACACACTACTTTTCTTTGCACGCTTCATCCTGTCGTTTGCCCTGGCTCTAACCTCGAGTGTTTTAGCCTGTAGCCTTTACTTTTCGCAAACCCTGTGAGCGCGCGAACCCAAACGCTGTGACCTCGCGCCAAATGTTTTTATTGGTTTATTAAGTACAAACAGGCGAGTTATGAAAAATTGAGTGTGAGTGATTTGTTCACTTACCACAAAAATATATTGGAATGAGATGGCTAACTGTAGCGTTTAGTCCACTGTCTATAATAGCCTAAATTAGAGAACTTTTTTTTAACCGACAACTTTGATCGGTTAATGTTGATGCGGTCAATCATCGGTCAACATCCCTAATTTGATCAATCATAGACAACTTTTCGTTTGAATTTTGCTGGTATCGATACCGACTTATGCAATTTTGGTGGTGTGACACCACTACCTTATTTTGTCTGGGGTGTAACGATCCCCTCATGTCACGATTCGATACACATCACGATACTGAACTCGCGATACAATATTATTGCGATACTCCAAGACGTATGATAAAAATGTTACCTATAAATGTACTGTTGATTTAAAACGCTAAATTTGGTTTTACATTGTGTGTAAATGAATAGTCTTGGACTTGGTGCTGAAACCCAAAGCACAGGACAATAGAGACACCAGAATAACAATATTCATGATTCTGAAGCTGAAAATACCGAATTATTTCAGATGAATCTGCTTGATCTTTCACTGACTAGATACATTTCAAATAATGTATGACACTTTTTACTGGTAACATCAGACATTTGGCATCATCAGGACCACAGATATTCCCCCATTGCATTATTATACGTTTATGTATGTAGTACTGACACTAAAACTTATTTGATACATATTGATGCATTTTTGTATTGCAATTTTTTTACACCCCTATTTTTATCACAAACTAGATTTTGTTCACTTACAAAATCAGTTTACTAATAAATCATTGAACTGTTACCATCAGGACATTCAAGAAAGTGGAGACTTCCTCATCAAACCCGAGTCGAGGGTCGCGACCTTGGACACGTCTCAGTGGCCGTTGCTCTTAAAGGTCAGTGTCAGTTTACCCACAAACCCTTTCATCAAGCATGCGTGTGTCATGATGAACGTGTTTATCCATTCGCTGAGCACTAGTGTTCCTGTCCCTCGCCGGCCTCGCGGCTCGTTCTGGGTCGCGGGGTTCGGGCGTCTGGCTCTGTCGGCTGGGCTGGTGTTCTGCTGGGTCAGCGGGTCAGGCTCGTGATGCTGGTGCGAGAGATCAGGCCACTTCTGACAAAGACGATTAGACCTATCTGATCACACATACACACTTAAAGTCTAATTTTTTTATGTCACTTCTGCTTCTTACTGGTACACATGTTTTTCTACAGCATTTTGATAAGCTCAACATCCGGACGGCTCATTACACTCCTCTTCCTCATGGGTCGAATCCGCTCAAGAGGAACATAAGTGATTATGTCAGGTAGGAAATCTCGTATTAATAAATGAAATAGGGATGGACTGATTTAGGCCAATAACCGATAATTCTTTATTTGAAAGCCGATAACTGATATATTGCCCGATACATTTAAATCCAAGTTTTTATATAATGTTTGAGAGGCTGATTACAAAAACAAATCTCATTAAAAGCCATGTCCCAAGCACACAATTATGTTTTATTAAAATTTTATGTAGCCGATATGACAGACTTGTGGCACTGAACCGTTTTTGAAGTGATTCCAAACATATTTAAAGCCATTTTAAATCCATCATGGTGTCCATCTAATAATCCATTTATCAGCTTTAATCAGAGTTGGGTATAACGCGTTACTGTTTTACTTTTCATGATAACGCAGTAATGTAACTAATTACATTTAAAATTTATGTAATTTGATTAGTTACTAATGTCAAAATTAAGTTACTTGCTTTACAAATGTATTAAGAAAAAAATATTTAGTAAAATGCATTTCTAATCACGTTTGGCCGGCAGCATCAATATGCGGGAGACTCCCGGGAGACTTGGGTTGCCTGCAATATTAAATTACGGAAAGAACTGAGTTTAACTTTGAAGACCTATTAAAACTACAAGAATACAATACAAAGTAACTTGAAAGTAATTAGTAATCTGATTACCTTTTACATGCAGTAATCACTAATGTAATCAAATTACAATTTTAAAGTAGTAATTTGTAGTGGATTACTTTTGAGTAACTTACCCAACACTGGCTTTAATATATCGGACAAATTTTACCGGTAATCAGGCCGATAACGATAACATTAAAAATGATCGCTTTACATGTTTCGTGGCTGAGCAACATGCACATGAACCCTCTTAATCAACAATGGAGAAGTTTTATTGATTAAATGTATCATCGACAATTAATCGATTGTTGATTTATCGTTAATGTCCCTACATCGTGTTGAACAGTGCGCATCTGAAGCATCTCAGCTGAAGGAAATCCATTGTTTATCGGCTTTAATATATCAGACAAATTTTCTCATCGAGCCGATAACATTAAAAATGAACAAATATGGTGGCCGATATATCGTGCATCCCTAAAATGTGCTGTAAGCCACATGATGATGTGATGTAGATTGCATTAGCACATTGTGCGAAGATGACCTGTTATCTATCACCCCAGACTGATGGCTCCTCCACAGATGTGAGTGTATCGTGAAGGTTTACCTCAAGTTCACACTAGTGTTGTTTTGAATCTGTATTCCCAGGGCTGGTTTCATTAACCTGGACAAACCTGCCAATCCCTCTTCCCATGAAGTCGTCGCGTGGATCAAGAGGATTCTTCGTGTTGAGAAAACGGGTCACAGTGGCACTCTTGACCCCAAAGTCACGGGTTGCTTGATCGTGTGTGTGGAGCGAGCCACGCGATTGGTTAAATCCCAGCAGAGCGCAGGTGGGTCATCCGTAGCACTTCCAGGTCCACAGAATGACCACATTAAAATTAGTAGCCTGTCCTTACTACTCTTGTCTCATTGCTTTTAGGCAAAGAGTATGTGGGCATAGTACGGCTGCACAATGCACTAGAGAACGAACACCAGCTAGCCAGGGTAAGTAGGAATGTGCTTTAAACAAATGGGGAATATGACTAAATACTGTGGGATTGTTAGAAATAATCATCCAATGGGGATTACTAATGTTTTTTTGTTTTAATTCTAAAGAAAGGTGCTTTTGTTGAAGAACTTGGAAACAAAATGAAAACATTAGATTAATTAATTGCCAACATTCTGTCAAAAAACTCAACGTGCTTTCTATAATAAAGTAATGCAAATCTAAAAGTAAGTTTTAGTACAGAATTGAGAGAAAAGCATGTTTGAAGAACAGTAGTACAGCACTGGTACCCTAATGTTAGTTATCCACAATTTTCTCAGCAAAATACTGGTTCAAACCTCAGATTTTAAGACTCAAGGAATTGGGCGTGGGGGGGTCGAACACAACCAATAAAATATGGACTTGAAACGCTCATTATATAGATGAATAATTAAAATGGTACGCGAAAGAATTGGCAACTTGGATTTATTTCAGAAATATCAGTTCTGCACTTTGATCAAATACTCAGGCTTATGTGTCAAAATGCCCGACTTAACTGACTGCGTTTGCGGTAACACTAGTCAAAAACCATAGGGAGAAAATCATATGCATGTCATATTGGATCAGTGCGTTCAGTCTTAAAGTGACAGGAGCCTAATAAACCTGTTGTTGTCTATCATTGTAATCAAACGACAGAGCGAATCACTTGACAAAAGCTAGTGCATTTAATTCATTGTGAAGACTTTTTTTTTGTTGTTGTTAGTATTCAATTTCTGTATTTCATACTTTAATATTAGGCTGAAAAACACTCTTTGACTTTAAAACCCCATGGTCTAACGCATAAAAGTGAATAATTGCAGAAATATACCATTGTTGTTTTGAATAACACTGTTTGTGTGTTTAGTGTCGGTTCATTGCTGTGTGTGACATGATGAACTTGTTTATCCATTCTCTGAGTGTCTCTCGGCCCTCCCTCTCTCTCTGCCGGTCTCGTGTCTCCGCTGCAGTGTTTTGCTGTATCGGATGCGCTCGAGACCGTGCACGAGTGGAGGGCCTGGATTCACCGAAGAAGAGCTGACATTTCTGATCACACACGGGTCTTTCGCACCGGGTGGTTTTAGGAACCTAATGATTCCCATAGGAACGTTTTCCTGGTTGCATTCGCACCGCCAATAGCTCTGAAGTGACGCAAGATGCGTGTTGTGACTTTAATTTTGACGCTGTTGATAATGACAGCCCTCACATTCTCTGTGTTCATTAGTTTACGATCTGTCTAACAATCCTGTCAAATACGGTATTAGATAGAACGGTTATACATAAAGTAGACAGTAATAAAAAGATATTAGCATATGGCGTGTGGTTGATGCTCAGTGTTGCTGAGCAGAAATACATAATCATGTTTCTCTTGGTCTCCTCTCTCAGCGCATTTCCATTACAGATTTGCGCAAAAATTGTAAGATTTTTTTTCTGAATGTCAACAATACTATTTGCGAAATGGCGGCGTTTCCATTAACTGATGTTATGCGACTAAAACGTAATTTTTTCCTCTCGCGATCAGTCATTCCAAAAATCATGGTGACGGATGTTGGTGAGTTTATGTATATCCCAGCCACCGCACTGCCCATTATTATTAATTGAAGGAGACATGCGTGTGTTATTCAATCATTAATGGCAAGGAAAGAGCGTTAAACAGCGGCTCATATGAGGATTTTCTGCTTCGAGATCTTGATTGTGGCATTTCTGTGAGGTTTAGAATCCAGTATTCCTGTAATTTTGTCTTTTATGAATTTAATAAAGATTTTGAGTCTCGTCTTCTGTCCAAACACACCGCGCCTTCTACGTCAGGTGACTGTAAATGCGCAAAAACTGTTTCCATTGCAGTTTTGCAAAATTTCTTTTTCGAATTGCCTGCAAAACCTCCTTGCGAGCGTTTCAACTTTTTTGCAATAAACGGGAGTTTTTGCGAAATTGACGTGTTTCCATTGGGCGTATTTTCAATTTGCGCAATTTGATGAGTAATGGAAACGCAGCTAATGTCGGTGTGTTTACACAGGGTATAATCGGTGTGTTTACACAGGGTATAATCGGTGTGTTTACACAGGGTATAATCGGTGTGTTTACACAGGGTATAATCGGTGTGTTTACACAGGGTATAATCGGTGTGTTTACACAGGGTATAATCGGTGTGTTTACACAGGGTATAATCGGTGTGTTTACACAGGGTATAATCGGTGTGTTTACACAGGGTTTTTCTAAAAATGGCGTGTGCTTGTGTTTCGCGTGCTTTCGGCTAATCAGCGAATAACGTCACGGATAGTTCCTCTAGCGCTGGTCTAGACCGACTCTAGGGTAGGAGGGTTAGGGTTAGATTAGTTATTAGATAAATTAGTTCCTAAAACTGAAATCGTTCCCAGTTCCTGCGGTGCGAACACGGAAAAACCGGGAACGTCCACTAATAGTTGTAGGAACTATGAAAAGGTTCCTCCTGTGCGAAAGCCTCTACACACATGACCGTGACTGTGAATGAGTGCAGGAAGTCTTGTGTGTGTGTGTGAGAGATTATCATCTGTGTGTGTGTGTGTGTCTCCAGGCGATGGAGTGTTTAACAGGAGCCCTGTTCCAGAGGCCTCCCCTCATCGCCGCTGTGAAGAGACAGCTGAGAGTGAGGACCATCTACGAGAGCAAGCTGATCGAGTATGACCCCGAGAGGAGACTAGGTTAGAGGATCGAGCTTTATTTCTTAACTCGTTATTTGTAAGCCACATGATGATGTGATGTAGATTGCATTAGCACGCTGTGCAAAGATGACTGTCTATCTATCACCCAAGACTGATGGCTTCAGCGCAACCCAATACACATCACACACACACGCGACTAGATTTTCATGCTAGGCAACTAAATGGCTGTTATTAGACGTTGACGTGAGTGGTTGTGTGTTCAGGTATCTTCTGGGTGAGCTGTGAGGCGGGCACGTATATCCGGACGCTGTGTGTGCATCTGGGTCTGCTGCTGGGAGTCGGCGGGCAGATGCAGGAGCTCCGCAGAGTTCGCTCTGGTGTACTGGGAGAAATGGTAAGGTGAGACCCGGGTCTCCGTCTGAAGACCCGAAGTGTTGAGTTCAGTTCTGGGCTTTATCCCCGGTTCTGCTAATTAATCTTTGGGACAGAAAATGGCTGAGTGTTCATAAAATCATGAAGTGGTTATTGTTTGACCTCCTTCATCAAACTTCAGCCGACACACTCTCCTTTAGGATTGACCAATTTAATTTTGATTTACCACTTTTAAACATTAAGTTAATAATATTAAAGTCCCCGAACATCATACATTCACAACGGTTGTCAACAAGATTTTTCAGTTCATTGTAGAAATTTACATTGTAACATGGAGGATTATAAAGCACAACTGTTAAATTTCATGTTTGGAAAAAGAATTGTATTCAAATTCCATGTTCACGTTCAATTCAAGTTCTAAACATTTAAAATGCTCCCTAATATAAATTAAAACACTCTGCTAACTAATATGTAAAATGTTCTCATGCAACTACTGAAGACAACACAAACGGGCAGTAAAAATAACAATCACAGCGTATCAAATCTGCAGTCTTTTAAGCCACATCGTATCATTTCGTTCTTAATATAATTAAAATGATCACAAAATGGAAGTTTATAGTTTGGATATAAACACTGATGTCTACAGTGGTGATCAAAATGGAGTCGATCACCTTTTGAAAGTAACTTTGATTGAATGGTCTTTACATTGTTACACCAGTAGATGGCGACATGTGTCTGTTAAAAATGTTTGTCATTCAAGAGATTCGTTCAACAATGCTGATTAATCCAGTAAACAAGCCTTTGAGTCGTTGAATCATTCATTTTAAATAGACTGCAGCAGTTAATGTGTCAGAAGCTCTAGTAAATGCATTTTTAATTTTGTTTAGTTGTCTATTCAGAGTCGTGGGAGAATTGTGCTATTTTAAAGAGAATTAAATTTTTTTTAGTCCTTGCATGCTGTGACGGGCAACAACAGTCTGACACGCAGCATGAGTTTTAGCATCTAATGTCGCTTGAATGGTTTAAAATTGCAAACATTTAAACGGCTAATGCTTAAAAACATGTAAAATTATGCTTTGAGACATGACAAACTTAGAGACAATATTCCAAAATTCAATGTTTTTAAGAAATGGGTTCATTGCAATGAGTGCAATCAGTCTTAAAGTGACAGGAGCCTAATAAACCTGTTGCTGTCTGTCACTGTAATCAAACGACCGAGCGAATCATTTGACAAAAGCTTTTGTAGTGTATTTAATTGTGAAGACCAAAAAAAAATGTCTACATAGATGCATTTTTTTATTTAAAACACAGAATTGGTTTAAACGCATACATGAAGAGCTAATAAAACGTAGCATGACATTAAAGGATTGTGTAGTTGTGTGATCCCAGCATTTGTTTCTGTAAGGATAATCTGGTGACGATGCATGACGTGTTGGACGCGCAGTGGCAGTTCGACCACAACAAGGACGAGACGTACTTGAGGAGAGTGATCTTCCCTCTGGAGAAACTCCTCATCTCACACAAGAGGATCGTCATGAAGGACAGCGCTGTAGGGAAACTCGCCTCACACTCTTCAGGATCAGCTTAGATCGTTAGGTTTGTGATTTATAATGACGTGTTTTTATAACACTACAGGTGAACGCTATATGTTACGGCGCTAAGATCATGTTACCAGGCGTCCTGCGATATGAAGACGGCATTGAGATCAATCAAGACATCGTCATTATAACTACTAAAGGAGAAGCCATTTGTACAGGTAAACAACGTTTGCACTCCCAGCATGCACTATTGTGAGCCACATGATGATGTGATGTAGATTACATTAGCATTAGTGCAAAGATGACTGTTTATCTATCACCCAAGACTGATGGCTGTGTGAAACGGCTGTTAGCAGAGATGAGAACGCCTTTAGCAGATCCTCATTATTTGATGTGTTTCTGCAGCGGTGGCGCTGATGACGACAGCGGTCATATCCACATGTGATCACGGGGTTGTTGCTAAAATCAAGAGGGTCATTATGGAGAGAGACACGTATCCACGCAAATGGGGCCTTGGACCGAAGGTGAGGAACGCTGGGAAATCACGCTTTTTATTGGTGCGTGTTTGTGTTCCATAACATAACACGACATTTTTATGTTTCAGGCTAGTCAGAAGAAAATGATGATTCAGAAAGGACTTCTGGACAAACATGGCAAACCGAACGGCAGCACTCCCGCAGACTGGAAAGAGGGATACGTGGACTACAGGTACATATAACTGAGATCTGATACTTAAATGGAGATCGAGTAACTGTTTTTGTTACTTTTATTGTGATTGTGTTCACAAAGCAGCAGCAACAATAGCAATAGGTTAAAATCTGTTTTCAAATGGATAACATGAGTGGCAGAGTCTACTTTCTGACCTAAGTCCCGGTTTACAGCTGGTATTAAGATGCGTTTTGATGGATCGGATCACCAGTAGACGAGGGAGAAACATTCCCGTTTACACCTGGTGTTTTAATCCGACTCTCTTGTCCACTTTCAAACACTTCTGTCCTGATTTCTTCAGAGGAGGGTCTGTGAGCGGGTAAATGTGTGAGCTTTCTCAGATCTTTAGATCTAATGGATGAAATAATCTCTCAATTTACATATAAATGTGAAAATAAACACAAGGAGAGCATCAGCTTTAGTTTCTGCTGTGACAGACGCAAGAGTGTGTTAGAAATCAGGAATGATGAGAGAACATAAGTTTGGTTTGATTTCCCTCTTCAAACCAAACTTGTCTTCAGCTGATAAAGTTTAAACCCGTCTGGCTCGATCTCTTCTCATAATGTTCACTCATTATCCAGTAGACGGAGAGAAGACGGTCTTTTAGTGGCTGTTTGAATACATTCGATCACATGAGCGTTTACACCACGAAAGCAATCCGGTCGTATGTGTTTTCAACTGGAAGTGGACGAGCTCGAAGCGCTTTACACCCGTTTACAGCCGTGTTTAGTGTCGCCCACTCGTGAAGCGCATCTTAACACCAGCTGGAGATTAGGCCTGATTACACTTCTGCAGTGTGTGTTCTCAGTGTCCACAGGAGGGCGCCATTCAGCAGTGCATCCCACATTACAACACTGATAGGCAATAAAGATAAAATGCTAAAATATAGGGTAACACTTAAGCATTTATGAATGTTAACTAATGAACCTTATTGTAAAGTATTGTTCATTATTAGTTAATATTAATTTCAACATTTACTAAGTTATTGAAATCAAAGGTTGTATTAGCTAACATTAGTTAATGCACTGTGAACAAACAATGAACAGCTGGATTTTTATTAACTTGCATTAACAAAGATTAACGAATACTATAACAAATGTTTTGTCCATTGTTAGTTAATACACTTGCTGTTCAGTGTTTGAGGTGTTCCTGCAGACTGTTATCCCTGTCTGGTCTGCCGTGACCCTGCCGGGAGTCTGTCTGCTACAGTAAAGCCTGGGTCAGGATCGTGGCGTCGGCACCGGGCCGGCGTCCCCTGAGCTCTCGGGACAAACAGATCGCCAGTGCTCGAGACTGAGTCGTGATGTGTGGAATTTACCTTAATCTCTCTCTCTCTCTCTCTCTCTCTCTCTCTCCCAGCACTGCGAAGGTGAAGAAGGGTGATGCGACGGCTCAGACCGCAGCAAAGGTACTTGTGATTTCTCAGTTTTCTTTTTGTGATCGCTCAATCTGCTTGTTTTATTAAATGTTTCTCAAATTTTGTTTTTCTCTCGTCATGATAAAGGTGAAGACACAACTTTATGCATGTTTTGTGAGAGTCCCCTCTCTGTTAAACGTATTATACCCAGGACAGTCCCGTAAAATATTAGTGGAATGCTCTTTTACGAAGTTATTTCACTTAAGGACTTTAGTAGGATTATGCCTAAAAAGGTTTTGGATCTTTTGTTAATTTTTTAAAAAAAAGTCTATAATTTAGGATTTTTGCCATGAAAACAGCCTTAGATAGTTTTATTTAATGCCACGTCAGCATCAATCTCTCTCTCGTCGTGATCGTCCCTGATAATGTTATTGGTAATTTGCTCTCCCGCACGTCATTAGAGATGTTCACGTCTTTCTTCAGTGGAAATTAAGAAATTAAGGTTTTTGAGGAAAACACTCCAGGATTTTCTCCATATAGTGACTTCAATGGAGTCCAACGGGTCGAAGGTGCAAATGTGAGTTTCAGAGCAGCTTCAAAGTCTCGACACGATCCAGCCGAGGAATAAGAGTCTGATCTAGACAAACCAGCGCACATTTATAACAAAATAAACATTTATATACTTTAACCACTAATGCTGGTCTTGCACGAGCTGTGATGCGCCACACATTACATAGTCACGTTGAAAAGGTCGTGTTCTCAAACTTTTTTGCCCCCCCCCCCCCCCCCCCAAATATATATATATATATATATACACTTACCTAAAGGATTATTAGGAACACCTGTTCAATTTCTCATTAATGGAATTATCTAATCAACCAATCACATGGCAGTTGCTTCAATGCATTTAGGGGTGTGGTCCTGGTCAAGACAATCTCCTGAACTCCAAACTGAATGTCAGAATGGGAAAGAAAGGTGATTTAAGCAATTTTGAGCGTGGCATGGTTGTTGGTGCCAGACGGGCCGGTCTGAGTATTTCACAATCTACTCAGTTACTGGGATTTTCATGCACAACCATTTCTAGGGTTTACAAAGAATGGTGTGAAAAGGGAAAAACATCCAGTATGCGGCAGTCCTGTGGGCGAAAATGCCTTGTTGATGCTAGAGGTCAGAGGAGAATGGGCCGACTGATTCAAGCTGATAGAAGAGCAACTTTGACTGAAATAACCACTCGTTACAACCGAGGTATGCAGCAAAGCATTTGTGAAGCCACAACACGCACAACCTTGAGGCGGATGGGCTACAACAGCAGAAGACCCCACCGGGTACCACTCATCTCCACTACAAATAGGAAAAAGAGGCTACAATTTGCAAGAGCTCACCAAAATTGGACAGTTGAAGACTGGAAAAATGTTTCCTGGTCTGATGAGTCTCGATTTCTGTTGAGACATTCAGATGGTAGAGTCAGAATTTGGCGTAAACAGAATGAGAACATGGATCCATCATGCCTTGTTACCACTGTGCAGGCTGGTGGTTGTGGTGTAATGGTGTGAGGGATGTTTTCTTGGCACACTTTAGGTCCTTTAGTGCCAATTGGTTATCGTTTAAATGCCACGGCCTACCTGAGCATTGTTTCTGACCATGTCCATCCCTTTATGGCCACCATGTACCCATCCTCTGATGGCTACTTCCAGCAGGATAATGCACTGTCACAAAGCTCGAATCATTTTAAATTGGTTTCTTGAACATGGAAATGAGTTCACTGTACTAAAATGGGGGTCAAACACAGTATTAGTATGGTGTTCCTAATAATCCTTTAGGTGAGTGTATATAGAAAGATTTTTTACATTGAAAAACAGGAATAGTTTCACTTTGTAATGTCATTGAATCCTATTACAGTAAGAGAATAATAGACCAGAACTTTTAGACCAGAAAAACATTTGAGTAGTTAAGTGATGCTTTGGATGAACACTATATATAACATCTTGTGACAGCGCCTCAGAGCTCAGCTAGTTGTTGGTCTTCTCACAGCGGCTGTGATTCGCCCGTTGCTCATGGAAAAGCACTTCAGAAGATTTCTTTTGCTGATGATGTGCTTTTCTACGGCGAGTAACTTCTATGTTTTGCTTGTTCCCCAACGGTCTGAGGAACGATTCGGTGTAATTGCCGTTCGTGTCTGCTTTATAAAGACAGAGCACTGACTGATATTCACATACTTGAACGCCGTAGTTACGGCTTTTTTTTTTGTTTGTTTTTCTGCTGATCTCCCGCAGTAACCTTGCGCTTTATACAAAGTTTGCTTAAAAAAAATCCTGAAACCTCAATTTTTGGGTGATTGAAAGAAAAATCCCATTGTTTTTGCTTATATAATTTCATGTAATTTTTTTTTTAAACAACCTGGTGTCCACTACAGAGAACATAGCATAACATATGAATACAATATTTTTCCAAAATGTTTTTTTTTTTTTTTTCACTTTTTTCTTATGCTCTAACAATGTGATGACATGGAGAAGAAAAAATCTCAACTTTTTTTTTCTGGGTCTCAGGAGGATATGGAGAAAAATCCTGGAGTGTTTTCCTCAAAAACCATCATTTCTTTCCCTCACGTAATCCAAGATGTTCATGTCTTCATGTGGAAGAGTAAATTATCAGAATTTTTATTTGAAAGTGACCTCCTCCTTTAAGCCGTTTATGAGCTTACTCTGAGAAAGGAAAACCGGTTAACGTGGCCAAATGAATTAACGTCTTAAGAACGTGACTGTAAACGCAGTTGTTTGCTTCTCTGTTAACACTATTTGTTGTTCCAGAGGAAACGTGATGAGAGCGGAAGTGAAAGTGGTGACGCTGTTGCTCAGGACACATCCAAGACAGAGGAAGAAGTCAAAAAGGAGAAGAAGAAAAAGAAGAAAGAAAAGAAGTTGAAGCTGGCAGAAGAGGCTCCGGCGGAGGATGAAACTGAGGTCAGCAGGTTTTAATCGCTCAGATAACACACACACATTTCATTCAGTGTGAGGATGATGTACTAAACAACTCCTTTTACACGCAGGTTACGGAGAGCGCAAAGAAGAAGAAGAAAAAGAAAAAGGAGAAAGATGCAGAAGCTGCCTCAGAGTGAACACTTGTGTAATATTGAGAGAATGAACACTTGTGTAATATTGAGAGATCGCACAAGTAATCATGTCGAATGTAAACTGGCTCTACCGGTGTGATGATGGACAGCTGATCGAGTCTGCCGGTCTGAGATCGCTCTTGTAAATGGTTGCGGTTCTGAATACTTGTTGACGTTTTTTTTTTTTTTTTTTGGTCGTCCAAATGAAACCCGTATTGCCTGGGTGCATTCATGTATTTGAAAGCTGTTTTTTATTATTATTATTGTAAATACAGATTGTAATCCTGTAATCAAATGAAACATGACTGACTTTTTACAAAAAAAAGGCCCCTTTGTTTCCTTTCCAAACGTTTGCCGTGTTTAAGAGGAGACCGATCTGTCCATTCAGTGATTTCTAGGATCAGCACAGTCTTTACAGGATTGTGTTCGCTCTCTCTCATTGGACAGGATTTATCCTGGAAGGAAACACTGTTTGCTGTAGTTAACTGACTTTTCCAGCGGTGCGAACAGCTTTCAGGGCGATGCCTGTTAAAATCTAGTTCAACCATGTAAAGAGATATTAAATGCATTTGTCTAAAATGTATTTAAGTTTTGGATAATTTGATGCATCAGGCTTTTAGAGTTCATCTTGCGTATGTATCATGTATGATATAGAAAGAATATGAATCGCATACTTGGAGAGAGACCCAAACTCTTGGGGTCTTTTGCAAAAATATGCAATTTCGTGCATTTGTAATTGATATGACCAAAAAGTTAAGATTCTGATAGGTTGTAATGTCAATCGATGAGATCTTATAATACACATTTTTTCGATTTCACATTACGTTTATTTACTTATAAAAATAAGAGGAAATTTGTTGCTTTAAAATTAAGTAATGTGCAATTGTCAAGTTTGAATAAAAAAAAAGTTTGCATTGTATAGTATAACTTGATTATCCATCACGTTTCTTCACATCAACTATAAAAACGTTACTAATTATGAGTTTTCTGTTGATTTACATGACAACTTTTGAAAATGGTTTCCAAATGCAAGTTTTTGAGAACAATACCGTTAATCTGTCCATGAAAGCTACTTTTTGTACAGGGATAATGAATATTTTCAAAATCTTGAGCTTTTAAAACCCCTTTTTCAAATTTTTTTTTTTCCAGACCCCCAAAACGCACAAGTTTTCCACTCTTAGTTTGTCGTTTTCGTGCATTTGTGTGAACAGGGATTGTTGTCTGTACGTGGAAAGAAACTTTTAGTACATCATTGTTGTGTGTAAACAGCCAGAGTTCATGTTGAAATATTTCTAACAAAAACGTTTATTTTATAAGAGCTCAAAGATTTCACAGCACAAAGATGTGAACCACCACCTGAAGGGAGATGCTTTTATCGGTATGCTAAAAATATCAATCGGATGACAAAAGGCATGGAGTAGATTGTGTGCAACAGGTTTATCAGCAGTGTTTTGATCATGTTAATGATTTAGAGGGTTTAGAAATTCATGCATCAAATATGAAACGATAGATGTTATAGGGTTAACATTAACGCAAATCGTAAAAGCTACTCGGTCCTCTTGAACTATCTGTGTGTTCTCCTGTCCTGAGATGCATGGACTGCACATAAAATATAATGTACAACCCCTGGCAAAAAAATAATGGAATCACCACACTTAGTTCAACCATTGTTAATTTCCATAATTTTTTTTAACACAGGCCAAGAATTATATGTAAAAAAGTTAAGAATGTTAGGCTACATAAAGCCATAATGTCAAGCTATTGAAGAAAACCTGTTTTTAAATCCCCTTTGTTTATTTGCTATAAAGTGAAAAGGCTGGATGAACATCCTCAAAGTTGCGATTCAGTTTTTGCTACTTGTCTGTATTCTCAGTTCACATAAAAGATACCATAAAAGGTGTATGAAAATAATGTATAATGCTTATATGAATTTAAAGATCTTCATTTTAGATCCTTATTGAATAAATATTGCTTGTGGTATCATGGTACTATACAATGTTCAAGTTCTTCTGCATTTCTGCCTTTAAAGGTCCCATATTGTACAACTTTCAGAAGTTTTATTTTAGGTTTTGATGTCCTTAAGAATATATATTTGCGGTATAAGTACCAAAAACCATCTCAATATATTTTTACAGCTCCTTTGTCAGGAGCTCTGCCAAGAACAGCTCGATTTTGGCCTGTCTACTTAATATTCATGAGCCTCTCTTCTGATTGGCCTGTTGTTTTCTGAGTGACCCACCATTGGTGGGGGTGGAGACTGAGTAGTTCTGACATCACATTTATACAGAAGTCACAATGGCTCGTGAAAAGGCACAGCTAATTTTTGCAGGCTGTGTGTATGTGTGTGTGGATCGACTGTTTTGAAACTTATATGGTAGTTTCATAGAGCCTCTGTTATCATGTAAAAAGCCAGGAAATTTCACTTGTGACAATATGGGACCTTTAAGGGCTTAGAAAGCTTAAGGTGAACTACATGGGTAGGAACCAACATTTCAAGCCATATCTGGATCTTGAATACCACACAAAATGTCTGCTAGATCATCGCAACAAAAGCAGAGATCGTCAAAAGACCACTTAAAAGCATTATTAAATCTGGACATAAGTGTGTAAACAGGAATTGTCATTATTTGTGTGTCTGTTAGTCTCTGCCAGATGATGGCACCATAAAGCAGCGAATCTGAGGCTGGGAACTGCATACAACATCTTTAATTCAACAGTGCCGGGGTTTTATGACCTCTCATATGCCAATAAAGTATGAAAAAAAAAATTCACCATAAAATTTGGATGTACAGTCAAACCAAAAATTATTCAGAAACCGGATATAATTTTTAGTATTTTTTTTTACTAGTGTGTGCAGGACACTGTAAGTGAGGAGAGCAAAATAAAGTAAACTGTGACATATTATACCCAAATATTCTTCATACAGTGACTACCAGTAACATTTATACAAATTCGGGACCAAATATTATATTGCTAATGCACCTTTTTACACAGACTGAACAACATGAAGCATTGCTTGGTAACTGGTTGAGCTAAACTGGTATTATCTATTTGTGTAGTTAAATTTAACAGCTGACAGATATTCAACATAATTCATGTGTGAGAGTCTAACAGAAGGACGGACAAAACCAGTGAAATATCAACTCCTTGTCATATTGTATCACCGTTTTCTAAACTAAAGCGAATAAACTGTGATAATGTGAGAAATGTTGACGGTGTCTGAATACATTTTGGTTTGACTGTACGTTTGATGATCTTTTGAATTGAATTGAGTTTACAAATTATTTGCAGTGTGCAGATGTTTTGGGTGAAGATTAATGCAGATCCAAACAATATTGGACCCCATTGTTCCCTTTCGAGAGATCTCTGGTATTGCGTAAGGCGAGGGTGTCGAGTTACATTCAAGGTATTTTAAGGCATGAAGCATTTTTTTTTCAAGGAAAAAACTGTCAATATGTAATTTTGGTGATCAAAGATGAGTTTTAAGGAATGCACATTTTGACTAGGCTACTTTAAATGAAAGCAACTTGCACTGTTATATTTCATTGTTTTGTCTGAAGATTCAACACCAGTAATGTTTTTTTCTAAGGCACGTTAATAAAAGCTACTTATATGTCCTAATTGAACTAGCGTTTAATCCTGGCTTAATCTAAACCCTGTCTGTAAAACTAGGCCAACATGTTTAATTAAATAATCAAATGTATCTATCTCGCAGTCACATGCTGTCCAGTCCTTACTGAAATCTGCACCAAACACCAACTGAAAAATACATTTTAGTTAAATAAATAATATAAATTTAAAATAAACATTTCAAAATATTCTTACAATTTAAAATCAATTGTTAGTTAATGCCGCTACAAAAACAAAAACCGCTTAGTCCCACTATTGGCAAAAATATACAGTGAGAGAAGCAAAATATTTCATTCAAAACATTTCAAACTAAAAATAAATTTGTTAAACTTCTAACCCGCAAAACAAAAAGCAACCGCCCACTTCCGCAGGGTAATCGTGGACTTGGCAACCCTGGGTCTTGTTATTCGGGCTATACATGAGAGAAATGAAGATGTTTTTCCGAGGCTCAGGAGGGGTTTCCCTCGTCCAGCACTTGTTTAGTAAGGTGATGACATCATATGAGTGTTGTGAGAAGCCGCTGGATTCCGTCAAACCACTAATTTCACGGTGGTTTGCTTAACTATGTGTTTGCCATTTGGTCACAGTCACACACAAACAGAAAAGAAAGAAAAAAACTTGTGGGTGAATTGATAGAAGAAGGTTCTATGCTCTGCATAGAAGAGGTTCCCACACCTTTTCACCAACGGATTTCAATGACTTCTAGACGTTTGTCGAAATAATAACGATTATACATGAACAATAGGCTAGAGATATCGCTGAAACATTTCAAGTTTTGTGTCGGGTAGGCCTACCAGTTGAAACAATTAAATGGCTTTTCCTTTTCTTTTCTTTTTTATTTTTTGTCAATTCCCAGTCAAGTTTTCCATGACAGTGGGAACCCTGGATTATGCTAAAGGAATGATCTAAAAAAAAAAAAAAAAAAAAAATTGGGTTAAAAACTACCCAATTTGGGTTGTTTTCTACCCAAGGCTAGGACAGAACACACATTGGGTTATTTTGTTTAAAGCTGCTTTGAAACAATCTATATTGTTATAAGCGCTATACAAATGTGACTTGGTTTAATTTTACCCAGAATTTTTTATTTTTTATTTAACCCATCACACTGGGTTGATTCAGTACTAATACTAGCCTTTTCTATTCTTTCTTTTTTGTTTGCTTCATACATGAATTAATGTCTACGGATTAACTTAAATCCTCTAAACTTTTTTAAAATACTCGATACAACCACTGGCTTTCATGAACTCCTTTATTTTCAATCATATTTTTACAGTATAGTAGGCCTATATTTTATATCATTTTAATACATATTGCCAACATTTAAGCTCGTTTAACAAATATTAGAAGAAAAAAAATTGAACATTTTAGTAATTCTAGTGTGATGGACCAGTCTCTGTTGTCCCGTTTCCACCGTAACGTCTCTGGATCGTTAGGATACTTAACGTCCACTCGTTAGGAGACTCACATCGCACCCCTATGTTGCTTTGCATAAAATTAAACGATATACATAACAATAACCAATTTATAGATGAATTAAAATGTACACAAACCTGTAGGCTATATTACCAATATAAAAAATAAGCAAAAAGCCTGCGATAAATAACTCAACCCCTGGGTTGTTATATCTGACTCAGGATCTCATCTGGGTAACACAAAAACTACCCAAACACTGGGTTGTTACGTATGACCCAGGAACTGGGTAACACAAAAACTACCCAAACATTGGATTGTTACGTCTGACCCAGGAGCTGGGTAACTCAAAAACTACCCAAACACTGGGTTGTTACGTCTGACCCTGGAACTGGGAAAACACAAAAACTACCCAAACACTGGATTGTGACGTCTGACCCAGGAGCTGGGAAACACAAAAACTACCCAAACATTAGGTTGTTACTGTACGTCTGACCCAGGAACTGGGAAACACAAAAACTACCCAAACACTGGATTGTTACGTCTGACCCAGGAGCTGGGAAACACAAAAACTACCCAAACACTGGATTGTTACGTCTGACCCAGGACCTGGGAAACTCAAAAACTACCCAAATATTGGATTGTTACGTCTGACCTAGGAGCTGGGAAACACAAAAATTACCCAAACACTGGATTGTTACGTCTGACCCAGGAGCTGGGAAACACAAAAACTACCCAAACATTGGATTGTTACGTCTGACCCAGGAGCTGGGAAACACAAAAACTACCCAAACATTGGATTGTTACTGTACGTCTGACCCAGGAGATGGGAAACACAAAAACTACCCAAACATTGGATTGTTACGTCTGACCCAGGAGCTGGGAAACACAAAAACTACCCAAACACTGGGTTGTAACGTATGACCCAGGTGCTGGGAAACACAAAAACTACCCAAACACTGGATTGTTACGTCTGACCCAGGAGCTGGGAAACACAAAAACTACCCAAACATTGGGTTGTTACTGTACGTCTGACCAGAGCCGGATTAACGCAAAGGCAAACTAGGCACGTGCCTAGGGCCCGATTGGTGGGATGGGGCCCAGACAGAAGGACAAAAATAAAAAATAAAAAAATGTACAAATGTCCTATCTACAATTTATTTCAATATTTATTAATTAACTAAAAATAGTGACGATGTTTATCTTAACCATAGACTGTTGCATTACGTCACATTAACGCCAGCCCATCAGGTGCTGCGAAGCAAAAGTCTAAATAGGCACGCAAAGAAGCACAGCTCGTAATGCAGGTGTGTGCGTTGTCGTCATCTATTTTGGAGTGATTGCAATGTATTCTAAATATAAACTTGTACTGTAGATCAGCGTCATTTCTGGAAAAAATCATTCACCGCTTTATTACGAGTTTAAAAGAGCGCGAGCGTAGTTAACGTGCCCAGACGCGACGCTTTGAATTTGCGCGTACAATGAATAACATCGCGTCGGGAGCTGACTAAAAACGCTACAAAAGTAAAAGACAGGACGTTTGTATTCAAAGTTAAAAAGCCAACACACTACAACATTTTAAATGTTTCAAATAAAGGATCTCATGGGTCTATCTTCTAAATTCTGCTGATGATTAGATTATACCCTGTCTGACATCAGCCTACTTACGCCAATAATATCAGTTTAGATTTTTTTTTTCTAATCAGTAGCGATCGTGTCTTTCTCTTCCACTTGATTTGTGTATAGCATATTTAAGCTAGCAATGCCATGCATAATATCATATTACTTATATTAATAATATGACATTATCTGCAGTCAATATTGATTAAATGGGAGGGGAAAATCCTGCCCATACCGCAGCTATGAAAAAAAGATGATAAAAGCATATATCACTGAAAGTGAAGTGGTATTCTGGAACTGTGAATAAATTGAATAAAACAGCAAAATAACAATAACAATAACATCTTCATTAAACAAAAAAGAGATTACCTTAGATGAAGTTTGATTAATATGTACATACAGTAGCCTACTGGTAAAAAGTCTGGACCAATTACTATTTTTAATGTTTTTGAAATAAGTTTTTTATTATGCTCTACAAGCCTGCATTTATTTGATCAAAAATACAAACAAAAAAACAGGAATATTCAGCAAGGATGTGTTAAATATATAAAAAGTGATAGTGAAGACTTTTTTAAAACAACTTTTTAATAATAAAAAAAAAAAATCCTGAAAAAAAGTATCACAGGTTCTAAAATAAATATTAAGCACCATTTCTAACATTTGATAATAAATCAGAATATTATAAAGTTTTCTGAAGGATCACATGACACTAAATTCAGCTTTGCATCACAGAAATATATTTTAAAGTATAGTAAAATAGGAAAACCATTATTTTAAATTTTAATAATATTTCAATAGGCCTATATATTATTTTTCTGTATTTTTGATCAAATAAATCCAGGCTTGATGAGCATAAGAGACTTCTTTTTAAAAAACATTAAAAATAGTAATGTGTCCAAACTTATGTACTGTGTAAGTAAAAACATTTAAAATTAAACGTTGTATAAATTAAAAGGTTAGGAATCATATTTGTTTCAAGAGTTTTTTGTTGGGGGTGGGGGGCCTCCAACATGAATATTGCCTAGGGCCTCCAAATGTCTAGAACCGGCCCTGCGTCTGACCCAGGAGATGGGAAACAGAAAAACTACCCAAACATTAGGTTGTTACTGTACGTCTGACCCAGGAACTGGGAAACACAAAAAATACCCAAACACTGGATTGTTACGTCTGCCCCAGGAACTGGGAAACTCAAAAACTACCCAAACACTGGATTGTTACGTCTGACCAAGGAGCTGGGAAACTCAAAAACTACCCAAACACTGGGTTGTTACGTATGACCCAGGAGCTGGGAAACACAAAAACTACCCAAACACTGGATTGTTACGTCTGACCCAGGAGCTGGGAAACACAAAAACTACCCAAACATTGGGTTGTTACGTCCGACCCAGGAGCTGGGAAACACAAAAACTACCCAAACATTAGGTTGTTACTGTCAATTTGACCCAGGAACTGGGAAGCACAAAAACTACCCAAACACTGGGTTGTTACGTCTCACCCTGGAACTGGGAAAACTAAAAAACTACCCAAACACTGGGTTGTTACGTATGACCCAGGAGCTGGGAAACTCAAAAACTACCCAAACACTGGGTTGTTACGTCTGACCCAAGTGCTGGGAAACACAAAAACTACCCAAACACTGGATTGTTACGTCTGACCCAGGAGCTGGGAAACACAAAAACTACCCAAACATTGGGTTGTTACGTCTGACCCAGGAGCTGGGAAACACAAAAACTACCCAAACATTGGATTGTTACTGTACGTCTGACCCAGGAGATGGGAAACACAAAAACTACCCAAACATTGGATTGTTACGTCTGACCCAGGAGCTGGGGAACTCAAAAACTACCCAAACACTGGATTGTTACGTCTGACCAAGGTGCTGGGAAACACAAAAACTACCCAAACATTAGGTTGTTACTGTACGTCTGACCCAGGAACTGGGAAACACAAAAACTACCCAAACACTGGATTGTTACGTCTGACCCAGGAAGTGGGAAACTCAAAAACTACCCAAACACTGGATTGTTACGTCTGACCCAGGTGCTGGGAAACACAAAAACTACCCAAACAATGGATTGTTACGTCTGACCCAGGAGCTGGGAAACACAAAAACTACCCAAACATTGGATTGGTACTGTACGTCTGACCCAGGAGATGGGAAACACAAAAACTACCCAAACATTGGATTGTTACGTCTGACCCAGGAGCTGGGAAACACAAAAACTACCCAAACACTGGGTTGTAACGTATGACCCAGGTGCTGGGAAACACAAAAACTACCCAAACACTGGATTGTTACGTCTGACCCAGGAGCTGGGAAACACAAAAACTACCCAAACATTGGGTTGTTACGTCTGACCCAGGAACTGGGAAACACAAAAACTACCCAAACATTAGGTTGTTACTGTATGTCTGACCCAGGAACTGGGAAACACAAAAAATACCCAAACACTGGATTGTTACGTCTGCCCCAGGAACTGGGAAACTCAAAAACTACCCAAACACTGGATTGTTACGTCTGACCCAGGAGCTGGGAAACACAAAAACTACCCAAACATTAGGTTGTTACTGTACGTCTGACCCAGGAGCTGGGAAACACAAAAACTACCCAAACATTGGATTGTTACTGTACGTCTGACCCAGGAGATGGGAAACACAAAAACTACCCAAACATTGGATTGTTACGTCTGACCCAGGAGCTGGGAAACACAAAAACTACCCAAACACTGGGTTGTAACGTATGACCCAGGTGCTGGGAAACACAAAAACTACCCAAACACTGGATTGTTACGTCTGACCCAGGAGCTGGGAAACACAAAAACTACCCAAACATTAGGTTGTTACGTATGACCCAGGAGCTGGGAAACACAAAAACTACCCAAAACCTGGGTTGTTACGTATGACCCAGGAGCTGGGAAACACAAAAACTACCCAAACATTGGGTTGTTACGTCTGACCCAGGAGCTGGGAAACACAAAAACTTCCCAAACATTGGGTTTTTACGTCTGACCCAGGAGCTGGAAACACAAAAACTACCCAAACATTAGGTTGTTACTGTACGTCTGACCCAGGAACTGGGAAACACAAAAACTACCCAAACACTGGATTGTTACGTCTGACCCAGGACCTGGGAAACTCAAAAACTACCCAAACATTGGATTGTTACGTCTGACCCAGGAGCTGGGAAACACAAAAACTACCCAAACACTGGATTGTTACGTCTGACCAAGGAGCTGGAAAACACAAAAACTACCCAAACATTGGATTGTTACGTCTGACCCAGGAGCTGGGAAACACAAAAACTACCCAAACATTGGATTGTTACTGTACGTCTGACCCAGGAGATGGGAAACACAAAAACTACCCAAACATTGGATTGTTACGTCTGACCCAGGAGCTGGGAAACACAAAAACTACCCAAACACTGGGTTGTAACGTATGACCCAGGTGCTGGGAAACACAAAAACTACCCAAACACTGGATTGTTACGTCTGACCCAGGAGCTGGGAAACACAGAAACTACCCAAACATTAGGTTGTTACTGTACGTCTGACCCAGGAGCTGGGAAACACAAAAACTACCCAAACATTGGATTGTTACTGTACGTCTGACCCAGGAGATGGGAAACACAAAAACTACCCAAACATTGGATTGTTACGTCTGACCCAGGAGCTGGGAAACACAAAAACTACCCAAACACTGGGTTGTAACGTATGACCCAGGTGCTGGGAAACACAAAAACTACCCAAACACTGGATTGTTACGTCTGACCCAGGAGCTGGGAAACACAAAAACTACCCAAACATTGGATTGTTACTGTACGTCTGACCCAGGAGATGGGAAACACAAAAACTACCCAAACATTGGATTGTTACGTCTGACCCAGGAGCTGGGAAACACAAAAACTACCCAAACACTGGATTGTTACGTCTGACCCAGGAGCTGGGAAACACAAAAACTACCCAAACACTGGATTGTTACGTCTGACCCAGGAGCTGGGAAACACAAAAACTACCCAAACATTGGATTGTTACGTCTGACCCAGGAGCTGGGAAACACAAAAACTACCCAAACACTGGGTTGTAACGTATGACCCAGGTGCTGGGAAACACAAAAACTACCCAAACACTGGATTGTTACGTCTGACCCAGGAGCTGGGAAACACAAAAACTACCCAAACATTGGGTTGTTACTGTACGTCTGACCAGAGCCGGATTAACGCAAAGGCAAACTAGGCACGTGCCTAGGGCCCGATTGGTGGGATGGGGCCCAGACAGAAGGACAAAAATAAAAAATAAAAAAATGTACAAATGTCCTATCTACAATTTATTTCAATATTTATTAATTAACTAAAAATAGTGACGATGTTTATCTTAACCATAGACTGTTGCATTACGTCACATTAACGCCAGCCCATCAGGTGCTGCGAAGCAAAAGTCTAAATAGGCACGCAAAGAAGCACAGCTCGTAATGCAGGTGTGTGCGTTGTCGTCATCTATTTTGGAGTGATTGCAATGTATTCTAAATATAAACTTGTACTGTAGATCAGCGTCATTTCTGGAAAAAATCATTCACCGCTTTATTACGAGTTTAAAAGAGCGCGAGCGTAGTTAACGTGCCCAGACGCGACGCTTTGAATTTGCGCGTACAATGAATAACATCGCGTCGGGAGCTGACTAAAAACGCTACAAAAGTAAAAGACAGGACGTTTGTATTCAAAGTTAAAAAGCCAACACACTACAACATTTTAAATGTTTCAAATAAAGGATCTCATGGGTCTATCTTCTAAATTCTGCTGATGATTAGATTATACCCTGTCTGACATCAGCCTACTTACGCCAATAATATCAGTTTAGATTTTTTTTTTCTAATCAGTAGCGATCGTGTCTTTCTCTTCCACTTGATTTGTGTATAGCATATTTAAGCTAGCAATGCCATGCATAATATCATATTACTTATATTAATAATATGACATTATCTGCAGTCAATATTGATTAAATGGGAGGGGAAAATCCTGCCCATACCGCAGCTATGAAAAAAAGATGATAAAAGCATATATCACTGAAAGTGAAGTGGTATTCTGGAACTGTGAATAAATTGAATAAAACAGCAAAATAACAATAACAATAACATCTTCATTAAACAAAAAAGAGATTACCTTAGATGAAGTTTGATTAATATGTACATACAGTAGCCTACTGGTAAAAAGTCTGGACCAATTACTATTTTTAATGTTTTTGAAATAAGTTTTTTATTATGCTCTACAAGCCTGCATTTATTTGATCAAAAATACAAACAAAAAAACAGGAATATTCAGCAAGGATGTGTTAAATATATAAAAAGTGATAGTGAAGACTTTTTTAAAACAACTTTTTAATAATAAAAAAAAAAAATCCTGAAAAAAAGTATCACAGGTTCTAAAATAAATATTAAGCACCATTTCTAACATTTGATAATAAATCAGAATATTATAAAGTTTTCTGAAGGATCACATGACACTAAATTCAGCTTTGCATCACAGAAATATATTTTAAAGTATAGTAAAATAGGAAAACCATTATTTTAAATTTTAATAATATTTCAATAGGCCTATATATTATTTTTCTGTATTTTTGATCAAATAAATCCAGGCTTGATGAGCATAAGAGACTTCTTTTTAAAAAACATTAAAAATAGTAATGTGTCCAAACTTATGTACTGTGTAAGTAAAAACATTTAAAATTAAACGTTGTATAAATTAAAAGGTTAGGAATCATATTTGTTTCAAGAGTTTTTTGTTGGGGGTGGGGGGCCTCCAACATGAATATTGCCTAGGGCCTCCAAATGTCTAGAACCGGCCCTGCGTCTGACCCAGGAGATGGGAAACAGAAAAACTACCCAAACATTAGGTTGTTACTGTACGTCTGACCCAGGAACTGGGAAACACAAAAAATACCCAAACACTGGATTGTTACGTCTGCCCCAGGAACTGGGAAACTCAAAAACTACCCAAACACTGGATTGTTACGTCTGACCAAGGAGCTGGGAAACTCAAAAACTACCCAAACACTGGGTTGTTACGTATGACCCAGGAGCTGGGAAACACAAAAACTACCCAAACACTGGATTGTTACGTCTGACCCAGGAGCTGGGAAACACAAAAACTACCCAAACATTGGGTTGTTACGTCCGACCCAGGAGCTGGGAAACACAAAAACTACCCAAACATTAGGTTGTTACTGTCAATTTGACCCAGGAACTGGGAAGCACAAAAACTACCCAAACACTGGGTTGTTACGTCTCACCCTGGAACTGGGAAAACTAAAAAACTACCCAAACACTGGGTTGTTACGTATGACCCAGGAGCTGGGAAACTCAAAAACTACCCAAACACTGGGTTGTTACGTCTGACCCAAGTGCTGGGAAACACAAAAACTACCCAAACACTGGATTGTTACGTCTGACCCAGGAGCTGGGAAACACAAAAACTACCCAAACATTGGGTTGTTACGTCTGACCCAGGAGCTGGGAAACACAAAAACTACCCAAACATTGGATTGTTACTGTACGTCTGACCCAGGAGATGGGAAACACAAAAACTACCCAAACATTGGATTGTTACGTCTGACCCAGGAGCTGGGGAACTCAAAAACTACCCAAACACTGGATTGTTACGTCTGACCAAGGTGCTGGGAAACACAAAAACTACCCAAACATTAGGTTGTTACTGTACGTCTGACCCAGGAACTGGGAAACACAAAAACTACCCAAACACTGGATTGTTACGTCTGACCCAGGAAGTGGGAAACTCAAAAACTACCCAAACACTGGATTGTTACGTCTGACCCAGGTGCTGGGAAACACAAAAACTACCCAAACAATGGATTGTTACGTCTGACCCAGGAGCTGGGAAACACAAAAACTACCCAAACATTGGATTGGTACTGTACGTCTGACCCAGGAGATGGGAAACACAAAAACTACCCAAACATTGGATTGTTACGTCTGACCCAGGAGCTGGGAAACACAAAAACTACCCAAACACTGGGTTGTAACGTATGACCCAGGTGCTGGGAAACACAAAAACTACCCAAACACTGGATTGTTACGTCTGACCCAGGAGCTGGGAAACACAAAAACTACCCAAACATTGGGTTGTTACGTCTGACCCAGGAACTGGGAAACACAAAAACTACCCAAACATTAGGTTGTTACTGTATGTCTGACCCAGGAACTGGGAAACACAAAAAATACCCAAACACTGGATTGTTACGTCTGCCCCAGGAACTGGGAAACTCAAAAACTACCCAAACACTGGATTGTTACGTCTGACCCAGGAGCTGGGAAACACAAAAACTACCCAAACATTAGGTTGTTACTGTACGTCTGACCCAGGAGCTGGGAAACACAAAAACTACCCAAACACTGGATTGTTACGTCTGACCCAGGAACTGGGAAACTCAAAAACTACCCAAACACTGGATTGTTACGTCTGACCCAGGAGCTGGGAAACACAAAAACTACCCAAACATTAGGTTGTTACTGTACGTCTGACCCAGGAACTGGGAAAAACAAAAACTACCCAAACACTGGATTGTTACGTCTGACCCAGGAGCTGGGGAACTCAAAAACTACCCAAACACTGGATTGTTACGTCTGACCAAGGTGCTGGGAAACACAAAAACTACCCAAACATTAGGTTGTTACTGTACGTCTGACCCAGGAACTGGGAAACACAAAAACTACCCAAACACTGGATTGTTACGTCTGACCCAGGAAGTGGGAAACTCAAAAACTACCCAAACACTGGATTGTTACGTCTGACCCAGGTGCTGGGAAACACAAAAACTACCCAAACAATGGATTGTTACGTCTGACCCAGGAGCTGGGAAACACAAAAACTACCCAAACATTGGATTGGTACTGTACGTCTGACCCAGGAGATGGGAAACACAAAAACTACCCAAACATTGGATTGTTACGTCTGACCCAGGAGCTGGGAAACACAAAAACTACCCAAACACTGGGTTGTAACGTATGACCCAGGTGCTGGGAAACACAAAAACTACCCAAACACTGGATTGTTACGTCTGACCCAGGAGCTGGGAAACACAAAAACTACCCAAACATTGGGTTGTTACGTCTGACCCAGGAACTGGGAAACACAAAAACTACCCAAACATTAGGTTGTTACTGTATGTCTGACCCAGGAACTGGGAAACACAAAAAATACCCAAACACTGGATTGTTACGTCTGCCCCAGGAACTGGGAAACTCAAAAACTACCCAAACACTGGATTGTTACGTCTGACCCAGGAGCTGGGAAACACAAAAACTACCCAAACATTAGGTTGTTACTGTACGTCTGACCCAGGAGCTGGGAAACACAAAAACTACCCAAACACTGGATTGTTACGTCTGACCCAGGAACTGGGAAACTCAAAAACTACCCAAACACTGGATTGTTACGTCTGACCCAGGAGCTGGGAAACACATAAACTACCCAAACATTAGGTTGTTACTGTACGTCTGACTCAGGAGCTGGGAAACACAAAAACTACCCAAACACTGGGTTGTTACGTCTGACCCTGGAACTGGGAAAACACAAAAACTACCCAAACACTGGATTGTTACGTCTGACCCAGGAGCTGGGAAACACAAAAACTACCCAAACATTGGGTTGTTACGTCTGACCAAGGAGCTGGGAAACACAAAAACTACCCAAACATTAGGTTGTTACGTATGACCCAGGAGCTGGGAAACACAAAAACTACCCAAAACCTGGGTTGTTACGTATGACCCAGGAGCTGGGAAACACAAAAACTACCCAAACATTGGGTTGTTACGTCTGACCCAGGAGCTGGGAAACACAAAAACTTCCCAAACATTGGGTTTTTACGTCTGACCCAGGAGCTGGAAACACAAAAACTACCCAAACATTAGGTTGTTACTGTACGTCTGACCCAGGAACTGGGAAACACAAAAACTACCCAAACACTGGATTGTTACGTCTGACCCAGGACCTGGGAAACTGAAAAACTACCCAAACATTGGATTGTTACGTCTGACCCAGGAGCTGGGAAACACAAAAACTACCCAAACACTGGATTGTTACGTCTGACCAAGGAGCTGGAAAAGACAAAAACTACCCAAACATTGGATTGTTACGTCTGACCCAGGAGCTGGGAAACACAAAAACTACCCAAACATTGGATTGTTACTGTACGTCTGACCCAGGAGATGGGAAACACAAAAACTACCCAAACATTGGATTGTTACGTCTGACCCAGGAGCTGGGAAACACAAAAACTACCCAAACACTGGGTTGTAACGTATGACCCAGGTGCTGGGAAACACAAAAACTACCCAAACACTGGATTGTTACGTCTGACCCAGGAGCTGGGAAACACAAAAACTACCCAAACATTAGGTTGTTACTGTACGTCTGACCCAGGAGCTGGGAAACACAAAAACTACCCAAACATTGGATTGTTACTGTACGTCTGACCCAGGAGATGGGAAACACAAAAACTACCCAAACATTGGATTGTTACGTCTGACCCAGGAGCTGGGAAACACAAAAACTACCCAAACACTGGGTTGTAACGTATGACCCAGGTGCTGGGAAACACAAAAACTACCCAAACACTGGATTGTTACGTCTGACCCAGGAGCTGGGAAACACAAAAACTACCCAAACATTAGGTTGTTACGTATGACCCAGGAGCTGGGAAACACAAAAACTACCCAAAACCTGGGTTGTTACGTATGACCCAGGAGCTGGGAAACACAAAAACTACCCAAACATTGGGTTGTTACGTCTGACCCAGGAGCTGGGAAACACAAAAACTTCCCAAACATTGGGTTTTTACGTCTGACCCAGGAGCTGGAAACACAAAAACTACCCAAACATTAGGTTGTTACTGTACGTCTGACCCAGGAACTGGGAAACACAAAAACTACCCAAACACTGGATTGTTACGTCTGACCCAGGACCTGGGAAACTCAAAAACTACCCAAACATTGGATTGTTACGTCTGACCCAGGAGCTGGGAAACACAAAAACTACCCAAACACTGGATTGTTACGTCTGACCAAGGAGCTGGAAAACACAAAAACTACCCAAACATTGGATTGTTACGTCTGACCCAGGAGCTGGGAAACACAAAAACTACCCAAACATTGGATTGTTACTGTACGTCTGACCCAGGAGATGGGAAACACAAAAACTACCCAAACATTGGATTGTTACGTCTGACCCAGGAGCTGGGAAACACAAAAACTACCCAAACACTGGGTTGTAACGTATGACCCAGGTGCTGGGAAACACAAAAACTACCCAAACACTGGATTGTTACGTCTGACCCAGGAGCTGGGAAACACAGAAACTACCCAAACATTAGGTTGTTACTGTACGTCTGACCCAGGAGCTGGGAAACACAAAAACTACCCAAACATTGGATTGTTACTGTACGTCTGACCCAGGAGATGGGAAACACAAAAACTACCCAAACATTGGATTGTTACGTCTGACCCAGGAGCTGGGAAACACAAAAACTACCCAAACACTGGGTTGTAACGTATGACCCAGGTGCTGGGAAACACAAAAACTACCCAAACACTGGATTGTTACGTCTGACCCAGGAGCTGGGAAACACAAAAACTACCCAAACATTGGATTGTTACTGTACGTCTGACCCAGGAGATGGGAAACACAAAAACTACCCAAACATTGGATTGTTACGTCTGACCCAGGAGCTGGGAAACACAAAAACTACCCAAACACTGGATTGTTACGTCTGACCCAGGAGCTGGGAAACACAAAAACTACCCAAACACTGGATTGTTACGTCTGACCCAGGAGCTGGGAAACACAAAAACTACCCAAACATTGGATTGTTACGTCTGACCCAGGAGCTGGGAAACACAAAAACTACCCAAACACTGGGTTGTAACGTATGACCCAGGTGCTGGGAAACACAAAAACTACCCAAACACTGGATTGTTACGTCTGACCCAGGAGCTGGGAAACACAAAAACTACCCAAACATTGGGTTGTTACTGTACGTCTGACCAGAGCCGGATTAACGCAAAGGCAAACTAGGCACGTGCCTAGGGCCCGATTGGTGGGATGGGGCCCAGACAGAAGGACAAAAATAAAAAATAAAAAAATGTACAAATGTCCTATCTACAATTTATTTCAATATTTATTAATTAACTAAAAATAGTGACGATGTTTATCTTAACCATAGACTGTTGCATTACGTCACATTAACGCCAGCCCATCAGGTGCTGCGAAGCAAAAGTCTAAATAGGCACGCAAAGAAGCACAGCTCGTAATGCAGGTGTGTGCGTTGTCGTCATCTATTTTGGAGTGATTGCAATGTATTCTAAATATAAACTTGTACTGTAGATCAGCGTCATTTCTGGAAAAAATCATTCACCGCTTTATTACGAGTTTAAAAGAGCGCGAGCGTAGTTAACGTGCCCAGACGCGACGCTTTGAATTTGCGCGTACAATGAATAACATCGCGTCGGGAGCTGACTAAAAACGCTACAAAAGTAAAAGACAGGACGTTTGTATTCAAAGTTAAAAAGCCAACACACTACAACATTTTAAATGTTTCAAATAAAGGATCTCATGGGTCTATCTTCTAAATTCTGCTGATGATTAGATTATACCCTGTCTGACATCAGCCTACTTACGCCAATAATATCAGTTTAGATTTTTTTTTTCTAATCAGTAGCGATCGTGTCTTTCTCTTCCACTTGATTTGTGTATAGCATATTTAAGCTAGCAATGCCATGCATAATATCATATTACTTATATTAATAATATGACATTATCTGCAGTCAATATTGATTAAATGGGAGGGGAAAATCCTGCCCATACCGCAGCTATGAAAAAAAGATGATAAAAGCATATATCACTGAAAGTGAAGTGGTATTCTGGAACTGTGAATAAATTGAATAAAACAGCAAAATAACAATAACAATAACATCTTCATTAAACAAAAAAGAGATTACCTTAGATGAAGTTTGATTAATATGTACATACAGTAGCCTACTGGTAAAAAGTCTGGACCAATTACTATTTTTAATGTTTTTGAAATAAGTTTTTTATTATGCTCTACAAGCCTGCATTTATTTGATCAAAAATACAAACAAAAAAACAGGAATATTCAGCAAGGATGTGTTAAATATATAAAAAGTGATAGTGAAGACTTTTTTAAAACAACTTTTTAATAATAAAAAAAAAAAATCCTGAAAAAAAGTATCACAGGTTCTAAAATAAATATTAAGCACCATTTCTAACATTTGATAATAAATCAGAATATTATAAAGTTTTCTGAAGGATCACATGACACTAAATTCAGCTTTGCATCACAGAAATATATTTTAAAGTATAGTAAAATAGGAAAACCATTATTTTAAATTTTAATAATATTTCAATAGGCCTATATATTATTTTTCTGTATTTTTGATCAAATAAATCCAGGCTTGATGAGCATAAGAGACTTCTTTTTAAAAAACATTAAAAATAGTAATGTGTCCAAACTTATGTACTGTGTAAGTAAAAACATTTAAAATTAAACGTTGTATAAATTAAAAGGTTAGGAATCATATTTGTTTCAAGAGTTTTTTGTTGGGGGTGGGGGGCCTCCAACATGAATATTGCCTAGGGCCTCCAAATGTCTAGAACCGGCCCTGCGTCTGACCCAGGAGATGGGAAACAGAAAAACTACCCAAACATTAGGTTGTTACTGTACGTCTGACCCAGGAACTGGGAAACACAAAAAATACCCAAACACTGGATTGTTACGTCTGCCCCAGGAACTGGGAAACTCAAAAACTACCCAAACACTGGATTGTTACGTCTGACCAAGGAGCTGGGAAACTCAAAAACTACCCAAACACTGGGTTGTTACGTATGACCCAGGAGCTGGGAAACACAAAAACTACCCAAACACTGGATTGTTACGTCTGACCCAGGAGCTGGGAAACACAAAAACTACCCAAACATTGGGTTGTTACGTCCGACCCAGGAGCTGGGAAACACAAAAACTACCCAAACATTAGGTTGTTACTGTCAATTTGACCCAGGAACTGGGAAGCACAAAAACTACCCAAACACTGGGTTGTTACGTCTCACCCTGGAACTGGGAAAACTAAAAAACTACCCAAACACTGGGTTGTTACGTATGACCCAGGAGCTGGGAAACTTAAAAACTACCCAAACACTGGGTTGTTACGTCTGACCCAAGTGCTGGGAAACACAAAAACTACCCAAACACTGGATTGTTACGTCTGACCCAGGAGCTGGGAAACACAAAAACTACCCAAACATTGGGTTGTTACGTCTGACCCAGGAGCTGGGAAACACAAAAACTACCCAAACATTAGGTTGTTACTGTACGTCTGACCCAGGAACTGGGAAAAACAAAAACTACCCAAACACTGGATTGTTACGTCTGACCCAGGAGCTGGGGAACTCAAAAACTACCCAAACACTGGATTGTTACGTCTGACCAAGGTGCTGGGAAACACAAAAACTACCCAAACATTAGGTTGTTACTGTACGTCTGACCCAGGAACTGGGAAACACAAAAACTACCCAAACACTGGATTGTTACGTCTGACCCAGGAAGTGGGAAACTCAAAAACTACCCAAACACTGGATTGTTACGTCTGACCCAGGTGCTGGGAAACACAAAAACTACCCAAACAATGGATTGTTACGTCTGACCCAGGAGCTGGGAAACACAAAAACTACCCAAACATTGGATTGGTACTGTACGTCTGACCCAGGAGATGGGAAACACAAAAACTACCCAAACATTGGATTGTTACGTCTGACCCAGGAGCTGGGAAACACAAAAACTACCCAAACACTGGGTTGTAACGTATGACCCAGGTGCTGGGAAACACAAAAACTACCCAAACACTGGATTGTTACGTCTGACCCAGGAGCTGGGAAACACAAAAACTACCCAAACATTGGGTTGTTACGTCTGACCCAGGAACTGGGAAACACAAAAACTACCCAAACATTAGGTTGTTACTGTATGTCTGACCCAGGAACTGGGAAACACAAAAAATACCCAAACACTGGATTGTTACGTCTGCCCCAGGAACTGGGAAACTCAAAAACTACCCAAACACTGGATTGTTACGTCTGACCCAGGAGCTGGGAAACACAAAAACTACCCAAACATTAGGTTGTTACTGTACGTCTGACCCAGGAGCTGGGAAACACAAAAACTACCCAAACACTGGATTGTTACGTCTGACCCAGGAACTGGGAAACTCAAAAACTACCCAAACACTGGATTGTTACGTCTGACCCAGGTGCTGGGAAACACAAAAACTACCCAAACAATGGATTGTTACGTCTGACCCAGGAGCTGGGAAACACAAAAACTACCCAAACATTGGATTGGTACTGTACGTCTGACCCAGGAGATGGGAAACACAAAAACTACCCAAACATTGGATTGTTACGTCTGACCCAGGAGCTGGGAAACACAAAAACTACCCAAACACTGGGTTGTAACGTATGACCCAGGTGCTGGGAAACACAAAAACTACCCAAACACTGGATTGTTACGTCTGACCCAGGAGCTGGGAAACACAAAAACTACCCAAACATTGGGTTGTTACGTCTGACCCAGGAACTGGGAAACACAAAAACTACCCAAACATTAGGTTGTTACTGTATGTCTGACCCAGGAACTGGGAAACACAAAAAATACCCAAACACTGGATTGTTACGTCTGCCCCAGGAACTGGGAAACTCAAAAACTACCCAAACACTGGATTGTTACGTCTGACCCAGGAGCTGGGAAACACAAAAACTACCCAAACATTAGGTTGTTACTGTACGTCTGACCCAGGAGCTGGGAAACACAAAAACTACCCAAACACTGGATTGTTACGTCTGACCCAGGAGCTGGGAAACACATAAACTACCCAAACATTAGGTTGTTACTGTACGTCTGACTCAGGAGCTGGGAAACACAAAAACTACCCAAACACTGGGTTGTTACGTCTGACCCTGGAACTGGGAAAACACAAAAACTACCCAAACACTGGATTGTTACGTCTGACCCAGGAGCTGGGAAACACAAAAACTACCCAAACATTGGGTTGTTACGTCTGACCAAGGAGCTGGGAAACACAAAAACTACCCAAACATTAGGTTGTTACGTATGACCCAGGAGCTGGGAAACACAAAAACTACCCAAAACCTGGGTTGTTACGTATGACCCAGGAGCTGGGAAACACAAAAACTACCCAAACATTGGGTTGTTACGTCTGACCCAGGAGCTGGGAAACACAAAAACTTCCCAAACATTGGGTTTTTACGTCTGACCCAGGAGCTGGAAACACAAAAACTACCCAAACATTAGGTTTTTACTGTACGTCTGACCCAGGAACTGGGAAACACAAAAACTACCCAAACACTGGATTGTTACGTCTGACCCAGGACCTGGGAAACTCAAAAACTACCCAAACATTGGATTGTTACGTCTGACCCAGGAGCTGGGAAACACAAAAACTACCCAAACACTGGATTGTTACGTCTGACCAAGGAGCTGGAAAAGACAAAAACTACCCAAACATTGGATTGTTACGTCTGACCCAGGAGCTGGGAAACACAAAAACTACCCAAACATTGGATTGTTACTGTACGTCTGACCCAGGAGATGGGAAACACAAAAACTACCCAAACATTGGATTGTTACGTCTGACCCAGGAGCTGGGAAACACAAAAACTACCCAAACACTGGGTTGTAACGTATGACCCAGGTGCTGGGAAACACAAAAACTACCCAAACACTGGATTGTTACGTCTGACCCAGGAGCTGGGAAACACAAAAACTACCCAAACATTAGGTTGTTACTGTACGTCTGACCCAGGAGCTGGGAAACACAAAAACTACCCAAACATTGGATTGTTACTGTACGTCTGACCCAGGAGATGGGAAACACAAAAACTACCCAAACATTGGATTGTTACGTCTGACCCAGGAGCTGGGAAACACAAAAACTACCCAAACACTGGGTTGTAACGTATGACCCAGGTGCTGGGAAACACAAAAACTACCCAAACACTGGATTGTTACGTCTGACCCAGGAGCTGGGAAACACAGAAACTACCCAAACATTAGGTTGTTACTGTACGTCTGACCCAAGAGCTGGGAAACACAAAAACTACCCAAACATTGGATTGTTACTGTACGTCTGACCCAGGAGATGGGAAACACAAAAACTACCCAAACATTGGATTGTTACGTCTGACCCAGGAGCTGGGAAACACAAAAACTACCCAAACACTGGGTTGTAACGTATGACCCAGGTGCTGGGAAACACAAAAACTACCCAAACACTGGATTGTTACGTCTGACCCAGGAGCTGGGAAACACAAAAACTACCCAAACATTGGATTGTTACTGTACGTCTGACCCAGGAGATGGGAAACACAAAAACTACCCAAACACTGGATTGTTACGTCTGACCCAGGAGCTGGGAAACACAAAAACTACCCAAACACTGGATTGTTACGTCTGACCCAGGAGCTGGGAAACACAAAAACTACCCAAACATTGGGTTGTTACGTCTGACCCAGGAACTGGGAAAAACAAAAACTACCCAAACATTAGGTTGTTACTGTACGTCTGACCCAGGAACTGGGAAACACAAAAACTACCCAAACATTAGGTTGTTACTGTACGTCTGACCCAGGAACTGGGAAACACAAAAACTACCCAAACACTGGATTGTTACGTCTGACCCAGGAGCTGGGAAACACAAAAACTACCCAAACATTAGGTTGTTACTGTACGTCTGACCCAGGAGCTGGGAAACACAAAAACTACCCAAACACTGGGTTGTTACGTCTGACCCTGGAACTGGGAAAACACAAAAACTACCCAAACACTGGATTGTTACGTCTGACCCAGGAGCTGGGAAACACAAAAACTACCCAAACATTGGGTTGTTACGTCTGACCCAGGAGCTGGGAAACACAAAAACTACCCAAACATTAGGTTGTTACTGTACGTCTGACCCAGGAACTGGGAAACACAAAAACTACCCAAACACTGGGTTGTTACGTATGACCCAGGAGCTGGGAAACTCAAAAACTACCCAAACACTGGGTTGTTACGTATGACCCAGGAGCTGGGAAACTCAAAACTACCCAAACACTGGGTTGTTACGTATGACCCAGGAGCTGGGAAACTCAAAAACTACCCAAACACTGGGTTGTTACGTCTGACCCAGGTGCTGGGAAACACAAAAACTACCCAAACACTGGATTGTTACGTCTGACCCAGGAGCTGGGAAACACAAAAACTACCCAAACATTGGGTTGTTACGTCTGACCCAGGAGCTGGGAAACACAAAAACTACCCAAACATTAGGTTGTTACTGTACGTCTGACCCAGGAACTGGGAAAAACAAGAACTACCCAAACACTGGATTGTTACGTCTGACCCAGGAGCTGGGAAACTCAAAAACTACCCAAACACTGGATAGTTACGTCTGACCCAGGAGCTGGGAAACACAAAAACTACCCAAACACTGGATTGTTACGTCTGACCCAGGAGCTGGGAAACACAAAAACTATCCAAACATTGGATTGTTACTGTACGTCTGACCCAGGAGATGGGAAACACAAAAACTACCCAAACATTGGATTGTTACGTCTGACCCAGGAGCTGGGAAACACAAAAACTACCCAAACACTGGATTGTTACGTCTGACCCAGGAGCTGGGAAACTCAAAAACAACCCAAACACTGGATTGTTACGTCTGACCCAGGAGCTGGGAAACACAAAAACTACCCAAACACTGGATTGTTACGTCTGACCCAGGAGCTGGGAAACACAAAAACTACCCAAACATTGGATTGTTACGTCTGACCCAGGAGCTGGGAAACACAAAAACTACCCAAACATTAGGTTGTTACTGTACGTCTGACCCAGGAACTGGGAAAAACAAAAACTACCCAAACACTGGATTGTTACGTCTGACCCAGGAGCTGGGGAACTCAAAAACTACCCAAACACTGGATTGTTACGTCTGACCAAGGTGCTGGGAAACACAAAAACTACCCAAACATTAGGTTGTTACTGTACGTCTGACCCAGGAACTGGGAAACACAAAAACTACCCAAACACTGGATTGTTACGTCTGACCCAGGAAGTGGGAAACTCAAAAACTACCCAAACACTGGATTGTTACGTCTGACCCAGGTGCTGGGAAACACAAAAACTACCCAAACAATGGATTGTTACGTCTGACCCAGGAGCTGGGAAACACAAAAACTACCCAAACATTGGATTGGTACTGTACGTCTGACCCAGGAGATGGGAAACACAAAAACTACCCAAACATTGGATTGTTACGTCTGACCCAGGAGCTGGGAAACACAAAAACTACCCAAACACTGGGTTGTAACGTATGACCCAGGTGCTGGGAAACACAAAAACTACCCAAACACTGGATTGTTACGTCTGACCCAGGAGCTGGGAAACACAAAAACTACCCAAACATTGGGTTGTTACGTCTGACCCAGGAACTGGGAAACACAAAAACTACCCAAACATTAGGTTGTTACTGTACGTCTGACCCAGGAACTGGGAAACACAAAAAATACCCAAACACTGGATTGTTACGTCTGCCCCAGGAACTGGGAAACTCAAAAACTACCCAAACACTGGATTGTTACGTCTGACCCAGGAGCTGGGAAACACAAAAACTACCCAAACATTAGGTTGTTACTGTACGTCTGACCCAGGAGCTGGGAAACACAAAAACTACCCAAACACTGGATTGTTACGTCTGACCCAGGAACTGGGAAACTCAAAAACTACCCAAACACTGGATTGTTACGTCTGACCCAGGAGCTGGGAAACACATAAACTACCCAAACATTAGGTTGTTACTGTACGTCTGACCCAGGAGCTGGGAAACACAAAAACTACCCAAACACTGGGTTGTTACGTCTGACCCTGGAACTGGGAAAACACAAAAACTACCCAAACACTGGATTGTTACGTCTGACCCAGGAGCTGGGAAACACAAAAACTACCCAAACATTGGGTTGTTACGTCTGACCAAGGAGCTGGGAAACACAAAAACTACCCAAACATTAGGTTGTTACGTATGACCCAGGAGCTGGGAAACACAAAAACTACCCAAAACCTGGGTTGTTACGTATGACCCAGGAGCTGGGAAACACAAAAACTACCCAAACATTGGGTTGTTACGTCTGACCCAGGAGCTGGGAAACACAAAAACTTCCCAAACATTGGGTTTTTACGTCTGACCCAGGAGCTGGAAACACAAAAACTACCCAAACATTAGGTTGTTACTGTACGTCTGACCCAGGAACTGGGAAACACAAAAACTACCCAAACACTGGATTGTTACGTCTGACCCAGGACCTGGGAAACTCAAAAACTACCCAAACATTGGATTGTTACGTCTGACCCAGGAGCTGGGAAACACAAAAACTACCCAAACACTGGATTGTTACGTCTGACCAAGGAGCTGGAAAACACAAAAACTACCCAAACATTGGATTGTTACGTCTGACCCAGGAGCTGGGAAACACAAAAACTACCCAAACATTGGATTGTTACTGTACGTCTGACCCAGGAGATGGGAAACACAAAAACTACCCAAACATTGGATTGTTACGTCTGACCCAGGAGCTGGGAAACACAAAAACTACCCAAACACTGGGTTGTAACGTATGACCCAGGTGCTGGGAAACACAAAAACTACCCAAACACTGGATTGTTACGTCTGACCCAGGAGCTGGGAAACACAAAAACTACCCAAACATTAGGTTGTTACTGTACGTCTGACCCAGGAGCTGGGAAACACAAAAACTACCCAAACATTGGATTGTTACTGTACGTCTGACCCAGGAGATGGGAAACACAAAAACTACCCAAACATTGGATTGTTACGTCTGACCCAGGAGCTGGGAAACACAAAAACTACCCAAACACTGGGTTGTAACGTATGACCCAGGTGCTGGGAAACACAAAAACTACCCAAACACTGGATTGTTACGTCTGACCCAGGAGCTGGGAAACACAAAAACTACCCAAACATTAGGTTGTTACGTATGACCCAGGAGCTGGGAAACACAAAAACTACCCAAAACCTGGGTTGTTACGTATGACCCAGGAGCTGGGAAACACAAAAACTACCCAAACATTGGGTTGTTACGTCTGACCCAGGAGCTGGGAAACACAAAAACTTCCCAAACATTGGGTTTTTACGTCTGACCCAGGAGCTGGAAACACAAAAACTACCCAAACATTAGGTTGTTACTGTACGTCTGACCCAGGAACTGGGAAACACAAAAACTACCCAAACACTGGATTGTTACGTCTGACCCAGGACCTGGGAAACTCAAAAACTACCCAAACATTGGATTGTTACGTCTGACCCAGGAGCTGGGAAACACAAAAACTACCCAAACACTGGATTGTTACGTCTGACCAAGGAGCTGGAAAACACAAAAACTACCCAAACATTGGATTGTTACGTCTGACCCAGGAGCTGGGAAACACAAAAACTACCCAAACATTGGATTGTTACTGTACGTCTGACCCAGGAGATGGGAAACACAAAAACTACCCAAACATTGGATTGTTACGTCTGACCCAGGAGCTGGGAAACACAAAAACTACCCAAACACTGGGTTGTAACGTATGACCCAGGTGCTGGGAAACACAAAAACTACCCAAACACTGGATTGTTACGTCTGACCCAGGAGCTGGGAAACACAAAAACTACCCAAACATTAGGTTGTTACTGTACGTCTGACCCAGGAGCTGGGAAACACAAAAACTACCCAAACATTGGATTGTTACTGTACGTCTGACCCAGGAGATGGGAAACACAAAAACTACCCAAACATTGGATTGTTACGTCTGACCCAGGAGCTGGGAAACACAAAAACTACCCAAACACTGGGTTGTAACGTATGACCCAGGTGCTGGGAAACACAAAAACTACCCAAACACTGGATTGTTACGTCTGACCCAGGAGCTGGGAAACACAAAAACCACCCAAACATTAGGTTGTTACTGTACGTCTGACCCAGGAGCTGGGAAACACAAAAACTACCCAAACATTGGATTGTTACTGTACGTCTGACCCAGGAGATGGGAAACACAAAAACTACCCAAACATTGGATTGTTACGTCTGACCCAGGAGCTGGGAAACACAAAAACTACCCAAACACTGGGTTGTAACGTATGACCCAGGTGCTGGGAAACACAAAAACTACCCAAACACTGGATTGTTACGTCTGACCCAGGAGCTGGGAAACACAAAAACTACCCAAACATTGGGTTGTTACGTCTGACCCAGGAACTGGGAAAAACAAAAACTACCCAAACATTAGGTTGTTACTGTACGTCTGACCCAGGAACTGGGAAACACAAAAACTACCCAAACATTAGGTTGTTACTGTACGTCTCACCCAGGAACTGGGAAACACAAAAACTACCCAAACACTGGATTGTTACGTCTGACCCAGGAGCTGGGAAACACAAAAACTACCCAAACATTAGGTTGTTACTGTACGTCTGACCCAGGAGCTGGAAAACACAAAAACTACCCAAACACTGGGTTGTTACGTCTGACCCTGGAACTGGGAAAACACAAAAACTACCCAAACACTGGATTGTTACGTCTGACCCAGGAGCTGGGAAACACAAAAACTACCCAAACATTGGGTTGTTACGTCTGACCCAGGAGCTGGGAAACACAAAAACTACCCAAACATTAGGTTGTTACTGTACGTCTGACCCAGGAACTGGGAAACACAAAAACTACCCAAACACTGGGTTGTTACGTATGACCCAGGAGCTGGGAAACTCAAAAACTACCCAAACACTGGGTTGTTACGTATGACCCAGGAGCTGGGAAACTCAAAACTACCCAAACACTGGGTTGTTACGTATGACCCAGGAGCTTGGAAACTCAAAAACTACCCAAACACTGGGTTGTTACGTCTGACCCAGGTGCTGGGAAACACAAAAACTACCCAAACACTGGATTGTTACGTCTGACCCAGGAGCTGGGAAACACAAAAACTACCCAAACATTGGGTTGTTACGTCTGACCCAGGAGCTGGGAAACACAAAAACTACCCAAACATTAGGTTGTTACTGTACGTCTGACCCAGGAACTGGGAAAAACAAGAACTACCCAAACACTGGATTGTTACGTCTGACCCAGGAGCTGGGAAACTCAAAAACTACCCAAACACTGGATAGTTACGTCTGACCCAGGAGCTGGGAAACACAAAAACTACCCAAACACTGGATTGTTACGTCTGACCCAGGAGCTGGGAAACACAAAAACTACCCAAACATTGGATTGTTACTGTACGTCTGACCCAGGAGATGGGAAACACAAAAACTACCCAAACATTGGATTGTTACGTCTGACCCAGGAGCTGGGAAACACAAAAACTACCCAAACACTGGATTGTTACGTCTGACCCAGGAGCTGGGAAACTCAAAAACAACCCAAACACTGGATTGTTACGTCTGACCCAGGAGCTGGGAAACACAAAAACTACCCAAACACTGGATTGTTACGTCTGACCCAGGAGCTGGGAAACACAAAAACTACCCAAACACTGGATTGTTACGTCTGACCCAGGAGCTGGGAAACACAAAAACTACCCAAACATTGGATTGTTACGTCTGACCCAGGAGCTGGGAAACACAAAAAACTACCCAAACACTGGATTGTTACGTCTGACCCAGGAGCTGGGAAACACAAAAACTACCCAAACATTGGATTGTTACGTCTGACCCAGGAGCTGGGAAACACAAAAACTACCCAAACATTGGATTGTTACTGTACGTCTGACCCAGGAGATGGGAAACACAAAAACTACCCAAACATTGGATTGTTACGTCTGACCCAGGAGCTGGGAAACACAAAAACTACCCAAACACTGGATTGTTACGTCTGACCCAGGAGCTGGGAAACACAAAAACTACCCAAACACTGTATTGTTACGTCTGACCCAGGAGCTGGGAAACACAAAAACTACCCAAACATTGGATTGTTACGTCTGACCCAGGAGCTGGGAAACACAAAAACTACCCAAACACTGGATTGTTACGTCTGACCCAGGAGCTGGGAAACACAAAAACTACCCAAACATTGGATTGTTACGTCTGACCCAGGAGCTGGGAAACACAAAAACTACCCAAACATTGGATTGTTACTGTACGTCTGACCCAGGAGATGGGAAACACAAAAACTACCCAAACATTGGATTGTTACGTCTGACCCAGGAGCTGGGAAACACAAAAACTACCCAAACACTGGGTTGTAACGTATGACCCAGGTGCTGGGAAACACAAAAACTACCCAAACACTGGATTGTTACGTCTGACCCAGGAGCTGGGAAACACAAAAACTACCCAAACATTAGGTTGTTACGTATGACCCAGGAGCTGGGAAACACAAAAACTACCCAAAACCTGGGTTGTTACGTATGACCCAGGAGCTGGGAAACACAAAAACTACCCAAACATTGGGTTGTTACGTCTGACCCAGGAGCTGGGAAACACAAAAACTTCCCAAACATTGGGTTTTTACGTCTGACCCAGGAGCTGGAAACACAAAAACTACCCAAACATTAGGTTGTTACTGTACGTCTGACCCAGGAACTGGGAAACACAAAAACTACCCAAACACTGGATTGTTACGTCTGACCCAGGACCTGGGAAACTCAAAAACTACCCAAACATTGGATTGTTACGTCTGACCCAGGAGCTGGGAAACACAAAAACTACCCAAACACTGGATTGTTACGTCTGACCAAGGAGCTGGAAAACACAAAAACTACCCAAACATTGGATTGTTACGTCTGACCCAGGAGCTGGGAAACACAAAAACTACCCAAACATTGGATTGTTACTGTACGTCTGACCCAGGAGATGGGAAACACAAAAACTACCCAAACATTGGATTGTTACGTCTGACCCAGGAGCTGGGAAACACAAAAACTACCCAAACACTGGGTTGTAACGTATGACCCAGGTGCTGGGAAACACAAAAACTACCCAAACACTGGATTGTTACGTCTGACCCAGGAGCTGGGAAACACAAAAACTACCCAAACATTAGGTTGTTACTGTACGTCTGACCCAGGAGCTGGGAAACACAAAAACTACCCAAACATTGGATTGTTACTGTACGTCTGACCCAGGAGATGGGAAACACAAAAACTACCCAAACATTGGATTGTTACGTCTGACCCAGGAGCTGGGAAACACAAAAACTACCCAAACACTGGGTTGTAACGTATGACCCAGGTGCTGGGAAACACAAAAACTACCCAAACACTGGATTGTTACGTCTGACCCAGGAGCTGGGAAACACAAAAACCACCCAAACATTAGGTTGTTACTGTACGTCTGACCCAGGAGCTGGGAAACACAAAAACTACCCAAACATTGGATTGTTACTGTACGTCTGACCCAGGAGATGGGAAACACAAAAACTACCCAAACATTGGATTGTTACGTCTGACCCAGGAGCTGGGAAACACAAAAACTACCCAAACACTGGGTTGTAACGTATGACCCAGGTGCTGGGAAACACAAAAACTACCCAAACACTGGATTGTTACGTCTGACCCAGGAGCTGGGAAACACAAAAACTACCCAAACATTGGGTTGTTACGTCTGACCCAGGAACTGGGAAAAACAAAAACTACCCAAACATTAGGTTGTTACTGTACGTCTGACCCAGGAACTGGGAAACACAAAAACTACCCAAACATTAGGTTGTTACTGTACGTCTCACCCAGGAACTGGGAAACACAAAAACTACCCAAACACTGGATTGTTACGTCTGACCCAGGAGCTGGGAAACACAAAAACTACCCAAACATTAGGTTGTTACTGTACGTCTGACCCAGGAGCTGGAAAACACAAAAACTACCCAAACACTGGGTTGTTACGTCTGACCCTGGAACTGGGAAAACACAAAAACTACCCAAACACTGGATTGTTACGTCTGACCCAGGAGCTGGGAAACACAAAAACTACCCAAACATTGGGTTGTTACGTCTGACCCAGGAGCTGGGAAACACAAAAACTACCCAAACATTAGGTTGTTACTGTACGTCTGACCCAGGAACTGGGAAACACAAAAACTACCCAAACACTGGGTTGTTACGTATGACCCAGGAGCTGGGAAACTCAAAAACTACCCAAACACTGGGTTGTTACGTATGACCCAGGAGCTGGGAAACTCAAAACTACCCAAACACTGGGTTGTTACGTATGACCCAGGAGCTTGGAAACTCAAAAACTACCCAAACACTGGGTTGTTACGTCTGACCCAGGTGCTGGGAAACACAAAAACTACCCAAACACTGGATTGTTACGTCTGACCCAGGAGCTGGGAAACACAAAAACTACCCAAACATTGGGTTGTTACGTCTGACCCAGGAGCTGGGAAACACAAAAACTACCCAAACATTAGGTTGTTACTGTACGTCTGACCCAGGAACTGGGAAAAACAAGAACTACCCAAACACTGGATTGTTACGTCTGACCCAGGAGCTGGGAAACTCAAAAACTACCCAAACACTGGATAGTTACGTCTGACCCAGGAGCTGGGAAACACAAAAACTACCCAAACACTGGATTGTTACGTCTGACCCAGGAGCTGGGATACACAAAAACTACCCAAACATTGGATTGTTACTGTACGTCTGACCCAGGAGATGGGAAACACAAAAACTACCCAAACATTGGATTGTTACGTCTGACCCAGGAGCTGGGAAACACAAAAACTACCCAAACACTGGATTGTTACGTCTGACCCAGGAGCTGGGAAACTCAAAAACAACCCAAACACTGGATTGTTACGTCTGACCCAGGAGCTGGGAAACACAAAAACTACCCAAACACTGGATTGTTACGTCTGACCCAGGAGCTGGGAAACACAAAAACTACCCAAACACTGGATTGTTACGTCTGACCCAGGAGCTGGGAAACACAAAAACTACCCAAACATTGGATTGTTACGTCTGACCCAGGAGCTGGGAAACACAAAAAACTACCCAAACACTGGATTGTTACGTCTGACCCAGGAGCTGGGAAACACAAAAACTACCCAAACATTGGATTGTTACGTCTGACCCAGGAGCTGGGAAACACAAAAACTACCCAAACATTGGATTGTTACTGTACGTCTGACCCAGGAGATGGGAAACACAAAAACTACCCAAACATTGGATTGTTACGTCTGACCCAGGAGCTGGGAAACACAAAAACTACCCAAACACTGGATTGTTACGTCTGACCCAGGAGCTGGGAAACACAAAAACTACCCAAACACTGTATTGTTACGTCTGACCCAGGAGCTGGGAAACACAAAAACTACCCAAACATTGGATTGTTACGTCTGACCCAGGAGCTGGGAAACACAAAAACTACCCAAACACTGGATTGTTACGTCTGACCCAGGAAGTGGGAAACTGAAAAACTACCCAAACACTGGATTGTTACGTCTGACCCAGGTGTTGGGAAACACAAAAACTACCCAAACAATGGATTGTTACGTCTGACCCAGGAGCTGGGAAACACAAAAACTACCCAAACATTGGATTGGTACTGTACGTCTGACCCAGGAGATGGGAAACACAAAAACTACCCAAACATTGGATTGTTACGTCTGACCCAGGAGCTGGGAAACACAAAAACTACCCAAACACTGGGTTGTAACGTATGACCCAGGTGCTGGGAAACACAAAAACTACCCAAACACTGGATTGTTACGTCTGACCCAGGAGCTGGGAAACACAAAAACTACCCAAACATTGGGTTGTTACGTCTGACCCAGGAACTGGGAAACACAAAAACTACCCAAACATTAGGTTGTTACTGTACGTCTGACCCAGGAACTGGGAAACACAAAAAATACCCAAACACTGGATTGTTACGTCTGACCCAGGAGCTGGGAAACACAAAAACTACCCAAACATTAGGTTGTTACTGTACGTCTGACCCAGGAGCTGGGAAACACAAAAACTACCCAAACATTAGGTTGTTACTGTACGTCTGACCCAGGAGCTGGGAAACACAAAAACTACCCAAACACTGGATTGTTACGTCTGACCCAGGAACTGGGAAACTCAAAAACTACCCAAACACTGGATTGTTACGTCTGACCCAGGAGCTGGGAAACACATAAACTACCCAAACATTAGGTTGTTACTGTACGTCTGACCCAGGAGCTGGGAAACACAAAAACTACCCAAACACTGGGTTGTTACGTCTGACCCTGGAACTGGGAAAACACAAAAACTACCCAAACACTGGATTGTTACGTCTGACCCAGGAGCTGGGAAACACAAAAACTACCCAAACATTGGGTTGTTACGTCTGACCCAGGAGCTGGGAAACACAAAAACTACCCAAACATTAGGTTGTTACGTATGACCCAGGAGCTGGGAAACACAAAAACTACCCAAAACCTGGGTTGTTACGTATGACCCAGGAGCTGGGAAACACAAAAACTACCCAAACATTGGGTTGTTACGTCTGACCCAGGAGCTGGGAAACACAAAAACTTCCCAAACATTGGGTTTTTACGTCTGACCCAGGAGCTGGAAACACAAAAACTACCCAAACATTAGGTTGTTACTGTACGTCTGACCCAGGAACTGGGAAACACAAAAACTACCCAAACACTGGATTGTTACGTCTGACCCAGGACCTGGGAAACTCAAAAACTACCCAAACATTGGATTGTTACGTCTGACCCAGGAGCTGGGAAACACAAAAACTACCCAAACACTGGATTGTTACGTCTGACCAAGGAGCTGGAAAAGACAAAAACTACCCAAACATTGGATTGTTACGTCTGACCCAGGAGCTGGGAAACACAAAAACTACCCAAACATTGGATTGTTACTGTACGTCTGACCCAGGAGATGGGAAACACAAAAACTACCCAAACATTGGATTGTTACGTCTGACCCAGGAGCTGGGAAACACAAAAACTACCCAAACACTGGGTTGTAACGTATGACCCAGGTGCTGGGAAACACAAAAACTACCCAAACACTGGATTGTTACGTCTGACCCAGGAGCTGGGAAACACAAAAACTACCCAAACATTAGGTTGTTACTGTACGTCTGACCCAGGAGCTGGGAAACACAAAAACTACCCAAACATTGGATTGTTACTGTACGTCTGACCCAGGAGATGGGAAACACAAAAACTACCCAAACATTGGATTGTTACGTCTGACCCAGGAGCTGGGAAACACAAAAACTACCCAAACACTGGGTTGTAACGTATGACCCAGGTGCTGGGAAACACAAAAACTACCCAAACACTGGATTGTTACGTCTGACCCAGGAGCTGGGAAACACAAAAACTACCCAAACATTAGGTTGTTACGTATGACCCAGGAGCTGGGAAACACAAAAACTACCCAAAACCTGGGTTGTTACGTATGACCCAGGAGCTGGGAAACACAAAAACTACCCAAACATTGGGTTGTTACGTCTGACCCAGGAGCTGGGAAACACAAAAACTTCCCAAACATTGGGTTTTTACGTCTGACCCAGGAGCTGGAAACACAAAAACTACCCAAACATTAGGTTGTTACTGTACGTCTGACCCAGGAACTGGGAAACACAAAAACTACCCAAACACTGGATTGTTACGTCTGACCCAGGACCTGGGAAACTCAAAAACTACCCAAACATTGGATTGTTACGTCTGACCCAGGAGCTGGGAAACACAAAAACTACCCAAACACTGGATTGTTACGTCTGACCAAGGAGCTGGAAAACACAAAAACTACCCAAACATTGGATTGTTACGTCTGACCCAGGAGCTGGGAAACACAAAAACTACCCAAACATTGGATTGTTACTGTACGTCTGACCCAGGAGATGGGAAACACAAAAACTACCCAAACATTGGATTGTTACGTCTGACCCAGGAGCTGGGAAACACAAAAACTACCCAAACACTGGGTTGTAACGTATGACCCAGGTGCTGGGAAACACAAAAACTACCCAAACACTGGATTGTTACGTCTGACCCAGGAGCTGGGAAACACAAAAACTACCCAAACATTAGGTTGTTACTGTACGTCTGACCCAGGAGCTGGGAAACACAAAAACTACCCAAACATTGGATTGTTACTGTACGTCTGACCCAGGAGATGGGAAACACAAAAACTACCCAAACATTGGATTGTTACGTCTGACCCAGGAGCTGGGAAACACAAAAACTACCCAAACACTGGGTTGTAACGTATGACCCAGGTGCTGGGAAACACAAAAACTACCCAAACACTGGATTGTTACGTCTGACCCAGGAGCTGGGAAACACAAAAACTACCCAAACATTAGGTTGTTACGTATGACCCAGGAGCTGGGAAACACAAAAACTACCCAAAACCTGGGTTGTTACGTATGACCCAGGAGCTGGGAAACACAAAAACTACCCAAACATTGGGTTGTTACGTCTGACCCAGGAGCTGGGAAACACAAAAACTTCCCAAACATTGGGTTTTTACGTCTGACCCAGGAGCTGGAAACACAAAAACTACCCAAACATTAGGTTGTTACTGTACGTCTGACCCAGGAACTGGGAAACACAAAAACTACCCAAACACTGGATTGTTACGTCTGACCCAGGACCTGGGAAACTCAAAAACTACCCAAACATTGGATTGTTACGTCTGACCCAGGAGCTGGGAAACACAAAAACTACCCAAACACTGGATTGTTACGTCTGACCAAGGAGCTGGAAAACACAAAAACTACCCAAACATTGGATTGTTACGTCTGACCCAGGAGCTGGGAAACACAAAAACTACCCAAACATTGGATTGTTACTGTACGTCTGACCCAGGAGATGGGAAACACAAAAACTACCCAAACATTGGATTGTTACGTCTGACCCAGGAGCTGGGAAACACAAAAACTACCCAAACACTGGGTTGTAACGTATGACCCAGGTGCTGGGAAACACAAAAACTACCCAAACACTGGATTGTTACGTCTGACCCAGGAGCTGGGAAACACAAAAACTACCCAAACATTAGGTTGTTACTGTACGTCTGACCCAGGAGCTGGGAAACACAAAAACTACCCAAACATTGGATTGTTACTGTACGTCTGACCCAGGAGATGGGAAACACAAAAACTACCCAAACATTGGATTGTTACGTCTGACCCAGGAGCTGGGAAACACAAAAACTACCCAAACACTGGGTTGTAACGTATGACCCAGGTGCTGGGAAACACAAAAACTACCCAAACACTGGATTGTTACGTCTGACCCAGGAGCTGGGAAACACAAAAACCACCCAAACATTAGGTTGTTACTGTACGTCTGACCCAGGAGCTGGGAAACACAAAAACTACCCAAACATTGGATTGTTACTGTACGTCTGACCCAGGAGATGGGAAACACAAAAACTACCCAAACATTGGATTGTTACGTCTGACCCAGGAGCTGGGAAACACAAAAACTACCCAAACACTGGGTTGTAACGTATGACCCAGGTGCTGGGAAACACAAAAACTACCCAAACACTGGATTGTTACGTCTGACCCAGGAGCTGGGAAACACAAAAACTACCCAAACATTGGGTTGTTACGTCTGACCCAGGAACTGGGAAAAACAAAAACTACCCAAACATTAGGTTGTTACTGTACGTCTGACCCAGGAACTGGGAAACACAAAAACTACCCAAACATTAGGTTGTTACTGTACGTCTGACCCAGGAACTGGGAAACACAAAAACTACCCAAACACTGGATTGTTACGTCTGACCCAGGAGCTGGGAAACACAAAAACTACCCAAACATTAGGTTGTTACTGTACGTCTGACCCAGGAGCTGGAAAACACAAAAACTACCCAAACACTGGGTTGTTACGTCTGACCCTGGAACTGGGAAAACACAAAAACTACCCAAACACTGGATTGTTACGTCTGACCCAGGAGCTGGGAAACACAAAAACTACCCAAACATTGGGTTGTTACGTCTGACCCAGGAGCTGGGAAACACAAAAACTACCCAAACATTGGGTTGTTACGTCTGACCCAGGAGCTGGAAAACACAAAAACTACCCAAACACTGGGTTGTTACGTCTGACCCTGGAACTGGGAAAACACAAAAACTACCCAAACACTGGATTGTTACGTCTGACCCAGGAGCTGGGAAACACAAAAACTACCCAAACATTGGGTTGTTACGTCTGACCCAGGAGCTGGGAAACACAAAAACTACCCAAACATTAGGTTGTTACTGTACGTCTGACCCAGGAACTGGGAAACACAAAAACTACCCAAACACTGGGTTGTTACGTATGACCCAGGAGCTGGGAAACTCAAAAACTACCCAAACACTGGGTTGTTACGTATGACCCAGGAGCTGGGAAACTCAAAACTACCCAAACACTGGGTTGTTACGTATGACCCAGGAGCTTGGAAACTCAAAAACTACCCAAACACTGGGTTGTTACGTCTGACCCAGGTGCTGGGAAACACAAAAACTACCCAAACACTGGATTGTTACGTCTGACCCAGGAGCTGGGAAACACAAAAACTACCCAAACATTGGGTTGTTACGTCTGACCCAGGAGCTGGGAAACACAAAAACTACCCAAACATTAGGTTGTTACTGTACGTCTGACCCAGGAACTGGGAAAAACAAGAACTACCCAAACACTGGATTGTTACGTCTTACCCAGGAGCTGGGAAACTCAAAAACTACCCAAACACTGGATAGTTACGTCTGACCCAGGAGCTGGGAAACACAAAAACTACCCAAACACTGGATTGTTACGTCTGACCCAGGAGCTGGGAAACACAAAAACTACCCAAACATTGGATTGTTACTGTACGTCTGACCCAGGAGATGGGAAACACAAAAACTACCCAAACATTGGATTGTTACGTCTGACCCAGGAGCTGGGAAACACAAAAACTACCCAAACACTGGATTGTTACGTCTGACCCAGGAGCTGGGAAACTCAAAAACAACCCAAACACTGGATTGTTACGTCTGACCCAGGAGCTGGGAAACACAAAAACTACCCAAACACTGGATTGTTACGTCTGACCCAGGAGCTGGGAAACACAAAAACTACCCAAACACTGGATTGTTACGTCTGACCCAGGAGCTGGGAAACACAAAAACTACCCAAACATTGGATTGTTACGTCTGACCCAGGAGCTGGGAAACACAAAAAACTACCCAAACACTGGATTGTTACGTCTGACCCAGGAGCTGGGAAACACAAAAACTACCCAAACATTGGATTGTTACGTCTGACCCAGGAACTGGGAAACTCAAAAACTACCCAAACACTGGATTGTTACGTCTGACCAAGGAGCTGGGAAACTCAAAAACTACCCAAACACTGGGTTGTTACGTATGACCCAGGAGCTGGGAAACACAAAAACTACCCAAACACTGGATTGTTACGTCTGACCCAGGAGCTGGGAAACACAAAAACTACCCAAACATTGGGTTGTTACGTCCGACCCAGGAGCTGGGAAACACAAAAACTACCCAAACATTAGGTTGTTACTGTCAATTTGACCCAGGAACTGGGAAGCACAAAAACTACCCAAACACTGGGTTGTTACGTCTCACCCTGGAACTGGGAAAACTAAAAAACTACCCAAACACTGGGTTGTTACGTATGACCCAGGAGCTGGGAAACTTAAAAACTACCCAAACACTGGGTTGTTACGTCTGACCCAAGTGCTGGGAAACACAAAAACTACCCAAACACTGGATTGTTACGTCTGACCCAGGAGCTGGGAAACACAAAAACTACCCAAACATTGGGTTGTTACGTCTGACCCAGGAGCTGGGAAACACAAAAACTACCCAAACATTAGGTTGTTACTGTACGTCTGACCCAGGAACTGGGAAAAACAAAAACTACCCAAACACTGGATTGTTACGTCTGACCCAGGAGCTGGGGAACTCAAAAACTACCCAAACACTGGATTGTTACGTCTGACCAAGGTGCTGGGAAACACAAAAACTACCCAAACATTAGGTTGTTACTGTACGTCTGACCCAGGAACTGGGAAACACAAAAACTACCCAAACACTGGATTGTTACGTCTGACCCAGGAAGTGGGAAACTCAAAAACTACCCAAACACTGGATTGTTACGTCTGACCCAGGTGCTGGGAAACACAAAAACTACCCAAACAATGGATTGTTACGTCTGACCCAGGAGCTGGGAAACACAAAAACTACCCAAACATTGGATTGGTACTGTACGTCTGACCCAGGAGATGGGAAACACAAAAACTACCCAAACATTGGATTGTTACGTCTGACCCAGGAGCTGGGAAACACAAAAACTACCCAAACACTGGGTTGTAACGTATGACCCAGGTGCTGGGAAACACAAAAACTACCCAAACACTGGATTGTTACGTCTGACCCAGGAGCTGGGAAACACAAAAACTACCCAAACATTGGGTTGTTACGTCTGACCCAGGAACTGGGAAACACAAAAACTACCCAAACATTAGGTTGTTACTGTATGTCTGACCCAGGAACTGGGAAACACAAAAAATACCCAAACACTGGATTGTTACGTCTGCCCCAGGAACTGGGAAACTCAAAAACTACCCAAACACTGGATTGTTACGTCTGACCCAGGAGCTGGGAAACACAAAAACTACCCAAACATTAGGTTGTTACTGTACGTCTGACCCAGGAGCTGGGAAACACAAAAACTACCCAAACACTGGATTGTTACGTCTGACCCAGGAACTGGGAAACTCAAAAACTACCCAAACACTGGATTGTTACGTCTGACCCAGGAGCTGGGAAACACAAAAACTACCCAAACATTAGGTTGTTACTGTACGTCTGACCCAGGAACTGGGAAAAACAAAAACTACCCAAACACTGGATTGTTACGTCTGACCCAGGAGCTGGGGAACTCAAAAACTACCCAAACACTGGATTGTTACGTCTGACCAAGGTGCTGGGAAACACAAAAACTACCCAAACATTAGGTTGTTACTGTACGTCTGACCCAGGAACTGGGAAACACAAAAACTACCCAAACACTGGATTGTTACGTCTGACCCAGGAAGTGGGAAACTCAAAAACTACCCAAACACTGGATTGTTACGTCTGACCCAGGTGCTGGGAAACACAAAAACTACCCAAACAATGGATTGTTACGTCTGACCCAGGAGCTGGGAAACACAAAAACTACCCAAACATTGGATTGGTACTGTACGTCTGACCCAGGAGATGGGAAACACAAAAACTACCCAAACATTGGATTGTTACGTCTGACCCAGGAGCTGGGAAACACAAAAACTACCCAAACACTGGGTTGTAACGTATGACCCAGGTGCTGGGAAACACAAAAACTACCCAAACACTGGATTGTTACGTCTGACCCAGGAGCTGGGAAACACAAAAACCACCCAAACATTAGGTTGTTACTGTACGTCTGACCCAGGAGCTGGGAAACACAAAAACTACCCAAACATTGGATTGTTACTGTACGTCTGACCCAGGAGATGGGAAACACAAAAACTACCCAAACATTGGATTGTTACGTCTGACCCAGGAGCTGGGAAACACAAAAACTACCCAAACACTGGGTTGTAACGTATGACCCAGGTGCTGGGAAACACAAAAACTACCCAAACACTGGATTGTTACGTCTGACCCAGGAGCTGGGAAACACAAAAACTACCCAAACATTGGGTTGTTACGTCTGACCCAGGAACTGGGAAAAACAAAAACTACCCAAACATTAGGTTGTTACTGTACGTCTGACCCAGGAACTGGGAAACACAAAAACTACCCAAACATTAGGTTGTTACTGTACGTCTGACCCAGGAACTGGGAAACACAAAAACTACCCAAACACTGGATTGTTACGTCTGACCCAGGAGCTGGGAAACACAAAAACTACCCAAACATTAGGTTGTTACTGTACGTCTGACCCAGGAGCTGGAAAACACAAAAACTACCCAAACACTGGGTTGTTACGTCTGACCCTGGAACTGGGAAAACACAAAAACTACCCAAACACTGGATTGTTACGTCTGACCCAGGAGCTGGGAAACACAAAAACTACCCAAACATTGGGTTGTTACGTCTGACCCAGGAGCTGGGAAACACAAAAACTACCCAAACATTAGGTTGTTACTGTACGTCTGACCCAGGAACTGGGAAACACAAAAACTACCCAAACACTGGGTTGTTACGTATGACCCAGGAGCTGGGAAACTCAAAAACTACCCAAACACTGGGTTGTTACGTATGACCCAGGAGCTGGGAAACTCAAAACTACCCAAACACTGGGTTGTTACGTATGACCCAGGAGCTTGGAAACTCAAAAACTACCCAAACACTGGGTTGTTACGTCTGACCCAGGTGCTGGGAAACACAAAAACTACCCAAACACTGGATTGTTACGTCTGACCCAGGAGCTGGGAAACACAAAAACTACCCAAACATTGGGTTGTTACGTCTGACCCAGGAGCTGGGAAACACAAAAACTACCCAAACATTAGGTTGTTACTGTACGTCTGACCCAGGAACTGGGAAAAACAAGAACTACCCAAACACTGGATTGTTACGTCTTACCCAGGAGCTGGGAAACTCAAAAACTACCCAAACACTGGATAGTTACGTCTGACCCAGGAGCTGGGAAACACAAAAACTACCCAAACACTGGATTGTTACGTCTGACCCAGGAGCTGGGAAACACAAAAACTACCCAAACATTGGATTGTTACTGTACGTCTGACCCAGGAGATGGGAAACACAAAAACTACCCAAACATTGGATTGTTACGTCTGACCCAGGAGCTGGGAAACACAAAAACTACCCAAACACTGGATTGTTACGTCTGACCCAGGAGCTGGGAAACTCAAAAACAACCCAAACACTGGATTGTTACGTCTGACCCAGGAGCTGGGAAACACAAAAACTACCCAAACACTGGATTGTTACGTCTGACCCAGGAGCTGGGAAACACAAAAACTACCCAAACACTGGATTGTTACGTCTGACCCAGGAGCTGGGAAACACAAAAACTACCCAAACATTGGATTGTTACGTCTGACCCAGGAGCTGGGAAACACAAAAAACTACCCAAACACTGGATTGTTACGTCTGACCCAGGAGCTGGGAAACACAAAAACTACCCAAACATTGGATTGTTACGTCTGACCCAGGAACTGGGAAACTCAAAAACTACCCAAACACTGGATTGTTACGTCTGACCAAGGAGCTGGGAAACTCAAAAACTACCCAAACACTGGGTTGTTACGTATGACCCAGGAGCTGGGAAACACAAAAACTACCCAAACACTGGATTGTTACGTCTGACCCAGGAGCTGGGAAACACAAAAACTACCCAAACATTGGGTTGTTACGTCCGACCCAGGAGCTGGGAAACACAAAAACTACCCAAACATTAGGTTGTTACTGTCAATTTGACCCAGGAACTGGGAAGCACAAAAACTACCCAAACACTGGGTTGTTACGTCTCACCCTGGAACTGGGAAAACTAAAAAACTACCCAAACACTGGGTTGTTACGTATGACCCAGGAGCTGGGAAACTTAAAAACTACCCAAACACTGGGTTGTTACGTCTGACCCAAGTGCTGGGAAACACAAAAACTACCCAAACACTGGATTGTTACGTCTGACCCAGGAGCTGGGAAACACAAAAACTACCCAAACATTGGGTTGTTACGTCTGACCCAGGAGCTGGGAAACACAAAAACTACCCAAACATTAGGTTGTTACTGTACGTCTGACCCAGGAACTGGGAAAAACAAAAACTACCCAAACACTGGATTGTTACGTCTGACCCAGGAGCTGGGGAACTCAAAAACTACCCAAACACTGGATTGTTACGTCTGACCAAGGTGCTGGGAAACACAAAAACTACCCAAACATTAGGTTGTTACTGTACGTCTGACCCAGGAACTGGGAAACACAAAAACTACCCAAACACTGGATTGTTACGTCTGACCCAGGAAGTGGGAAACTCAAAAACTACCCAAACACTGGATTGTTACGTCTGACCCAGGTGCTGGGAAACACAAAAACTACCCAAACAATGGATTGTTACGTCTGACCCAGGAGCTGGGAAACACAAAAACTACCCAAACATTGGATTGGTACTGTACGTCTGACCCAGGAGATGGGAAACACAAAAACTACCCAAACATTGGATTGTTACGTCTGACCCAGGAGCTGGGAAACACAAAAACTACCCAAACACTGGGTTGTAACGTATGACCCAGGTGCTGGGAAACACAAAAACTACCCAAACACTGGATTGTTACGTCTGACCCAGGAGCTGGGAAACACAAAAACTACCCAAACATTGGGTTGTTACGTCTGACCCAGGAACTGGGAAACACAAAAACTACCCAAACATTAGGTTGTTACTGTATGTCTGACCCAGGAACTGGGAAACACAAAAAATACCCAAACACTGGATTGTTACGTCTGCCCCAGGAACTGGGAAACTCAAAAACTACCCAAACACTGGATTGTTACGTCTGACCCAGGAGCTGGGAAACACAAAAACTACCCAAACATTAGGTTGTTACTGTACGTCTGACCCAGGAGCTGGGAAACACAAAAACTACCCAAACACTGGATTGTTACGTCTGACCCAGGAACTGGGAAACTCAAAAACTACCCAAACACTGGATTGTTACGTCTGACCCAGGAGCTGGGAAACACAAAAACTACCCAAACATTAGGTTGTTACTGTACGTCTGACCCAGGAACTGGGAAAAACAAAAACTACCCAAACACTGGATTGTTACGTCTGACCCAGGAGCTGGGGAACTCAAAAACTACCCAAACACTGGATTGTTACGTCTGACCAAGGTGCTGGGAAACACAAAAACTACCCAAACATTAGGTTGTTACTGTACGTCTGACCCAGGAACTGGGAAACACAAAAACTACCCAAACACTGGATTGTTACGTCTGACCCAGGAAGTGGGAAACTCAAAAACTACCCAAACACTGGATTGTTACGTCTGACCCAGGTGCTGGGAAACACAAAAACTACCCAAACAATGGATTGTTACGTCTGACCCAGGAGCTGGGAAACACAAAAACTACCCAAACATTGGATTGGTACTGTACGTCTGACCCAGGAGATGGGAAACACAAAAACTACCCAAACATTGGATTGTTACGTCTGACCCAGGAGCTGGGAAACACAAAAACTACCCAAACACTGGGTTGTAACGTATGACCCAGGTGCTGGGAAACACAAAAACTACCCAAACACTGGATTGTTACGTCTGACCCAGGAGCTGGGAAACACAAAAACTACCCAAACATTGGGTTGTTACGTCTGACCCAGGAACTGGGAAACACAAAAACTACCCAAACATTAGGTTGTTACTGTATGTCTGACCCAGGAACTGGGAAACACAAAAAATACCCAAACACTGGATTGTTACGTCTGCCCCAGGAACTGGGAAACTCAAAAACTACCCAAACACTGGATTGTTACGTCTGACCCAGGAGCTGGGAAACACAAAAACTACCCAAACATTAGGTTGTTACTGTACGTCTGACCCAGGAGCTGGGAAACACAAAAACTACCCAAACACTGGATTGTTACGTCTGACCCAGGAACTGGGAAACTCAAAAACTACCCAAACACTGGATTGTTACGTCTGACCCAGGAGCTGGGAAACACATAAACTACCCAAACATTAGGTTGTTACTGTACGTCTGACTCAGGAGCTGGGAAACACAAAAACTACCCAAACACTGGGTTGTTACGTCTGACCCTGGAACTGGGAAAACACAAAAACTACCCAAACACTGGATTGTTACGTCTGACCCAGGAGCTGGGAAACACAAAAACTACCCAAACATTGGGTTGTTACGTCTGACCAAGGAGCTGGGAAACACAAAAACTACCCAAACATTAGGTTGTTACGTATGACCCAGGAGCTGGGAAACACAAAAACTACCCAAAACCTGGGTTGTTACGTATGACCCAGGAGCTGGGAAACACAAAAACTACCCAAACATTGGGTTGTTACGTCTGACCCAGGAGCTGGGAAACACAAAAACTTCCCAAACATTGGGTTTTTACGTCTGACCCAGGAGCTGGAAACACAAAAACTACCCAAACATTAGGTTTTTACTGTACGTCTGACCCAGGAACTGGGAAACACAAAAACTACCCAAACACTGGATTGTTACGTCTGACCCAGGACCTGGGAAACTCAAAAACTACCCAAACATTGGATTGTTACGTCTGACCCAGGAGCTGGGAAACACAAAAACTACCCAAACACTGGATTGTTACGTCTGACCAAGGAGCTGGAAAAGACAAAAACTACCCAAACATTGGATTGTTACGTCTGACCCAGGAGCTGGGAAACACAAAAACTACCCAAACATTGGATTGTTACTGTACGTCTGACCCAGGAGATGGGAAACACAAAAACTACCCAAACATTGGATTGTTACGTCTGACCCAGGAGCTGGGAAACACAAAAACTACCCAAACACTGGGTTGTAACGTATGACCCAGGTGCTGGGAAACACAAAAACTACCCAAACACTGGATTGTTACGTCTGACCCAGGAGCTGGGAAACACAAAAACTACCCAAACATTAGGTTGTTACTGTACGTCTGACCCAGGAGCTGGGAAACACAAAAACTACCCAAACATTGGATTGTTACTGTACGTCTGACCCAGGAGATGGGAAACACAAAAACTACCCAAACATTGGATTGTTACGTCTGACCCAGGAGCTGGGAAACACAAAAACTACCCAAACACTGGGTTGTAACGTATGACCCAGGTGCTGGGAAACACAAAAACTACCCAAACACTGGATTGTTACGTCTGACCCAGGAGCTGGGAAACACAGAAACTACCCAAACATTAGGTTGTTACTGTACGTCTGACCCAAGAGCTGGGAAACACAAAAACTACCCAAACATTGGATTGTTACTGTACGTCTGACCCAGGAGATGGGAAACACAAAAACTACCCAAACATTGGATTGTTACGTCTGACCCAGGAGCTGGGAAACACAAAAACTACCCAAACACTGGGTTGTAACGTATGACCCAGGTGCTGGGAAACACAAAAACTACCCAAACACTGGATTGTTACGTCTGACCCAGGAGCTGGGAAACACAAAAACTACCCAAACATTGGATTGTTACTGTACGTCTGACCCAGGAGATGGGAAACACAAAAACTACCCAAACACTGGATTGTTACGTCTGACCCAGGAGCTGGGAAACACAAAAACTACCCAAACACTGGATTGTTACGTCTGACCCAGGAGCTGGGAAACACAAAAACTACCCAAACATTGGGTTGTTACGTCTGACCCAGGAACTGGGAAAAACAAAAACTACCCAAACATTAGGTTGTTACTGTACGTCTGACCCAGGAACTGGGAAACACAAAAACTACCCAAACATTAGGTTGTTACTGTACGTCTGACCCAGGAACTGGGAAACACAAAAACTACCCAAACACTGGATTGTTACGTCTGACCCAGGAGCTGGGAAACACAAAAACTACCCAAACATTAGGTTGTTACTGTACGTCTGACCCAGGAGCTGGGAAACACAAAAACTACCCAAACACTGGGTTGTTACGTCTGACCCTGGAACTGGGAAAACACAAAAACTACCCAAACACTGGATTGTTACGTCTGACCCAGGAGCTGGGAAACACAAAAACTACCCAAACATTGGGTTGTTACGTCTGACCCAGGAGCTGGGAAACACAAAAACTACCCAAACATTAGGTTGTTACTGTACGTCTGACCCAGGAACTGGGAAACACAAAAACTACCCAAACACTGGGTTGTTACGTATGACCCAGGAGCTGGGAAACTCAAAAACTACCCAAACACTGGGTTGTTACGTATGACCCAGGAGCTGGGAAACTCAAAACTACCCAAACACTGGGTTGTTACGTATGACCCAGGAGCTGGGAAACTCAAAAACTACCCAAACACTGGGTTGTTACGTCTGACCCAGGTGCTGGGAAACACAAAAACTACCCAAACACTGGATTGTTACGTCTGACCCAGGAGCTGGGAAACACAAAAACTACCCAAACATTGGGTTGTTACGTCTGACCCAGGAGCTGGGAAACACAAAAACTACCCAAACATTAGGTTGTTACTGTACGTCTGACCCAGGAACTGGGAAAAACAAGAACTACCCAAACACTGGATTGTTACGTCTGACCCAGGAGCTGGGAAACTCAAAAACTACCCAAACACTGGATAGTTACGTCTGACCCAGGAGCTGGGAAACACAAAAACTACCCAAACACTGGATTGTTACGTCTGACCCAGGAGCTGGGAAACACAAAAACTATCCAAACATTGGATTGTTACTGTACGTCTGACCCAGGAGATGGGAAACACAAAAACTACCCAAACATTGGATTGTTACGTCTGACCCAGGAGCTGGGAAACACAAAAACTACCCAAACACTGGATTGTTACGTCTGACCCAGGAGCTGGGAAACTCAAAAACAACCCAAACACTGGATTGTTACGTCTGACCCAGGAGCTGGGAAACACAAAAACTACCCAAACACTGGATTGTTACGTCTGACCCAGGAGCTGGGAAACACAAAAACTACCCAAACATTGGATTGTTACGTCTGACCCAGGAGCTGGGAAACACAAAAACTACCCAAACATTAGGTTGTTACTGTACGTCTGACCCAGGAACTGGGAAAAACAAAAACTACCCAAACACTGGATTGTTACGTCTGACCCAGGAGCTGGGGAACTCAAAAACTACCCAAACACTGGATTGTTACGTCTGACCAAGGTGCTGGGAAACACAAAAACTACCCAAACATTAGGTTGTTACTGTACGTCTGACCCAGGAACTGGGAAACACAAAAACTACCCAAACACTGGATTGTTACGTCTGACCCAGGAAGTGGGAAACTCAAAAACTACCCAAACACTGGATTGTTACGTCTGACCCAGGTGCTGGGAAACACAAAAACTACCCAAACAATGGATTGTTACGTCTGACCCAGGAGCTGGGAAACACAAAAACTACCCAAACATTGGATTGGTACTGTACGTCTGACCCAGGAGATGGGAAACACAAAAACTACCCAAACATTGGATTGTTACGTCTGACCCAGGAGCTGGGAAACACAAAAACTACCCAAACACTGGGTTGTAACGTATGACCCAGGTGCTGGGAAACACAAAAACTACCCAAACACTGGATTGTTACGTCTGACCCAGGAGCTGGGAAACACAAAAACTACCCAAACATTGGGTTGTTACGTCTGACCCAGGAACTGGGAAACACAAAAACTACCCAAACATTAGGTTGTTACTGTACGTCTGACCCAGGAACTGGGAAACACAAAAAATACCCAAACACTGGATTGTTACGTCTGCCCCAGGAACTGGGAAACTCAAAAACTACCCAAACACTGGATTGTTACGTCTGACCCAGGAGCTGGGAAACACAAAAACTACCCAAACATTAGGTTGTTACTGTACGTCTGACCCAGGAGCTGGGAAACACAAAAACTACCCAAACACTGGATTGTTACGTCTGACCCAGGAACTGGGAAACTCAAAAACTACCCAAACACTGGATTGTTACGTCTGACCCAGGAGCTGGGAAACACATAAACTACCCAAACATTAGGTTGTTACTGTACGTCTGACCCAGGAGCTGGGAAACACAAAAACTACCCAAACACTGGGTTGTTACGTCTGACCCTGGAACTGGGAAAACACAAAAACTACCCAAACACTGGATTGTTACGTCTGACCCAGGAGCTGGGAAACACAAAAACTACCCAAACATTGGGTTGTTACGTCTGACCAAGGAGCTGGGAAACACAAAAACTACCCAAACATTAGGTTGTTACGTATGACCCAGGAGCTGGGAAACACAAAAACTACCCAAAACCTGGGTTGTTACGTATGACCCAGGAGCTGGGAAACACAAAAACTACCCAAACATTGGGTTGTTACGTCTGACCCAGGAGCTGGGAAACACAAAAACTTCCCAAACATTGGGTTTTTACGTCTGACCCAGGAGCTGGAAACACAAAAACTACCCAAACATTAGGTTGTTACTGTACGTCTGACCCAGGAACTGGGAAACACAAAAACTACCCAAACACTGGATTGTTACGTCTGACCCAGGAGCTGGGAAACACAAAAACCACCCAAACATTAGGTTGTTACTGTACGTCTGACCCAGGAGCTGGGAAACACAAAAACTACCCAAACATTGGATTGTTACTGTACGTCTGACCCAGGAGATGGGAAACACAAAAACTACCCAAACATTGGATTGTTACGTCTGACCCAGGAGCTGGGAAACACAAAAACTACCCAAACACTGGGTTGTAACGTATGACCCAGGTGCTGGGAAACACAAAAACTACCCAAACACTGGATTGTTACGTCTGACCCAGGAGCTGGGAAACACAAAAACTACCCAAACATTGGGTTGTTACGTCTGACCCAGGAACTGGGAAAAACAAAAACTACCCAAACATTAGGTTGTTACTGTACGTCTGACCCAGGAACTGGGAAACACAAAAACTACCCAAACATTAGGTTGTTACTGTACGTCTCACCCAGGAACTGGGAAACACAAAAACTACCCAAACACTGGATTGTTACGTCTGACCCAGGAGCTGGGAAACACAAAAACTACCCAAACATTAGGTTGTTACTGTACGTCTGACCCAGGAGCTGGAAAACACAAAAACTACCCAAACACTGGGTTGTTACGTCTGACCCTGGAACTGGGAAAACACAAAAACTACCCAAACACTGGATTGTTACGTCTGACCCAGGAGCTGGGAAACACAAAAACTACCCAAACATTGGGTTGTTACGTCTGACCCAGGAGCTGGGAAACACAAAAACTACCCAAACATTAGGTTGTTACTGTACGTCTGACCCAGGAACTGGGAAACACAAAAACTACCCAAACACTGGGTTGTTACGTATGACCCAGGAGCTGGGAAACTCAAAAACTACCCAAACACTGGGTTGTTACGTATGACCCAGGAGCTGGGAAACTCAAAACTACCCAAACACTGGGTTGTTACGTATGACCCAGGAGCTTGGAAACTCAAAAACTACCCAAACACTGGGTTGTTACGTCTGACCCAGGTGCTGGGAAACACAAAAACTACCCAAACACTGGATTGTTACGTCTGACCCAGGAGCTGGGAAACACAAAAACTACCCAAACATTGGGTTGTTACGTCTGACCCAGGAGCTGGGAAACACAAAAACTACCCAAACATTAGGTTGTTACTGTACGTCTGACCCAGGAACTGGGAAAAACAAGAACTACCCAAACACTGGATTGTTACGTCTGACCCAGGAGCTGGGAAACTCAAAAACTACCCAAACACTGGATAGTTACGTCTGACCCAGGAGCTGGGAAACACAAAAACTACCCAAACACTGGATTGTTACGTCTGACCCAGGAGCTGGGAAACACAAAAACTACCCAAACATTGGATTGTTACTGTACGTCTGACCCAGGAGATGGGAAACACAAAAACTACCCAAACATTGGATTGTTACGTCTGACCCAGGAGCTGGGAAACACAAAAACTACCCAAACACTGGATTGTTACGTCTGACCCAGGAGCTGGGAAACTCAAAAACAACCCAAACACTGGATTGTTACGTCTGACCCAGGAGCTGGGAAACACAAAAACTACCCAAACACTGGATTGTTACGTCTGACCCAGGAGCTGGGAAACACAAAAACTACCCAAACACTGGATTGTTACGTCTGACCCAGGAGCTGGGAAACACAAAAACTACCCAAACATTGGATTGTTACGTCTGACCCAGGAGCTGGGAAACACAAAAAACTACCCAAACACTGGATTGTTACGTCTGACCCAGGAGCTGGGAAACACAAAAACTACCCAAACATTGGATTGTTACGTCTGACCCAGGAGCTGGGAAACACAAAAACTACCCAAACATTGGATTGTTACTGTACGTCTGACCCAGGAGATGGGAAACACAAAAACTACCCAAACATTGGATTGTTACGTCTGACCCAGGAGCTGGGAAACACAAAAACTACCCAAACACTGGATTGTTACGTCTGACCCAGGAGCTGGGAAACACAAAAACTACCCAAACACTGTATTGTTACGTCTGACCCAGGAGCTGGGAAACACAAAAACTACCCAAACATTGGATTGTTACGTCTGACCCAGGAGCTGGGAAACACAAAAACTACCCAAACACTGGATTGTTACGTCTGACCCAGGAAGTGGGAAACTGAAAAACTACCCAAACACTGGATTGTTACGTCTGACCCAGGTGCTGGGAAACACAAAAACTACCCAAACAATGGATTGTTACGTCTGACCCAGGAGCTGGGAAACACAAAAACTACCCAAACATTGGATTGGTACTGTACGTCTGACCCAGGAGATGGGAAACACAAAAACTACCCAAACATTGGATTGTTACGTCTGACCCAGGAGCTGGGAAACACAAAAACTACCCAAACACTGGGTTGTAACGTATGACCCAGGTGCTGGGAAACACAAAAACTACCCAAACACTGGATTGTTACGTCTGACCCAGGAGCTGGGAAACACAAAAACTACCCAAACATTGGGTTGTTACGTCTGACCCAGGAACTGGGAAACACAAAAACTACCCAAACATTAGGTTGTTACTGTACGTCTGACCCAGGAACTGGGAAACACAAAAAATACCCAAACACTGGATTGTTACGTCTGACCCAGGAGCTGGGAAACACAAAAACTACCCAAACATTAGGTTGTTACTGTACGTCTGACCCAGGAGCTGGGAAACACAAAAACTACCCAAACATTAGGTTGTTACTGTACGTCTGACCCAGGAGCTGGGAAACACAAAAACTACCCAAACACTGGATTGTTACGTCTGACCCAGGAACTGGGAAACTCAAAAACTACCCAAACACTGGATTGTTACGTCTGACCCAGGAGCTGGGAAACACATAAACTACCCAAACATTAGGTTGTTACTGTACGTCTGACCCAGGAGCTGGGAAACACAAAAACTACCCAAACACTGGGTTGTTACGTCTGACCCTGGAACTGGGAAAACACAAAAACTACCCAAACACTGGATTGTTACGTCTGACCCAGGAGCTGGGAAACACAAAAACTACCCAAACATTGGGTTGTTACGTCTGACCCAGGAGCTGGGAAACACAAAAACTACCCAAACATTAGGTTGTTACGTATGACCCAGGAGCTGGGAAACACAAAAACTACCCAAAACCTGGGTTGTTACGTATGACCCAGGAGCTGGGAAACACAAAAACTACCCAAACATTGGGTTGTTACGTCTGACCCAGGAGCTGGGAAACACAAAAACTTCCCAAACATTGGGTTTTTACGTCTGACCCAGGAGCTGGAAACACAAAAACTACCCAAACATTAGGTTGTTACTGTACGTCTGACCCAGGAACTGGGAAACACAAAAACTACCCAAACACTGGATTGTTACGTCTGACCCAGGACCTGGGAAACTCAAAAACTACCCAAACATTGGATTGTTACGTCTGACCCAGGAGCTGGGAAACACAAAAACTACCCAAACACTGGATTGTTACGTCTGACCAAGGAGCTGGAAAAGACAAAAACTACCCAAACATTGGATTGTTACGTCTGACCCAGGAGCTGGGAAACACAAAAACTACCCAAACATTGGATTGTTACTGTACGTCTGACCCAGGAGATGGGAAACACAAAAACTACCCAAACATTGGATTGTTACGTCTGACCCAGGAGCTGGGAAACACAAAAACTACCCAAACACTGGGTTGTAACGTATGACCCAGGTGCTGGGAAACACAAAAACTACCCAAACACTGGATTGTTACGTCTGACCCAGGAGCTGGGAAACACAAAAACTACCCAAACATTAGGTTGTTACTGTACGTCTGACCCAGGAGCTGGGAAACACAAAAACTACCCAAACATTGGATTGTTACTGTACGTCTGACCCAGGAGATGGGAAACACAAAAACTACCCAAACATTGGATTGTTACGTCTGACCCAGGAGCTGGGAAACACAAAAACTACCCAAACACTGGGTTGTAACGTATGACCCAGGTGCTGGGAAACACAAAAACTACCCAAACACTGGATTGTTACGTCTGACCCAGGAGCTGGGAAACACAAAAACTACCCAAACATTAGGTTGTTACGTATGACCCAGGAGCTGGGAAACACAAAAACTACCCAAAACCTGGGTTGTTACGTATGACCCAGGAGCTGGGAAACACAAAAACTACCCAAACATTGGGTTGTTACGTCTGACCCAGGAGCTGGGAAACACAAAAACTTCCCAAACATTGGGTTTTTACGTCTGACCCAGGAGCTGGAAACACAAAAACTACCCAAACATTAGGTTGTTACTGTACGTCTGACCCAGGAACTGGGAAACACAAAAACTACCCAAACACTGGATTGTTACGTCTGACCCAGGACCTGGGAAACTCAAAAACTACCCAAACATTGGATTGTTACGTCTGACCCAGGAGCTGGGAAACACAAAAACTACCCAAACACTGGATTGTTACGTCTGACCAAGGAGCTGGAAAACACAAAAACTACCCAAACATTGGATTGTTACGTCTGACCCAGGAGCTGGGAAACACAAAAACTACCCAAACATTGGATTGTTACTGTACGTCTGACCCAGGAGATGGGAAACACAAAAACTACCCAAACATTGGATTGTTACGTCTGACCCAGGAGCTGGGAAACACAAAAACTACCCAAACACTGGGTTGTAACGTATGACCCAGGTGCTGGGAAACACAAAAACTACCCAAACACTGGATTGTTACGTCTGACCCAGGAGCTGGGAAACACAAAAACTACCCAAACATTAGGTTGTTACTGTACGTCTGACCCAGGAGCTGGGAAACACAAAAACTACCCAAACATTGGATTGTTACTGTACGTCTGACCCAGGAGATGGGAAACACAAAAACTACCCAAACATTGGATTGTTACGTCTGACCCAGGAGCTGGGAAACACAAAAACTACCCAAACACTGGGTTGTAACGTATGACCCAGGTGCTGGGAAACACAAAAACTACCCAAACACTGGATTGTTACGTCTGACCCAGGAGCTGGGAAACACAAAAACCACCCAAACATTAGGTTGTTACTGTACGTCTGACCCAGGAGCTGGGAAACACAAAAACTACCCAAACATTGGATTGTTACTGTACGTCTGACCCAGGAGATGGGAAACACAAAAACTACCCAAACATTGGATTGTTACGTCTGACCCAGGAGCTGGGAAACACAAAAACTACCCAAACACTGGGTTGTAACGTATGACCCAGGTGCTGGGAAACACAAAAACTACCCAAACACTGGATTGTTACGTCTGACCCAGGAGCTGGGAAACACAAAAACTACCCAAACATTGGGTTGTTACGTCTGACCCAGGAGCTGGGAAACACAAAAACCACCCAAACATTAGGTTGTTACTGTACGTCTGACCCAGGAGCTGGGAAACACAAAAACTACCCAAACATTGGATTGTTACTGTACGTCTGACCCAGGAGATGGGAAACACAAAAACTACCCAAACATTGGATTGTTACGTCTGACCCAGGAGCTGGGAAACACAAAAACTACCCAAACACTGGGTTGTAACGTATGACCCAGGTGCTGGGAAACACAAAAACTACCCAAACACTGGATTGTTACGTCTGACCCAGGAGCTGGGAAACACAAAAACTACCCAAACATTAGGTTGTTACTGTACGTCTGACCCAGGAGCTGGGAAACACAAAAACTACCCAAACACTGGGTTGTTACGTCTGACCCTGGAACTGGGAAAACACAAAAACTACCCAAACACTGGATTGTTACGTCTGACCCAGGAGCTGGGAAACACAAAAACTACCCAAACATTGGGTTGTTACGTCTGACCCAGGAGCTGGGAAACACAAAAACTACCCAAACATTAGGTTGTTACTGTACGTCTGACCCAGGAACTGGGAAACACAAAAACTACCCAAACACTGGGTTGTTACGTATGACCCAGGAGCTGGGAAACTCAAAAACTACCCAAACACTGGGTTGTTACGTATGACCCAGGAGCTGGGAAACACAAAAACTACCCAAACACTGGGTGGTTACGTCTGACCCTGGAACTGGGAAAACACAAGAACTACCCAAACACTGGATTGTTACGTCTGACCCAGGAGCTGGGAAACACAAAAACTACCCAAACACTGGGTTGTTACGTATGACCCAGGAGCTGGGAAACTCAAAACTACCCAAACACTGGGTTGTTACGTATGACCCAGGAGCTGGGAAACTCAAAAACTACCCAAACACTGGGTTGTTACGTCTGACCCAGGTGCTGGGAAACACAAAAACTACCCAAACACTGGATTGTTACGTCTGACCCAGGAGCTGGGAAACACAAAAACTACCCAAACATTGGGTTGTTACGTCTGACCCAGGAGCTGGGAAACACAAAAACTACCCAAACATTAGGTTGTTACTGTACGTCTGACCCAGGAACTGGGAAAAACAAGAACTACCCAAACACTGGATTGTTACGTCTGACCCAGGAGCTGGGAAACTCAAAAACTACCCAAACACTGGATAGTTACGTCTGACCCAGGAGCTGGGAAACACAAAAACTACCCAAACACTGGATTGTTACGTCTGACCCAGGAGCTGGGAAACACAAAAACTACCCAAACATTGGATTGTTACTGTACGTCTGACCCAGGAAATGGGAAACACAAAAACTACCCAAACATTGGATTGTTACGTCTGACCCAGGAGCTGGGAAACACAAAAACTACCCAAACACTGGATTGTTACGTCTGACCCAGGAGCTGGGAAACTCAAAAACAACCCAAACACTGGATTGTTACGTCTGACCCAGGAGCTGGGAAACACAAAAACTACCCAAACACTGGATTGTTACGTCTGACCCAGGAGCTGGGAAACACAAAAACTACCCAAACACTGGATTGTTACGTCTGACCCAGGAGCTGGGAAACACAAAAACTACCCAAACATTGGATTGTTACGTCTGACCCAGGAGCTGGGAAACACAAAAAACTACCCAAACACTGGATTGTTACGTCTGACCCAGGAGCTGGGAAACACAAAAACTACCCAAACATTGGATTGTTACGTCTGACCCAGGAGCTGGGAAACACAAAAACTACCCAAACATTGGATTGTTACTGTACGTCTGACCCAGGAGATGGGAAACACAAAAACTACCCAAACATTGGATTGTTACGTCTGACCCAGGAGCTGGGAAACACAAAAACTACCCAAACACTGGATTGTTACGTCTGACCCAGGAGCTGGGAAACACAAAAACTACCCAAACACTGTATTGTTACGTCTGACCCAGGAGCTGGGAAACACAAAAACTACCCAAACATTGGATTGTTACGTCTGACCCAGGAGCTGGGAAACACAAAAACTACCCAAACATTGGATTGTTACGTCTGACCCAGGAGCTGGGAAACACAAAAACTACCCAAACATTGGATTGTTACGTCTGACCCAGGAGCTGGGAAACACAAAAACTACCCAAACATTGGATTGTTACTGTACGTCTGACCCAGGAGATGGGAAACACAAAAACTACCCAAACATTGGATTGTTACGTCTGACCCAGGAGCTGGGAAACACAAAAACTACCCAAACACTGGATTGTTACGTCTGACCCAGGAGCTGGGAAACACAAAAACTACCCAAACATTGGATTGTTACGTCGGACCCAGGAGCTAGGAAACACAAAAACTACCCAAACATTGGATTGTTACTGTACGTCTGACCCAGGAGATGGGAAACACAAAAACTACCCAAACATTGGATTGTTACGTCTGACCCAGGAGCTGGGAAACACAAAAACTAGCCAAACACTGGATTGTTACGTCTGACCCAGGAGCTGGGAAACACAAAAACTACCCAAACATTGGATTGTTACGTCTGACCCAGGAGCTGGGAAACACAAAAACTACCCAAACATTGGATTGTTACGTCTGACCCAGGAGCTGGGAAACACAAAAACTACCCAAACATTGGATTGTTACTGTACGTCTGACCCAGGAGATGGGAAACACAAAAACTACCCAAACATTGGATTGTTACATCTGACCCAGGAGCTGGAAAACACAAAAACTACCCAAACACTGGGTTGTTACGTCTGACCCAGGAGCTGGGTAACACAAAAACTACCCAAATACGTAAAAAATAACCCAAAAGGCTCAACCCAGGATTTGGGTAGAAAAAAATAACCCAAGATTTTTTAGAGTGAAGGAAACACCCTTTATGCCAACATTCTGGTTTACTCTCTTGTCCTGAATAAAATATGACTGCAGTAACTTTTATATTCAGTCACCGTACACGCCAGAACACATCATTATAAAAAGTTTCAGTATTTGCTTGTAATTCACCATGTTCTTGACCAGTCGTTGGCACAGAAATGAAGTGCGTGCTCCAGCTGGCCTTTAGGGGGCTTCCAAGACATTTTCTGATGGTCTATAATGATTGTTGATGGTTTTTATTATACACAAAGCTGCTGGGTTATTTTGAGCTGTGTTGCAGAGGAAGATACACAGATATCTGCTTGTATTTTTCTGCTGTTAATCGAAGCCAGACTCTCCACATCTGCCTTCCAAACGTTTGTCCAAACTTGGTCCTGTGAAGCGTGTGACTCAGCAGAGATCTGCGTCTGCATGCAAGCCTCTGTATCTTCACAATCCTTCACTAGTGACCCAGCTTACAAGATGCTGGTTTTGTTGCTGTTGAATAGCTCTTCCTGGTGTTTTATCTAGTTTAGAAGTCATCCATAACATCCTGTATACTGGTCATGTGTGGCATATCTTCCTTCAAATATCCCATATTTGACTCATTCTGATGCTAAATTATAATTTGATTTGACTACCAACCATGCTCACTATAGTTATAAATATAAAGATATAAAAACGAATTCAAACTATTAATAAAACTATAATAGTTTCTCAATAATACTAAAATAACATTAAGATACCAACCAGATGATTTCCACAAATAATCACATCTGACATCTCTTTAATATCTCTTTTTAATATTTCTTTGCAGCAATGAGATTAACCAACTTTACCCAGGTCTTCTGCTTGGCAAGAGATCTTTCAGATTCAGAAAAGAGATAAAAAATGGGCTCAGATTTGCCAAGATACCAAATACCGGTTTGATTTATATAAACACTGATATGATTGGATTCGACTGATTCAAACGATATGGATTAAGCCTTTATGAACTTTTTAAAGAGTCAGAATTTTGACAGAATGGACTTTCAATGCAGGCACAGAAATCTCTCAAATTCATTAAAAATATCTTCATTTTTGTTTTGAAAGGACATTAAGGTTAGAAAATGATAAATTTTTGGGTGAACTAACCCTTTATGCATGTAAAATGATTTATTATTGTATTGTTTAATTATTGTATGTATGCAATCACATATTTATTGCTAATTTACTTGTTACATGGTTAGTTCACCCAAAAATTAATAATTAATTACTCACCCTCATGTCCTTCAAAACCCGTAAGACTTTCGTTAATCTTCTGAACACAAATGAAGATATTTTTAATGAACTTTCTGTCTCTCCATTGACACTAATGCCACTTCGAAGCCTCAGAAAGCCAGTAAAGACATTATTAAAGTAATCCATGCGATTAACCACAATTTATGAAACGACTCGATCAATGTATGATGGATTATATCAGTTTAAAAGTTATTTGACAGATTAATTATGTGTTTATGATAAAAATCAAGTGGAGTTAACATGATTCATTGGTGGAAACCCATCTGATATTTCCAATTTATTTATATTTTAAACCCATTAATCACTAAAACGTCTCAGTATGAAGTACCAACACAATCCACAATATTTTTTAGAATGATCCAACTGATATAGACTCAGATATATAGCCACAATATTCACCACTGTGTATTTCAGACAATGCCAACATCCGGGATTGTGCGGTAGAGGAACAGTCGGAGAGGAAAGGAATGAGAGGAGCAGAACGAGTTCTGGTTGTGATTAGGAAAGCGTGAGTCGTGCATCAGAGCTGCAATTTGACCTCGACAGCTGAAAATACAAACCCCTCTCATTTACTTTCAAACTTCGACAAGACAGGATGGAAACTGAGGAGCTTTGAAGAAGCAATGAAAGATTTTAATGTTGGTCACTTCTGTAGAGCGTGTCTGATAAGCAGACGGAAGGAAGACAGCAAACGGCACCAGTATTTTACATGTGAGTTTATGTAACAATCTCAGCTTATTGTAGTTTGGCTCCAACCCTGATCAAACTCCCATGCCTGTAGCTTTCGAGATCCTGAAGACCTTGATGTGTTTAAGGTTGGAAGGAAAATGGATCTGCATTAATGTTCTTTCACGGGAAGCTCTTCAGATTCGCCAACCCTTTGGCCGGTTTCGCACATAGATATATACACTAGATGTGGCCTTGGCTACGGCAGTTCATTGGAACGAATGCGTCAATAGAGCCGCCATCTTGAAACAGGGGAGCTCCTCCTCTTTAATGCATCAGCGTCAATGTAGGAAAAGGTCTAACGGAAATAAAATCACCATAAATCGTCATGAATGCGATTTTCTATTTGTTTTGGTTCGTTCCAACGGTCAGACATGTATTTATCATTGAGTCCAGAGAAATTGTAAAAAATTTCACATTCTTGTGAAATGTAATCCCTTGCTGTCTGGTTTTTAGATTTAGTTCATGTGAACATCCATACGCAGCACAAAAGTCCGGCATCATCCATGAATTCAGCGTTACCCAGCTACTTTCTATGACAAGACCCCTGTTCCAATGGCGTCGGTTTTGACGCATGCTTAGAACCGCAAGGCGACATCTAGTGTATATAGGACTATCTATGGGTTTCACAAATATAGACTTTGACTATGGCTTAGATATAGTAGATAGTCAGACTTCAGATCGACATCTAAATCAGACCGTTGCACAAAGCACTCAAGACTCTGACTATCTTAAGTAGGACTACACTGCAATGCATTCTGGGTAAAATAAGACACTTTTCAAAACAAAAAAACATGGCGGATGGAGTAAGCGCATTCAACCGCTCAGTGCAGTTTACTCCAGCGGAAAACGTGTTTGTTGGAGGAGATTAACAGTTAAAAGGACATTTTACTTGGGAAATTTAGCGGAGAATGTAGTAACAAGAAATGTTTAATTTGGAAAAAGATACGACAGTTAACAGCGTTAATCCGACCGTTGAGCGGAGCGTTAAAGACGTAATATTTAAGAGGAAATATCCAAAAACCCTTTCCCTTCTCATAGCTCTCTCCATAACGTCGTCAGTAAACCACAAAATATGAGCCATTTTGCCTTTTCTTTTGGCTGTTTGTACTGTAACTGATTGTTACTGCTGGTTGCCAAGGTAACAGAGTCTTAGACCTGAGTTAGCCTTGGGTCAGGTGTCTCATTTTTCTGGTCTAAATTAAGTCAGTCTTTATTTTTGTGAAACAGTCTAACTTGCATTAGACTAGTCTATGAGTAAATTTTAGACTTGTCTAACATTATAGACCGGTCTAAAATAGCTTTGTGAAACCAGCCCTTGGTCTGTGATTCAAAACTTCCATGACTTTCTTACTACTGTGGACCTGCTTTAGTACAGCGATGCCCAATCCTGCGTCTGGAGGGAAGAGTTCAGCTCCAGTGCTACAGTAGTTAAACACACCTAAAGCAGATAATCAAAGGCTTTGTGATTGTAGAACAGCCTGAAATAAAAGGAGTAGTTGACTTTAAAATGAAAATTAGCCCATGATTTACTCACTCTCAGGTCATCCTAGGTGTATCAGACCAATACAATCAGACTTACATAAAAAAAAAATCCTGGCTCTTCCAAGCTTTATAATGGCAGTGAATTGCAACCAACAGTTTGAAGCTCATAAAAGTGCATTTATCCGTCATAAACACACTCCACACTGCTCCGGGGGGTTAATAAAGGCCTTCTGAAGCAATGCGATGAGTTTGTGTAAGAAAAATACTCATATTTAACACGTTACAAAGTAAAATTCTAGCTTAATTCTAGCTAAACAAACATACACAGTCTCTACTCACGCCTAAAATGCAACTTACGCAACTCATGATGTCAGAATTAGAGGTGTGTGTCATGGCGTAGCGTAAATATCAGCAGTTCGTTGCATTACTCGCATAAGTTACGCTTTACACTCAAGTTGAATCTTATATAGCTAATCTATATAGCTAATTAATGACAACTGTGAGAGGGGTGAATTTTTTTATAAATGATATTAAGACAAAGTTCTGCAGCATTTTACAGAGAGGAGCTGTAATAATGTAAAAGAATATCGTGTTTTTTGAACAACAGCATATTCTGGTGCACACCAAAAACGAACTCAAGACTTCGTAAAAGGGCGTAATAGGACCCCTTGAAATTGTTGCTTTTTGGCAAATTGCATAGAAACCAATTGGACTTGATTTGACCAATAAACAGTAATTATAACCAAAAATTTTACAGTCTTTCCAAAACACACCAGTGTCAAAACTTTGCATGCACATTCGTGACCCTAAATGAGAAATTGTCTCAAAAGTACTGACCCCAACACAATATTGGCTTCAATTTTGGTGTGTTCCTTACACGTTATCATATGGCTTCAGAAGACTTGCAGTCATATGGACTTTAATAATACTTTCATGCTGCTTTTTGGAAGCTCAACTGCATCTGTCTAGCATGAGCATTATTTCTGTGTTTTCCATGGAAGGAAGAACGGTAAAAGGGTTTGGAATGAGAATTAAGTTCTTGGTAAAAAAAAAATAAGAATTCCTTTTCTGTTTTTGTTGTTATTATGTTTAAAGATGATCTGTTAGCATTCAAATTATTTACAGTAGACTCTTAATACAACAAAACCCACACACATGTATATATCATTCATTAGAAACTAGAAAAACAAACATTTCTCTTTTTTTTCTTTTTTTTTTAACAGAATTTACAAATGTGTCACCAGATAAAGGAAAGACAAAAAATAAAAGCACATCTACTTTACTATTCTGGTTTTGTTTTACACGAAGAAGCCATCCACACAATCAAAAAAATATCTAAAAAAATCTAGATACAATTTTTTAGTTTAAATCACATAATGTACGCAAATATGCAAACGCAGTCATAAATGCTTGGCCAACACATTTCAACTCTGCTATTGAACATGAAATTTCAATAATAACAAACATCAGTACTCGAGTCACCTAGAAATGTCTGTGCCATTAAACCAAATGTTTTCAGGTGGTTAGCTTTAAACAGAAAACATGATGAATTTACTAAATAGGCTTCTTCAAACTGTTGCTTCACTATGATGGTGGTTGAGGTGAATGAGAAAACCATCCATAGAAGCTTTTTTCTGAGAATGCCATGCGCAGTTGCAATAGAAATTGTGTTTTGATACTTTTAGGAAAGCAATTACATGTCAAATCATATTTACATACTTGCATACAAGTCCAAAATTGTCGTCTGAATTTTCGCACGTTAAAAAATAAATATGACCTCACGTTGTGTCAGTCATGTTTACACACTGCCTCTGAAACTTTCATCCGTCATAAAAAAATTGGATCAGTTAAATTTTATAATTTTTTTTGCATCCCTAGCAAGAATTTTGAGGTGTTTGAGAGGTACAAGCGAACGCCAAAGTCCAGAACTGTTCAGGATCAATTGGTAATTGGTGTTTTTTTTTTTTTAATATGTAGCATATAAGCCACTGACATCCTGAGGTAAACTTTGAATCATTGGGATAATTCCTCTCTACGCAATCTCAGGATTGGATGATGGACCCAATATTATTTTTCTCTTTCTCAATTTCAATTCAATTTGTACAGCGCTTTTCACAATACACATCGTTTCAAAGCAGCTTTACAGAAAATGCATGATTTTTTAAATAATTTAGAGTGATCTGTTATCTGAGGTGACTGTATTTTTAAGAACAAACTTATCCTCACTGCTTGAAACTCCATTTTGTATTGTTTTGCAAAATTTTTCCGCAACGGATTAATTAATACGCATCAGACTCAGTGTGCAAAGTTTCTGTGCGTGACAAATTTTTAGGATGACGAACACGAAAAAATCGGACTCAGTGTGCAAGGACCTTAAATCTGCTCAAAGGCAATCAAATGACATTTTTCCATTCCTACAGACTCATTTTCTTCAGATAAAGCTGGATGTGGTGGTGATGGAAGCTTGCTCATCGAGAAAAAAAAACACACAGCGTTGTTTCTATGCCAAAGAATAAACATACCGTCCCAAACGCTCTGAATAAATGAATACCATTTCCATTTTCCACATGGCTTGAGACATTCTTCTTGGCCTTTTTGAGCACCTCAAGTTCACCACAGCGTTCAGAGAAATAAACCGCTGGTATACCACTGGAATCTAGGTGAACAGATGTTCGTCTGGGCCATTCGGTTATCTTACATTTCTTCTTAAAACTCAAACTTTCTTCTTAAAGCAATACCAGACTTGCTCAGTCAGATTGTTAGAAAGGCTGCAGGGAAAAGTCGATTTCAGTACGAGGTTAGCAAACTACAGAACGTGAGTCCGGGATAAAGTCGAGCAAGGACTGAAAAAAGAGCTTCAAGCGTTTGTTATTCTCATTTCCACTTTGCCAAGCTGAATCCTCAACGAAACCTGTGTGTGTGAGTGTGTGTGCTTAGACCAGCTCCACTTTGGAGTTGGGATAGACGGCCACCACGTCATAGCCCTCGGGAGGCTGAACACGAGCCTTGGCGTGAGTCTCGCAGTACAGACTCTCATCGATGAAGAAATATCCTCTCTGCTTGAGATTCAGCCCACAGTCGTCACACATGAAGCAGTCGGGATGATACAGCTTGTCTCTGGCCTTCACAATCGTTCCCCTGTATTAAAACAGTTATAAGACGCTTGTTAAATGACATTTATTGTTACTTTTATTGTCACTTCATTTGGTAATTGGGTCAATGGTCCAGGAGAAAGAAAAGGACAATCTTTATACAAAAAAAGAAATGTACTATTTGTATTTATGTTGATTTCGAAAAATGTTTTATGCCATTTTCAACAAAAGGTTAATGTAAAGTCCCCCTGTAGTCAATTTGTCAACAAAATTACATATTTAAATTTTTTTTTATTTCTTCATGCCTTAAAATACCTTGAATGTAACACGACACCCTTGCCTCATTTAGTATACGTGGTTCTATGAATATGCAAATGAGCCCCGCCTCCACTCACTCACTCACTCACTCAGAGATCCACCCGTTGACGATCACACGTTGATCTGATTGGTTACAAGGTAGTTTGTGACGTCAGAAACACCAGTGATTTCAAACCGTGTTTTTGAGACTGTCTTTGGTTCACTGCAGTTTTAAGGAGAAAATACTCAGCAATGCTGTCGACTAATGAATTTTCACATGGTTTGTCTTAAAGCACATTAAAACACTACAGAGACATTAAAAGCTGGATTTTCACCATAGGGGGACTTTAATATATTTCAGCTAACTAAGACAAATGATAAAGAATTACGAATTAAGTAATAATCACAACATTAACGTATCTGAGATGTGCGTAACTGTCATTTTTTACTCTCAACATGATCTAAAATGCATAGCTAATTACTCAAGTGTTACCTAGTCACTCTTTAGGAACTACTAGTGATCTGAACCATTATCTTAAAGTGAAAAACATCTAAAGTTTTTGAACAAATTTTGTAAAAACTATCCTAATACTAGACTTTTAAAGGAGAAAAGGCTTGTATGATAAAAATGGTGGTCAACAGTTGCTAATGTAGGATTAGCAGGTAATGTTTAGTCAGTAAACGAGCAAAGAATAAATTCCTTTCATAAATGGGCTGACAAAAATTCTGACATGACCCAACCACGATATAAAACAGAAAGCACAAATGTCTTTTATGCAAACCTGACGGCTGATTGGACAAGCTCTTATCACTAATTCACTTCCTATTATAAATCTCTATGAACAGGTACATATTTGAAGGCTATGATATCTATCAACAGCATTTACAATGGGCGCATTGTTTCCTTCTTCTGTGGAACTGTTCTTATCAAATGATATCACTGTTTACTCATTTTCCTGTGGGAAAGTGCCAACAGCAGAAGAGTGACTTACAGTATTATCATCATCGGGAACACCTGTGCCACATGCTGCAGCAGGCCTGGCTTCATTTAACAATCACCTATTCAATGAGCATGTCCCTGTTAAAGTCATGAATTACAGGCTTATGTTTAAAGATAATAAACCAAACATCTACTGGCTTCTTAAGTCTATTCAATACTATCTAGTGTCTTTATGTTCATTTAGGGGCTTTCCTCAGCAAATATTGCTATTTAAACATTCTTAAAGGGGTCCTTGAGTATGATTTCACCTTTCTAACTTTAGTTAGTGTGTAATGTTGCTGTTTGAGCATCTGCAAAGTTACGACGCTCAAAGTTCAAAGCAAAGGGAGATATTTTCTTTTACAGAAATCAATTTTTAAGGACTACAAAGAGCTTCTTGGTGACATCACAAACCCTAAAGTTCAGTAGCCCCGCCCACTGATTCGAGCACGACAAGTAGTAGGTAAATTACAGATGTGACGCTAACACTGGATCGAGCAGCTAAGCGATAAAGATGCCTTTGAAGAGTGCAAAACGTTGTGCAGTGCCAGCTTATGGAAAAACACAGTCACTGCAGTGGATTCGCAGAGACTGAAATTAAAAAACGATGCTGTGCCGCCTTCTATATTGGATCCGACACGAATGGCGCAACACACTTATGCGAGTAAAAAAGGTTTTACTGTGTCACTATTGTTTTGTTACAGATCATTTGTTTAACGTGTCTAACCAAAATCACCAGTGACTTCTGATATATAATGATTCATGTAGGCCACAGCCAGATGGTTTTGTCTCAAAATAGTTTTTTTGTCAGTAAATCAAACCAGTGACTAAATGGTGTACTTCACATTGTTTCTCTTAGAAGGATGAAAATAATCTGTTATTTAAACTGGGATTAAATTATATATTTAAAGCGATTTAAACAATCACTGGAGCTGTAAATCAAACAGAGCAAGTTTATCCCCAGAGAGCAACAGTGTCGGCCCACATCGTGTGGAATCCACTTGTACCGGATGTGGGCCGGATCTGGGCCGACACTATGTTGCTGTCTGGGTCAGTGACTGAATTCTGGGCTCTCGCCAAAACTCCAGTTATAATCAACGAATCTCTTATTTACATTGTGTTTGCACGGTTAGTTATGATGAACGTATTTGTTAGTGTGCAGAAATCGAGTTACAATGACGAGATCGCTTTGAAGCCACAATCTAAATATAATGCTATAATCAACACTTTTCACGATTTGTAAATCTTGAGAACTCTAATTGAGTTCTCAATTAGAGTTCTAATTGAAAACTCAAATCACTGGAGTCTCACAGAGACACGCCCCTTAAAACAGAGCGTTTAAACCAGAGGGCTAAAATCAGGGTAGGAAAAATGCCTTTTATTTCTAAATTATGACCATTTTTTATGTAAAAATCATACTAACATTGTAAATGTTACATAAGCAGCAATACATGGCACTTACACAATGCCGTTTCCGCAGCGTGTGCACTGAGGCAGCTTCTGTAGGCCGGCCATGGGCGCCAGAGGAGCCGTGATGGGGCTGCCCAGCTTCGGCACGGGGGATTTAACCGGGGAACGCAAGCCTCGTACCCCATGCCTGTCCACCGGTGAGACCCCTGGGAAGAAGAGAAACTGCAGTCAAGGGCACAGAATATGATACAGTGATCAACTATTGTACTAAGATAAGATCTTAGGATGGAAACCCAGTGTTGTTTTGTGTGTTATGAATGAGTCATTGAATCATTCATTTAACCCAGGTGTCCAATCCTACAGACCTTAGTCAGGACATGCCATATTGAATTTGAAGGATTAGATCACTTCAGAATTAAACATTCCTGATAATTTACTCCCCCCCCCCCCCTGGAGGGCCACTTTCCAACAGAGTTTACCTCCAACCCTGATGAAACACACCTGAACCAACTAATCAAGATCTTCAGGATCACTGGAAACATAGCTGCATTTCTGGACATGGTTATTGGCTCATTGTGTGTGTGTGTGTGTGCACGTTTGTGTGTGCGTGTGCACGTTTGTGTGTGTGTGTGTGTGCGCGCGCGCGTGTGCACGTTTGTGTGTGTGTGTGTGTGTGTGCACGTTTGTGTGTGTGTGTGTGTGTGTGTGTGTGTGTGTGTGTGTGTGTGCGTGTGTGTGTGTGTGTTACTTCGGATGTGAGTCTTGCTTCATCAACCCGGAACTGAACTTTCATTCAGTTTGATTCTGTGAACCGGCTCGACCGGTTACTAGCAAAAAAAAAACCCTATTTGTTCAACAATAGAACAAACCTGTATTCAACGTGTTTACAATTAAACATTGGATTTTGATTGATATAAATTATTTCAGTATAAACTAAAAAAAAAATGTGTTTTACAAGAGAAATCACAGATAATTTTGTGATTCGGTTTATGACATTTCTCATTCATTTCTATGGTATCCACAAAGCATGATTGACTGTCGTACAACTCTAACAGTCATTCAATGACGTCAATGATGTGATGTGATTATCAAGGCACACATTATCCAATTTAACCGCTACGCTTTCTGGAGGGTGACATCTTAACATTTTAAAACTTTGAAACAATAAGCTATAAATAGTTTGTACTATCTTAATTTCATCTTACTCCAGGATAAGTCGTACTGTTGTGCACATTTTACTACCAAGTTGCTTGCAATGCTCCAAATAAAATCTGTAACACAAAAAAAGCCTTCCTGTAGTTCATACAGAAGAGCATATAGCGCTTGCAACGCCGGTGTCATGGGCTCGATTCCCAGGGAAAGCAAGAACTCATAAAATGTATACTTTGAATGCTATTTAAAGTTGCTTTGGATTTTAGTTCTTAGTTTTGCCGGGACAAAATGCATCTCTTCCGGGGAAGAAAAATGAAGATCTTCCATCAGCCTCAGAAAATGGCACTCATAATAAGAATATATTTGCTAGATACATTATCATGAAATCCCCTTTCCCAGTGTTTTTTCACCTGCCTGTAACTCTATTAATTGAGAAGAGCTTGATGATCTTGTTCAGGTGTGTTTGACCAGGGTTCGAGCTCAGCTTTGCAGCATTGATCTCGAGAAGTAGACTTGACCACACCTGGCCTAAATAATGTTTCATAATCGTTTAATTGTGGCTTCCTATTACTGGACTCCCAAAGTTAATTGTTGTTGTTCTTTTGTCCAAAACTTCCCCACTAACTTGGTCTTTCCACTTTCTGCATTAAATTATACGGTTCCACTAATTCACTCACAAACCTATTCATCAGAGTTAAACTCATTCTTTCCCTGCCATTGACATTGTTTATAAAAAAGAATGCATGAAGCTAAAATAAAACAGTTTTTTTTGTTGTTGTTTAAAAGCAGAGGATCTGTTCTTTTGATGTATTGCATCCTCTAATATTCATACAACAAAATATTCTTGGGGTGATGAAACCTTTGTGAAAATGATCCAAAAAAAACAAAATGCTGGTGGGCAACATTTTTTTTCCAAAAATGCTGGCGTGGAAAGAGTTAAAAATTCTCATTTTGTGTCCAATGGCAGCAGAGTACACGCTCTGAGCAACTTGTGGAGGATCAAATATTGACAGAATTGTAACTTTTGGGCAAACTAATGCTTTGAACAGCTACTTCTGACTTTCCAAGAGGCCTTGTTTAGCCCAAAACAAAAAAATCTCACAGAGTAAACTCTTAGCAGCTGTCCCTGGAACAAGAGATGGCCAGAATGAATGTCCTTCACACTTCAGACACTATTCTCCATGCAGACGTAGCTGAAAATCCCGGGTGTGTGTGTGTTAGCTTCAGGGCATGGTTAGGACAGAGCCATATGGCCAAGTATGGAGCACAGCTGCCAAGGCCTCCTATCTTCTCGGTTTCATGCTGAACGAGGAAATATCCGGATAAAAAAATAAGCGTAACTGTCTCAATGGTGCCCGCCTCAGTCATCTGACTGTTGCTGTGCCAAAGTGAGATCATTAACTCTGCGTTATTCCCAAGAACTGCTGGGACAGGTTACTACTCCAAACCTGTCAACGAATACCACTAATTACACACTTAAACACTTGATCCCTGATCCCTGAGGCTCCATGGGGATCTAATTCAGTGTGCGAGAGATGGCGAAGGCGTAAGTATAGCGTGGTCTAGAAGCTTCCCCGTGGGATCTGGCTTAGACAAAATACATTTTTGGGCTTATATGACACAAAGCACAACATTTTTGGAAGCTTTTAGCCTCCAAGAGACAAGAGAGCAACCTGGCCCAAAAAAATCCAGACTCCAAGGCAGTGCTTTTACTGAATACATTTTTTAATAGCGAGACAATTTTCGAAAGTGTAGCATTTCTAGTAACAAATAAATAGCGATGTATTGTAATAAAACACTGCATCTTTCTAGTGTTATTGTTTCCACTGAACATACTGAGGTGATAATCATTGTATTATCAGTTTGATCACACACAAAATGACAATATAGGACATTATCAATAATTAACAATTCCAAAATACATTCTGAGCACGGTCTGACATTCACTTTGCTCATCAGCCCCTGTGGCTAGTGGTTTTCCAAAGTTACTAGCCACTCAGCATTTTCCCTGGACACAATTTTGACATCCATACCATGGGGAAAAACTGTCATATAGATATTTTTAAGATTATCTTGGCATAATTTAGCATCAGGAATATTAGGTTGCTGTCACTTTAAGACAGAATGAACAGATCCATTATACTGTTACACATGTGTTTTCTTTCTCAACTGTTTACGTTCACATAAAACGTAACTGACTGGGTTTACGTGAATACTTGCCAAGACCGGCATTTTGATATTAATTTGTGTGTATTTAACTGTTTAAGCACAATAAGCAGTGGGAAAATGTATTTAGTACTGAGAGGCCGCTTTATGTGCCGCACTTTGAGTTTGAGCTTAAAATCTGCGGGAATGAGTAAAATTATGTGCAAAACGTTTTTGACAATACTACATTGCAATAATTATTTCAGATGCCTTTTTAAAAAGCTACAATTAAATGTACATATTAGGCTATATAAAATTCAACCTGTCAAACTGGTGAGTAGGAGTAACTGCGTTACACGCCACTGTTGAAATACACCCGCATTCGTCAAGCCCTGATTCTGAGAGAGAAAGTAAAACTAACCCCCATCCTCAGCTTCCAGGATTCCCTGCAGGTATTTAAAGGAGCCAGATTGTTTGGGAGCGGACACAGGTTCCTCATGGTCCTGAAGCATCCTGTAGACGTCAGACTGCGGGTCGAAACCATTGTGGTTGCCTGATGAATTCATTGGTGGTTCAGGGCTGAAACTGAAAGAAAAACATCCAGATCTCGAACATAAACATCTGCTATTGCCATGTGTTTTCATACTGAACTAAACACTTTCTCAGTGCATCAAGTTATTTATAAAAGCTCTAGTACATCTCTAAAGGAGCCAAAGTAATTGGTTTAAAATTCAAATACAACACATTTGTTACAAATATTCAGATACACACATACACTACCAGCAGGGGCGTCGCTAGGCTTCAGCCTAGCCCCCCTAAAAATTTGTGATTTAATGTAGGCTACACAAATTCGTGTTCGCTTCAGTCTTGTTATAATCAGATTCAGCACGTTCTTCATCTTCAATCCGCAGCGGCGCCGAGCAGAGAGCACGTCAGAAACAGAGGACAGGGTGTGTGTGTGTGTGTGTTCATCTGAGCCTCATTGGTCTGTCACTGCTCGTCAATGTCAGAATATTTGAGATGACCAATCAAATCACAGTAGGCGGGCTTTATGTTCACAGACGCTGCGGAGCGCGAATTTTAACAGTGAGACTCCACGCGTACGGTCAAGTGTGAGATAAGATGCAAGTAGCTAAACTTAACATTTTATATTTGACATTTTTTTAGGTCATAAATGTTAAACGAATTACCAAATATAATCAGGCAAATTAATATAGTTTTGTCTATTTTTGCCATTTTTAACTGAAAATACTAGGCCCATGTAACGTGTAATGTACGCTAATAATTAGTTTGTCATTGTGAGGGGACAAGAAACATTAACAAAGCCATTTTCATCATGTTAGGCACAAGATTAATAATAAATGTGTACATATTGAGAATATAATACAAACTGTAGCCTATAGTAAATTAAAAAAGCTCGAGCTTTAGTAGGGGAAGAGAAAGGGATGAAGAGACTGAGAAAAAAAGAAAGGGTGATGGAGATGAGGAGAGAGCAGGTATTGACAAATAATCTACTGCCCACTGACATGGTTTTAAAGCTATTTCTTATCCTTTTTTTTAAAAACGTCTTGAAATGCACATATCAGAGAAATACATTTTTTTAACCCCCTATCAACCTCAAATTTAGGACCTCATTGATTATAAAGCCCTGTCTACGGCCCTGTATTAGGCATAAGATCAATAATGAATGTGTAGCCTACATATTGTGAATGCAACCTATCAGTTGACCCATGTTTACTTTCTTCACTGACAGACAAAAATGAAAAGCCTATATCAGTCAAAGCTTAGCTTTAGGAGGGGAAGATATATGGCAAGATAAAAACAAAGAGAAAAAGAGTGTGATGCTGATGAGGAGAGAAAAATAATCAGCTGCCCACTGACATGGTTTTAAAGCTCTTATCCAATTTTTTGGCCCTTCAAAACATCTTAAAATGCACATATGTAGATCAGAGAAATCAAAATTTTCTCTGGGACGGTTATTGGCCCATAATAGCTATATAAAGTTTGATTGGTGGTCTCTATAAAGGCAGATCAGAAGACACAAAACTCCCGAGACCAGTTTTCTGTGCGCAGCTAAATTTTCTTCACTCCATTCACCGGTCTGGCAGTTTTACCAGGTGTCTGAAAAGGACAATAAATGTGCAAAAATTTTGAGATATTGCAAAGGCAGCAAACCTACAGCAATGACAGCAAGAAACTAGAGCTGTGCGATTTTAGAGCATTTCTTTCCTTCACAGTGGTGCGATTTAAGCCCAAAGAAGCCCAAACTTAACGTCTAAATCAGCTAGATCAGTGATGTCCTAAAATACAGTCTACTGTGGCTAAACCTCAGGACGTGCTCAATAATAAAAAAAGACTTATTAAAAGCCACTAAAGTGATACTGTTCCCCAAACGGCTTTCCGTGTGTGCGCTCCGAGAAGGAGTGAAACACAGATGAGTAAAGTGAACTTTGAACTTCGGGTTTGCGCCTCAACGGTAAAAAACTGGTCAAAATGCCCTGATTTGTGAAAATTTGCTTAAAAACCCTCGGTTGGGTTTAGTGAACATAACAGTTGGGAAATAAGTCGCATGTGTATCAGTATATTAGATACGTGCATTCAGCTCTTAAAGTGACAGCAGCCTAATATTCCTGCTGCCGTCTGTGTTATTAATGTTAATCAAACAAGAAAAGACAAAGAGAAAATAACTCACTGTTCTTTAGTAGGTTTAACCCATATTCAATATATGCAGTGAAGACTATGCAGTGTTGTTTTACATTTGATTACTTTCTGATGATAATTTTTTTATAATTTATTTCACAGGAATGCTATATTTGTTAAGCTTTAAGCTGTTCCTAATCAACTCTAAATGAGCGAATGGAATATGTTGCACATGTTGCTTGCCAATAAATTAAGAGTTGTCAATTCATGATACTTTCTTATCTCTTATTTTATTCATACTTAAATACATTGTTGTTAAGAATATTGTGCCTATTATTTATTTCAGTATCAGTGATCGATATCGGCCAATACTGCTTACAGTGATGGGTGATCGGCCCCAAAAATCACCATTACTAATAATAAAGAATGAGTAAACATGTCGAAACAAGTTTGACTGTTGTTATGAGTTAAGATCTTTGAATGAACTGATTCCCCTCGAGTACAGGAATTCATAAACAGCGGATTTGTCATCTTTAGAGTAAACAGCAAGTTTTACAAGCAACCAAACGGTTCTCGATCACTCTTATCTTAAATCCAAATACACTAGTGCTTCAGAAAAATTCAAGGATGTTTTGCAAATATCAGTGCGGCAGATGTTCCCTGAAAACTGTTCACTTCTTCCAGTCCTGTGCTTCGCTGAACTCATGAACTCATTTTTACATAACAATATGCCTGAAGAGCTAAAGCATATTTCAGTCTGAAATGTTTATTGTTGTGTGCAAGTGCTCTGAGTGAAGACAGGACCTGCACTGTAGATGTCCAACATGGGAAAGATCCCCAAGATCGCTTCCTTGATAAATCACTGTTTCTCACAGCCTTGTGAGGATCATAAATATGTGTTTCTGGCACCACTGCAAGACCGGTGTGGTTTGTGTTGCCTAGAGTTTAGCTGTGTTCAGTTAACATAAATTTAGTACTGACCCGATTTACCTTGTGTTCCTGGTCTAATTGTTATTCCAAAGAAAAATGCTTTGGGCTCTATCTTACACCCGGTGCAATGCAGCGCCAGGCGCAACGCAAGAGTTTTTTGCTAGTTTCAGCCTGACGCAGTTTTCATTTTCACGTCCTGCGCCACGTTGTTTAAATAGCAAATGCATTTGTGCCCATCTGTGCGCCCATGGGCTGCTGGTCTGAGAACCAGGTGTGTGTTCAGGCCCATTGTTGAAGCGTTGCTATTTTGAGGAAACTGAAATAGACTGAGCCATTGACCAACTGAAACCTGGTCTAAAGTCAATGACGCAGTATTTTTTTGTTATTTAAAGAGCGCGTTAGTGATGTGCACCTATAGGCGGGTCCACAACGCGCGTACACTCTGCTTACACACACACAGGAACGCACAGCAGCACACAAACATGGCAAATATTAAAAATAAAAGATAAAACTTAGATGGTCGTCTTGCACGCTTTAACCTCGCTCATGAGCAGATCCGTTTCTGTCATGATTCTGCCATCATGTCTGTTTTCTCTGGTCTTGTGGCAGGATCATGGCAGACCCATGTTTTATGTACAAGCGCATGGTCTGTTATTTGGACCATGTGCTTGTGTTGTCTCGTCTCGTAACCCCGCCCCCTTGTTATCCTCGTCTTGTGATTAGTGTCTAGTCAGTTTCACCTGTCCTCGTCATTAGTGTTCCCTATTTAATCCCTGTGTATTTGCTGTCCTGTGCGATTCATTATCATACGTTGTGTGATTCTAGCTGTGAGTATCTTGTTGAGAGTCTTGTCTAAAGAAGTGTTTTGTTCCTGTCATAGTTGTTATTTACCGTCTGACTACTTATCTTTGTCAAGTCGATCCTGTCTTGTTTTGCCCCATTGTGGGTTTTGTTTTCTGTTTTTGTCTTTAATAAACCCCTGTTTAAGTTATTTGCTGTCTGCAATTGGGTTCATCTGCTATCCACATAACAGAATGAATCGCCCAAAGAAGAACCCAGCAGACCGTTTGTCCTTCTCTGCCAAGCATCGTCTGGACCCCCTTGAAGAAGTCTGGTTGTCATCCCCCCTCAACAAGAAGAGTGTCACCCTTCCATACTCACCCGAGGGTGAGTGGATCTTGTCAAACTTCTCCCGGTTGTATGACCACTTCTCCCGGGAGGAGTCTGGGGCGGCGTCCTCGAGGTTTTTACCTTCTGCCTACCTTCCTGTCATCCCGGAGGGTCGTATGATAGGCGTTGCGACGCTTGGGGACCAGGCTGGTTCCCCCACGACTCCAGAGGCATCTTCCACACCCACTGACCTCCGTGGTAAACGAGGGAGACGGGTTTCGTGGGATTCCCCTTCGGAATCATCTTCATCTGAGCTGACCCTACCAGAAGTGGTCTTCCCAGTTCCCGTTTTGTCCTCCACTAAGCCTGTCCAGCCGATCACGAGTCCTGCTGTGACCATTGCTTCGCGACCCAGGAAGAAGAAGAGGGGAGCCTCTTGCCCTCTGTCTGTTCCAGGGCCCGCTACTGCAAGGGCTGTTCCAGGGCCCGCTACTGCAAGGGCTGTTCCAGAGCCCGCTACTGCAAGCGCTGTTCCAGAGCCCGCTACTGCAAGCGCTGTTCCAGAGCCCGCTACTGCAAGCGCTGTTCCAGAGCCCGCTACTGCAAGCGCTGTTCCAGAGCCCGCTACTGCAAGCGCTGTTCCAGAGCCCGCTACTGCAAGCGCTGTTCCAGAATCAGCAGCTGGTTGCTCGGCTACTGAATCTGCCTCTGTGAGAGCTGCGGCCGATCAAGCTGCAGAAGCAGTCCTGCAAGCGGTGTCTGCTCGTAAGCAGATGCCTATCATTGTTGCTGCCGAGACTCTAGCAAACTACCTTGCCAAGCTTGTCAAGATCCTCGATGTGCCCGTCATGTCTTGTCCCGAGCCCACTGTGTCTGTGAGCGCGGCACCCGATCCTGTCGCCGAGAGCGCGGCACCCGATCCTGTCGCCGAGAGCGCGGCACCCGATCCTGTCGCCGAGAGCGCGGCACCCGATCCTGTCGCCGAGAGCGCGGCACCCGATCCTGTCGCCGAGAGCGCGGCACCCGATCCTGTCGCCGAGAGCGCGGCATGTCCTAGTCCTGCCCTGTCGCCTGCCATGTCCCCTGTCAGGAGTCCCGTTACCTCATCCTCTGTGTCCTCTATGTCTGAGCCTGTTGCTGCTCCCTCTAATGCAGTATCCCCATCTGTTTTCCCGGTCTCCACTAGTCCCCGGACTGTTTCACCATTTGTTCCTGTCGCCACTTGTCCCCGTACTGTTTCCCCTGTCGCCACCTGTCCCCGGACTGTTCCCCCTGTCACCACTAAACCCCGGACTGTTTCGCCCAAGCCCCGTCCTTGTGTGTCTTCCTCCAAGTCCCCCCGGATTCCCCGTCCTCAGTCCTCGTCCCGAAGACCCAAGACCCCTGTCCCGCCCATCCATCCTGGACTGTCTCCCAAAGACTTTGTGTTTCCTCCACCTCCTCTACCCTGTTTGTTGTTTTTGATGTTTCACCCTAACCCTGTTATTGTTTTTTCATGTTTGCCTTTATTAGTGTTTTCCATGTTTTGTTGGTTCGTGTCTTTGTCACAGTCTGTCATGTCCCGTGTTTAGTTTCCCTTTGAGGAGCGTCTGGAAGCCCCTCCTTAAGGTGGGGGTTCTGTCATGATTCTGCCATCATGTCTCTGTTTTCTCTGGTCTTGTGGCAGGATCATGGCAGACCCATGTTTTATGTACAAGCGCATGGTCTGTTATTTGGACCATGTGCTTGTGTTGTCTCGTCTCGTAACCCCGCCCCCTTGTTATCCTCGTCTTGTGATTAGTGTCTAGTCAGTTTCACCTGTCCTCGTCATTAGTGTTCCCTATTTAATCCCTGTGTATTTGCTGTCCTGTGCGATTCATTATCATACGTTGTGTGATTCTAGCTGTGAGTATCTTGTTGAGAGTCTTGTCTAAAGAAGTGTTTTGTTCCTGTCATAGTTGTTATTTACCGTCTGAGTACTTATCTTTTTTCAAGTCGATCCTGTCTTGTTTTGCCCCATCGTGGGTTTTGTTTTCTGTTTTTGTCTTTAATAAACCCCTGTTTAAGTTATTTGCTGTCTGCAATTGGGTTCATCTGCTATCCACATAACAGTTTCCTCACTAGAGACGCGTTCAGTTTTTCGGCTTGTAAATTTCTCCATGTAAATAGCGAATCCGCCATGCGAGCGCAACTGGCGTTTAAAGGCAATGTGAGATGAGACTCTGCTTGGTTTTTTGCATGTTACACCCAAAACACACCCATTACTCATTAAGAGAATAGAGATAAAACACACCCATTACTCATTAAGAGAAAAGAGACAAAACACACCCATTACTCATTAAGAGAATAGAGACGAACCTTTTAGACCATGCACCGGGAGTAGCGACCATTTGTCCCGTTGTTAAACTAGCAAATGTGGATTTAGACATGTCCTAAGTGCACTTGCGCAGGGCACTTTAGACCATGTGCTTAGATTGTTAAAATAGGGCCCATAATGCTATTTCTGTGCATGTGTGAAAAACTGTAAAATGTCCCACCTGTGAGGAGAGCCCAGGCTGAGTCCTGCCATCTGCTTGGGAAGAGCACCATTGCCGTTATTGTGCGAATACAGTCCGGCTGGATTGTTGTACGTGGGTCTTGAGTTGCCATTATTGTAGGACACACCGCCTGTGATGGGACTCTTGGGCGAGGGACTCTTCGGAGTGGGACTATAGCCACTGCTGATTGGTCGAAAGGTCTGTAAAAAAAGAAGAAAAAAAGTAGTTTTTTATTGTAAGCTAGGGGTGTAACGATACCCTCATGTCACGATCCGATACATATCAGGATACAATATTATTGATATGATACTCCAAGACATTTGATAAAAGGTTAACAAAAAATGTACTGTTGATTAAAATGCTAAATTTGATATTACACTGTGTGTATAAATGAATAGGATGGACTTGGTGCTGAAACCCAAAGCATAGGACAATAGAGACATCAGAATAACAATATTCATGATTCTGAAGCATTATTTTTTAACTCTTTCACTGACTAGATATATTTAAAATAATGTAGCCACTTTTTACTGGTAACATCAGACATTTGGCATCATCAGGACCACAAATATTCCCCCATTGCATTATTATACATTATATTCAACATTATACATAGTAGTTTAATGTCTGACACTAAAACACAGTAATTTTTGGGTGAACTATATACAATATATATATATATTGTCACTATCCACGATACATATTGTTGCATATTTGTATTGCGATATATTGTGACATGATGATATATTCTTACACCCCTATTGTAATATCATTCAAATCTCTTCACAACAAAAAATATTTGGAGCAATTGTTCACTGTTTCAACTAAGAGCTAATATAATCTGAATTGTGATGACTGTATGACTGGAACAATAAACGGCCTTTGACAGGTTTACAGATCTGACATGCACTGAATAAACAGCTTACTCAGAAAATATGTAAATATTTACTGTTGCAGACAAGTTCCCATCATACATTTTTGCCTCTGGTCAGCGTAGCTTTTGATTATAAGTTAGCAGCCATTTTATGACATCAGCAGTCATTTAAGGCAACTTATTTGTGTTATCCTTTGCTGATGGAGTGGAGACATCTTTTTTTGTAGTTGTTTTGTTGTTTGTCTGAAGTATCGTATTTGGGGACTAATTCTGAGAAAAGAAGAAACTTCATTTAATATTAATGGCTGCCAAATTTAAAACTCTGTACGTCAGAAATTACTGGCAATAAATCTACATTAAGTTCAAACAAAAGTTCATTAAATAATAAATTATGGTTAAATTCTGAAGGAACGGTAGCAAATTAGTCAAAACTTTGCAAATGTGCAGTTCAATTTATTATTATACAAAACAACTGATGCAAACTGAATGCACCAATGTTTTATAATACGCAATGCCAGGCAAATGTCAACAACTTTTCCATTTAAATATCAAGACACCATTTTGGGAGGGATGTAGTTTTGATATCATAGTCAAAATTTGCAATAATTAAGTCTCTTCTGCTCACCAAGGCTGCATTTATCCATTAAAAAATACAGTAAAAACTGTAATATTGTTGAATATTATTACAATTTAAAAGAACTTTTCTATTTGAATATATTTTAAAATGTAATTTATTTCTGTGATCAAGAATGACCCTTCAGCTTCATTACTCCAGTCTTCAGTGTCACATGATCCTTCAGAAACCATTCTAATATGATGATTTGCTGTTTAAGAATTATTTATGATTATAATCAATGTTGAAAGCAGTTGTGCTGTTTCACAGTTTTGTGGAAACCGATACACTACAATTCAAAAGTGTGAGGTAAGAAAGATTTTATTTTTTAAATAAAGAAATTCATTATTTTATTGAACAAGGACACGTGCTGAACTGTATATTGGTGCAACTCTAGAAGTCTGTGATTGGCGCCTTCACGGGACAGAAGATTCTTTCAATCCAAACGCATTGGGAATCAAGACACGAATCCAGAAAATGAGTCTGGAATCAACTCGCGGGAGTGTGTGGCTTAACTCACTGTGTTCCAAGAGAAAATAACAGCATATTGGTTTGGAACAACCTGAGGGAGAATAAATAATGGCAGTAGTTTCATAGATAGCGGAGGAATACATGTTCACATAAGTTAAACTGTGTCATCTAAGCAGTGCTCTGTACTTCAGTCCCACAGCAGGAGGCAGGAGGATTTGTCTGCAAATCATAAAGGCTCTGTTTTCTGTTGTTTTTAGCCTTATGACCATCATATCAATCTTTATTACAGTTCAAAATGTCAGTATGGGCAGCAAGACAAGCGTTTTATTGCATTTCTCATCTTTGAGTGGACAGAAGCCAGCTGTTCTCCTAGTTTTCTCATTTAAAACAACGTGCGAGATAATGGGTTTGATGGGTTCATATCATTTATAATTTTTTTTCTCTTCAGTTCTACACATAATGTTAAAAACAGAATTCTTTGCACCAGTATCTTTGTAAATACCCTCATTGAAAATGAAATTATATACAGAACATGAACTGTAGTTCCCTTAATATACAGGGAAAAACCGTAACTGTATACATACTATATACGTGGGGAAAATTCTATCCATACATTTCATGCAATTTTACTGTAAAACACAGTTAAATGTACCATTTTAAGAAATAAAAAGGTACAAATCATCTTATAATTTGCAGTGAAAAGCTGACTTTCCCAGAATAGCTTGTGTGACACTTCACATTTCATGTTTTTTTCATTTTAATAAATCTGTTTCTTCTTAGCTTTTTTATCAGTAATGCACATTATGTACATTGTATGTTGTTAAATTGTGTTTATTGCATTATTTTATTGTCATGTGCGTTACCTTGATGGTGTTTTGTGTTATTTTGTGGATCTTCTATATATTATTATTTACCTCCGCTTTGATTCAACCACTATCTGATTACTACTGAAACTAAAAGAAACATTAGGTATGGTTATCTGCAGCATATAATAATGATAATATTTAGAAATAAGCTCTGTTCTGACCTTTGCTGGAAAGGAAACGTAGATGCATGCTCCTTTAGTTCACATGTCTGCCACAAATGGGTGTAACTGCAATAAAAATGGCAGATTTACTAGTCTACACATCTGGTGTATAGCTTATAAAAGTGCCAGTTTTGTAGTCTCACATTGAAACCATTCATTTGTACCTCTCTACCTTTTAAAACATAACATTTCACTATATAAGCTTAGATTTTTGTTATTTAATAAATCTGGATAAGGCTCATGTCTCATTAAATTGATTTATTTAACCTATTCTGTAGTACAGTGAATCTAGAGGATTACTAAAATAGCAGCAGTGGTTGAAACAGACTCTCCTTTTACACGCTACGTTTATCATACTTCTCATACCAGGGCAAATATTACAGGCGACTATCCAACAGTTTAAAAACAGTTTGGTTCTTAATGGGTCAGAATGCTCACGAAACCTATTAGCAGACATGAAAATAATTACAAATAAGAGATATGAATATAAAAAAAACACATGTATTATTAAAGAAATAAGAATGTTTATTTTGCTATTAAGCACATTTTAGCTGATTTTTTATTCATGTAATTCACTCGATATTTCTGCAACCATATCGGTATCGGCCGATATATGATCATTTTTAATGTTATCGTTATCGACCTGATAAGAAAATTTGGCTGATATATTAAAGCCGATAAATAATGTATTATTTCCTTCAGCTGAGACACTTCAGATGTGTAGTTCAACATGATGGTTTTGAATTGCTTGAAATACGATTGGAATCACTTCAAAAAAGGAAAATACAGTAAAGTGCAACATGCACAGCGCAAGTCCGTCATATCTACATAAAATTATAATGAGAACATCATAATTGTGTGCTTGGGACTTTGTAATCAGGCTCTTAAAAGATATATCAAAATTTGGATTTAGATTTATCAGCCAATATATCGGTTATCGGCTTTCAAATATAAAGAATTATCGGTCATCGGTATCGGCCAAAGTTTTCATATTGGTGCATCCCTATTATTTATACGTTTACATAATGGTAGTGCTTGTTATTTATACTGCATTGAATTAATGCTTTCATAATGCAACAGATGCCAGTGAAAAGCAAACGTGAAAATGGGATGTGGGTGACACAATTAACCCCTTCAGACCCTGTGTCCATGGGATATCACATGTTTTTTTTTGTGTAAACCAATACAATTATAAGTTTTAATAATATGAGAAATGCCTGGTCACTCATTGGCCCCGGATTATCCAAAGATATGACCCCTAACTTTTATTAATATGATTTTATGTCTTCATAAGTATCATGCAAGTAAAACATCAGGTCTGAAGGGGTTCAACACAAAACACAACCAATGAGAACAGTTTTCTCATTGCATTCCAAAAGTAAATGTTGCTGGGTAAAGCTAGTTTCCCATAATCGCCAGTGAGGGCCCAAAAGACCCGGGAGATATTTATGAGGAGTGTTTGTGTCTGCTCATAAATCCTGACCATCATCAGGTTTCACTGACCTGTTTTACAGCGATATCCCAGCATGCCCTTTGGTTCTGGGTGACTGCCCACAAAGCCAGAACATTCAGAACCAACCAAACAAGGCGGTTTGCTACTGCTAGCAATGAACTGTATAAATCAAAAGTGACCTCAAACCTACTTTTATTAATTAAGGCTTGCTTTGGGAAAAATGACCTGTGATTTATTAAGGTTGATATCAACCTGAACACTGCAAGCGAAGTTGAAGGGAGGACCTGATGGAAACCATATGGCCACTGTTGACAGACTAAAACAACCCACTCCCAGCATCAGCCCCGTAACTTCACCGTTCCCTCTCCAAACAAGTAATATAGAGATATTCATTCAAAAATTACACAATTTAGGATTTATTCATACAAGACTTAAAAATGCACCAAACAATGTGAGATTTTTGAGATATTTGGTATCATAAAACACAACAAAATATAACTTCTTAGATTCAGGAAGATTTCAGTACTGATGACATACAGTACTGGAAAAAAGTTTTGCATAAATACATTCTTGAAAGAAGTCTCGTATGTTCACCAAGCCTGAATTATTATAACAATTTAAAAGAACTTTTAAAAAGAACAGTTTCCATAACAATATTAAATATTACGTTTTCAACATTGATAATAATAAGAACCATTATTGATAATTGAGGACCAGTGATAATTTATAATAATTAGGGATGCACCGATATGAATATTTTGGGCCGATACCGATAATTCTTTATATTTGAAAGCCGATAACTGATATATTGGCCAATAAATTACATTTTTATATAATTTTTGAGAGGCTGATTACAAAAACAAAAGTATTACCATTAAAAGCCATGTTTCACGCATACAATTATAATGTTCTCATGATAATTTTATGTAGCCGATATCCTTTTTAAAGTGATTCCAATCATATTTCAAGCAATTCAAAACCATCATGTTGAACAGTGCACATCTGAAGTGTCACAGCCGGAGGAAATAATAATTAATTATTTATCGGCTTAAATATATTGGCCAAATTTTCTTATTTGGCCGATAACGATAACAGAAGAAATGAACATATATCGGCCAATACCGATATGGTGGCCGATATATTGTGCATCCCTAATAATAATTGAGCATTTGAGCAAATCAACATATTAGAATGATTTCTGAAGGATCATGTGACACTGAAGACTGGAGTAATGATAATGCTGATAACTGGTAACCAAAATAAATAAATAAAACTATGGCTATAAAAGAGGGCCTTAAAAGCTTGGTGGATCATATGTGACCAACTTTAAGGAATGGGCAATTTTGTTCCATTCATAAAAGAAATGCGATATCATGTTACAACTGGTGACAAGACTTCCGAGCAATGAAACAATAGCTCAGTTATGCTCCGACTTACACAGTCTGGGTTAAAATACAGCCTCTGAAAAATTATTTGGCTCGACCACATGCTTGGCTGTGTCTCCTTCCATTGCAAATGACGTGACTTGTTCTATCGCTATTCTTACAGATTTTCAACATTCATACTTTCCAGTGGCAATGGCAAAAGCCACAATGACTTACATCTCAGCATGAGGTACACATCTGCTCTGGAAATCACTGAAACACTTTATAGACGTTATGACATACAGTCACCAAATGTGAATGTGACTTTACTGAAGATTTGTGCAATGCCCAACTGATTCCAGTGTCAGGGCCAAGAACGATTTGAAACCATCTGTCTCATTTGCCACAAAATGGCTGACATAGGCTATTTTTCATTACATGAGTGAATACAAAGAAAACATTAGCATCATGTTGAAAATGTATTTTAGGATGGAAGAATTCAAAGGTAATATTGTGGACTATTACATTTAATATCTATAGAGCACCAGCCAAAAAGTCATCTTTCTGATGTGAAAATATCATGCTTTCACTGTCTATGTAATACACTGTCATAATGTGACATTACCCTATTTAAAAATGAATGGTTAAAATAATATTCTCATCTTCTGATATAATATTTAGGGAGTGACATTATCCATTTTTGACACAGTTCAGCAGATGTTGGTCTTTATTAGTTCCCTTTTGAAGGAAACTCTATGCTGCAACGTGGTGTTAACGCTATGGAAATGCTTCTAGAGGAACCAGTGTCTGAAGCATGTGTGCAAACACAAAAATTCTATTGGCTGAGGTAGTCATGTGACGTGCACCGGCATGGCTATAAAAGAGCACCTATGTTAAACGTCATCAGCTTCTTTGAATTCAAGAAGTACTATATGTGTAAACTTGTGAGTCTTACTGATGATATTGGCATATCTAAAGGGTCAAATAAACATGTCCATCCCTTCCTTTCAAAAGTAACACTATAATAAGTTAACTAAAATTAGTTAATGCATTAAAGTCCCTGTGGTGAAATTCATGCTTTTAAATGTTGTTTATGTGTCTATGTGGTGTTTTTATATGTTTTAAGACAAACTATGTACAAATTCATGTCAACAGCATTTCTGTCAGGTCCATTTAAGTCAAGAACACACATGACAATAGAAATGATTAGGAAATTGTATTGATTAAATTGCAATTCAGTTGATAATTCAAATTTGGCGGTATGGCTCTGTTCAGGGAGTCCTCTGACCTTTCATGAGCACCATGAAATAGCAGAGAGTCAGAGGACAGCAGCAGCATTAGGCAACGCTCAGTTTAGGACTGGGAGAGCAGAACTATTCCCCCCAAACAAACCATACCTGGCAACCTCTTGTGGATAAGACAAGAGATGGAATTAGACAATTGAAATGCTTAGAAAACTTTATGAATAAATACGATTGGTGGGCAATATGTTTCAGTTCAGATGAGTCTCCTGACCATTCATGAGCACCATGAATTTAGCAGAGAGTCAGGGGACAGCAGCAGCATTAGGGGACGCTCGCATGAATTAGACTTGGAGAGCTGTACTATTTCCCCCAAACAGACCATAAAGCAACCTCCTGTGATAAATATGAAGGATGAATTAAGCAGCCACTAAGCGCATCCAGGGGCAATGTAACTAGCAGAAGAAAGACAAGTAAGATTTAGCAGATGAGACTTCTTTTAATTTACTCACTGAATAGTGACTGTTACTAGTTTTTTTAGAGATGTGCCACAGCAGAAATAATTCAGTTTGCACCATGAATTGTTATTACTAACTATCTATCACTGCAAGCTGCTTGATCTGTGCTGCATAGTGTTAAACGCACATTGCCAATATGATCGCATAAGCCTAGCAAGAGCATTTAAATGAAAACGACTAGATAAGCCCAAGCAAACGGATAGAATTAGCAACAGCATGGTGCCCATATCCTAATACCTTTTAACAATGAGCATTAAAAAGGAACTTAGCTTAGCTTCGTGAAGACTTTCAGAGATGAATGGAGAGTGAATACATAGAGTCCTGTTTCAATTTGCAGAGAGCGAGCAGCAAGCAGTTAGGAGCGAACTGAATCTGTTTAAATAGGGTGCCCTGATTTGAGCGTAGGCATTAGCAGCCAGGGGAGATGAACAGCTGATGCGCTGATGCAGCTCAGCTGAGCAGATCGCTGATGAGACCGTGTTGTTGGCCAATAGCGTTAGCAGCATCTTGACTACTTGGCCTGCCAGAACTGACACTGACGCTCAATTGCTGAGTATTTTCTACTTAAAACTGCAGTGAACCAAAGAAAGTCTCAAAAACACGGTTTGAAATCGCTGGTGTTTCTGACATCATAAACTACCTTGTAACCAATCAGATCAACTTGTGATCGTCAATGAGTGGATCTCTGAGCTGAGTGAGTGAGTGGAGGGAGAGTCCATTTGCATATTCATAGAACCACGAATACTAAATGAGTAAAATGAGTACTAAATACAAAGATGAGTTTTAAGGGATCGAATTATTGAGTACAGGGGGACTTTAACTAAAATGAACAAACAAGAAATGCATTGTTTCAGTATTTAGGCTATTCATCTTTGTTATAGTTCGTTAAATCAGAAGGCAAAAAATAAAGATATTTGACTTCAACTAGTCCTCAGATTTTGCAAAGGCTTTCGTAAAGGGAATTTTTTGTTTTACATTTAAAGACAATTAGGCATTGTGTAGTTTATATTTCTATGAAGCAAACGGCAATGAAACAGTTCACAACATGTTTATAGCATTTTGTGAATTTCTCTGGATAAGTTTCTGCTTAATCCCTTCAATTAAAATGTAAATGAAGCTGTCTGTAATAGTATCCTATGGGAAAATCAAATATGAGGCTTATACCTGTGACTCAGACTCCAGTATTCCGGTGTATGGACTTGTCTTGGTTTCTTCTATTCCAGTTGGAGACCAAACCTTTCCAGATCTAAGGAACAAAAGGTGAAAGGTTAGGTGAATGAAGGCAAATATCGACATACATCAGTGAAAATAGTCTGCTTCTCTTTATCTATAACTGATAACAATATTGATTGACATCAATGATCAATTCACACTCCTTATGTTTGGTGTTTGGTGCTGCTATTAGAATGTGTTTTCATCCAAGTCCTGCCACTTTACAATATTCAATTAGAAGTGCATCCAAGCATGCATTTCATCCCACTCAGAGGATTTTCTTTAGTTGTTCTGATGTGGTATGAAATCTATACTTCGCCAGTCAAAATGTCTTCAACAACTGGATAACAAAGTCCAGATGTTCTTTAATAAAGTTTAACCTAAAGCAAAATCCATTTTGCAGAAGAAATGGCTTGGTTTCACAGACAGAGCTTAGATTAAGCCAGGATTAGGCCTTAGTTAAATTAGGACATTTAAGTGGCTTTTTATAAACGTGCCTTTGAAAAAAAACATTACTGCTGTGCAGCTTGAGACAAAACAATAGCACTGATGCATTTTAAAATATATCAGTGCAAGTTGCTTTCAGTTAAAACAGCTCAAACATGTATTTAAGTCTGGGACTAGCTTAAGCCTTGTCTGTGAAACCGGGGAAATATGTTTTAAAAAGACTTTTAGAGAATAAATGTACACACGAATGACACAAATCTACATAAGCGAACAGGAGATATTTCCTGAGGTAGGTGGTGGATCTCACAAAAACTTTCCAGATATGTCCATGTCATGATATTTTACCTCAAAGTTAAAAGAAAATTTGTAAAGTACAATTTTAACTTTGAGCCATGGTAGTATGGGTTGTATTGCTTTCATTGATTCAGATTCTAATTAACAAATATATAAAATGTGTCCAGTTGGGAAGATTTTTATTTGAACGAAAATGAGGGTTACAGTAAATGTGTTTATACTTGTCATGAAAATAATGTCACAATGCAAAAAAAACCAACAACAACATAATGGTCAAGTTATATTTGTAAAACTAAAGCTATTGAGCATCTTTTGACCAAATGGAAGAACAAAGACATTGGTTTTCCTTTGCCCCCACTCCACTTACACCTACATGCACACAGCTATACACAGATCTGAGCAACAAAGAAACCTCTGTGGTCCCTCCCATAGAGGAAACTTCATCACCGGAGCATGAATGCACCCAATTCTGGGTTAGCTTGGATGTGGCAAAAGTGAGGCAATGACTTCGAAATGAATGTCAGAGTGACTTAGGACCATCTGGATGTGACTGATTAAAGAATGTTTTCCATATACCCATTCGCATGAAGAGACCCTTTCAGCAGACAGGAGGCTTGTAAATGGTTGTAGTGGGAACATATAGTTATTGTTGCATGTAGGGCTTTTTGTCACATTTGGGTGGGAGTAGTTTAAATATGAGTTACCTGAGCTACCGTTTGCACACCAATCTTCTGCAATCTTTTATTTAATTTCAATATGGATGGTATCTGACCAAAAAAATAACATTATAAAATGAATTCATTCATTAACCATTTTAATATTAGTGTCAGATAAGAGTAAGATACTTAAATTAGCTTATTTATGCATGTTTATTATAAACAGCCACTGCTAAAAACACGGATAGTTTACTTAAATAATGTTTTTATAATAAATTAAATTATATAAAAAAATAATAAATTAAAAGACATATATGTGATGCACGCAAGCACAGCAGAAGACGTTCTGTAACACCCACATCTAGAAAACACCTCTGTAATAAACACTGCGATGTTAGTCCCGTCCGAATCCATGCATGAAATCACAGATGTCCAGTGATACGAATTGTAACTCAAACATTGTTTAGAAAACTAGTCCCCATACTAATAGGGCTTAAGATTAGTTTTGAGTCTATTTTTAACAACTCGCAGATCATTTACTTGTGATGAATACCTTTAGGTTTGTGTCCATCAATTTCCAAATAAAAAGATGAAATAATAAAATGAGATGTAAAATATTTTTCATTGTAAAATAATTTATTTCACTGGGGAGGGAAAAGCTATTTAAAAAAATATATATTTTCTAAAATTCTAGCAAATATAGCAATATTATTATATATACCATTACTGTGCTATGGAATTAATTACCGTGATTTGGTCATACCAGCCACAGTGTTTAAACTCAGCGAAGACAAATATGTCACGTTAAGTTAAAGGCCTTTTACAAAATGTAACATTACAAAAGTCACATAAGAAGACACAGACAAATAAATAGTCATACTCTTCCTCCATCAACAACGTGAAGTATTGTGTTAGGAATGAGAGGAAAATGAGCGAGGCAGATGTAGTGGGCAGTGATGACGCACAATGTACCGTTTTGTTTCCACTCTTTCTCCATTATAATCCGTCAAGCAATTTTAAAGTCAGAATGTGGCACATAATTATGCATTGTGAGCCTGTTCAAAATCTGTCTTTTATCAGTACAACTATGAGACACAAACACTTAAATGACCTCCTCATGGGGACACATGGGATTTTTCTCAGCGTGATCTCATGAGTATTCGTGTACTTTTTATGAATTAAGTATGGTTATATCACACATACATTTACTTGTGCTTTCATAAAAAAATAAAACGTAAATGTAAATTCTATACATATGAACAACATTATAGATATAGACAGACATGTTTATGAATCCTCATTTATAAATATTGAATTCATGGAATTAATTGGTTGATTCTATTGTATTTATGATCACTGAGATGTTTTCAATTCGCATTGTTTTAATGCAGAAGACTCATTTACTTAAAACAATTTGTTCTGCCAACTTGTTTCACAATATAATCGTTGAACTATTACTTATGTAATATTTATTTTGCTTGCCGTGTGATACAAAACATGTGCTGTGACTCAAAAAATTTGATGTAAGAATGGGTTTAGTGGCTCAAAAATATATATATTATATTGAAACTAAAAATGTTATTGTACTAAGTGGGTGTTTTACATAAAATGTTTTTCTCCCCTCTGGTTGGGATTTCTTCAATGAGTAACCGAGTTGCAATATAGTGAAAGACTTTGGCTTTGCTACATTTGTTGCATTTCCAATTTTATTTTAGAAAGGTGACTAATACCCAGATGTTTCCAGAAAACACAGCAATGAACTACTCAAATAGAGTTTCAAAATGCGTCATGTGAAATTTCATAATACTCTTACGGTAAGATCATTTGGTACTTATGCTCGTTTGTATTGTGTATGTACTTGTATCTGAAGTTATTGGGCCTCATTCATTAAAACAGGAGTAGAATTTCTGTGTAAAACATTTGTAAAAATGTTTCTTACGCAAATGATTGCATGATAAATTGTAAGCCGTGTGTTTTACAAAGATGCTCATTCTGCCGTGATGCATGTAATAATTGTTTTTATTTTTTTTGGATAGTACAATGTTTCCTTTTATCTCTGTTTAATGTATCCCGGTCCACTACGAGCACTGGAGACAAACATGAGACAAACTTCATGTTGACAAAACCAAACCAATCCAATCAGGCTTTGTTGGTAACATGACACTGATCATCCACTTTCTCAGGCTTTGATCCTGAGTTCATGAATAACTATGGAGTGAGTGCAAATGAAAGTGTGAGCAACAGCCAATCGCATGCGTGAAACACACTCCAGTCCAGAAGGGGGCGCGCGGTAATGCAACACTGTTTGCTAACCGCCACAACAGGTAAAAGAGCAGACGAAGAAGAGATGATCTTTGCACCAAAAACAAGAGCTTGCTAGTAGCTGATTGTTACGTGTAAGCAGGGACGAAGAGAGGTGTGAATCCAGAATTTATTGAAAATGAAAACAAAAATAATACAATTAGTGTCAAAACCAGGAGCAGGAACATGATACATAATAAAAGAGCAGGAACGCAACAGCTTCACACAACGTGCAAAGACAACAACTGACAAACTACGACTGAAACACTTGGGTATATACACTTATACGCTGAGTTTGGTTAATTTTTGTGACGAGCTCCACAAACTTCACAGAAAGGAAACCGGGACGGCAGAAAGCGGCATCCTCTTCATTTTCTTTATTTTACAAAAGCACAATGTTTTGTTCTTCTTGTGTCATAAATAAAAATAGACTTGAGATGTAGATGGCACTTTTTCTCCTTCTTGGTCAAATTTCAGTTTGAGATTTCTTACCCAGAATAAAACATGTTACAGAGCAGGTTAGCCGTGGAGAGTTTAACACTGGTAAAAGTCATGCCGCATTTATGGTGCCTAAAACCCGGGGTTGGCACAAACTAGCCAGCTAAACCGGCTTTATGGTACAGAACCCAGGCATGTTTAATTAGGAATGGAAAGGTATGATATAGGTGGGTGATTCTCACGAAATTAGACTTATGAGGTGTCATGAAACATTTTGATGATAAAAGTAAATGCTATCAAAATAAGAAGGATACAGTTATAAACATCTCATCGTGTACTATTTTGCACATTATTTCAAATTAATACCAATTTCATAAATACCAATTTTGTTGTTTTTTCCACATTTAAGGGGAAATTTGTCATTACCGCAACGTGTCCATGACTGGATTTGGGTTCTTTGAGATGGAAATATTTATAATTAAAAAATATAAAAAATAAAAAGCTTCAGTGCATGTTATACTATAAATATTTACAGTAAAGAAACATGTGGTATTTGGTGATCATTGGTAAATGTAGTGACAATAATAAGGAATATAAATGTGTCCAAGACCAATTATCTCATCCTCCGCAACAATTTTCAATCATTGTTTAAGTCCTCAAGGAACTAACATTTTCAAGGAATTTTGTTGGAAGGGACATAATTGACTGTGACACGCAAGATGGCTACCAGATAAGCAGTTCTTATTTTTTCTCTCCAGATAAAAGTTAAAATTTTGTTTGTCATAGTACCTACACGACTTTTTAGTTCTCATTACTGAAACATGAGTTTGTGAAGTTTTAAAAAATGTTGCCGTTTTAATTTTGAGATTACTATATACCCCATTATGGTCTAAATATAAAAAGAGAGGGAAAGTTTAGCTAACCCTCATTTAGCTTCCACAGTTAGCAAGAATGTTTAAGGTCGCTCATCCTCCGCAACACCATTATCATTCACCGCAACAATTGAAGGCCTGTTACGGTGGAGATACTCAATGTTTCGGTAATGAGAAACAGACTTATGAAGGAGGAACGTGCACTATAACTCTTGCTCATTTCAATATAACTTGATATTTGCCTTAAACACTTCTTGAACAGATTGCGTAAACAAAATAGCTATTACAACCTCCCCCCAACAGGGATCACTAATTTTTTATTATTTTTATGAAGTGCTTCCACAAAAAGCAGTATGAATGCAGTATAGGCCACCTACTATAAATGTAATATTATTTAATATTTAATAGTTTTACCGTGAAACAATGTATTTCTATGTCTTTTTTACGAAATGTTACCTTCAAGATGGCTATTGTGTATTTTGTTACAGGCAAGCATCAGTTGAAAAGAAAAGGGTATCAGCGAAAGACAGGTTGACAAAGCATAGGGAAAAAATATACAGCAATCCAGTGTTACTTGAGGAGTACAGAAGAAAGGAGAGAGAGGTCAGGGGACAGGGTTATAATAGGGAAATAATAGGAAAAAATATAACTTGGATTCATTGTTTTGACCAACACACACACACACACACACACACACACACACACACACACACACACACACACACACACACACACACACACACAGACATGAAAACGTGAAGACTAATATAAGTCAAGTTTCCTTCATTTATACAGCGCTTGTAACAATATGGACTGTATCAAAGCAGCGTTACAGTGATAATAGGAAATGAAAGAAACAGAATGTTTTGGCTTTACAGCAGCTCTAGAATAAAGTTATTGTCCAGCTAAAGTTAGTTTTGATTGATTCACGTCCATTGCAACGAGCATTAGTTAAGTTAGGGGCCGCTAACACGACACCGTTCTAATAGAAAACCTTTCATTCGATCCGGCCGCTCATTTGCATAAAACAGTGCCTGGTGGCTCTGAGAATTTTTTATCGCTTCCACGTAGTCACGTGAATCGTAATTATCCCGACAACGTTTTATTGTAAAGAGATAAAGGGAAGGAGGCATTCACAAGGGAGAGACTAGTTGACACTTCAGGACTGCGTTGTCGACGTGTCCAGGCGCAGGTCCTTCATCAGATCTGGATTAGGGCTGTCAACGAATATTCTAAATTCAAATATAAATTCGAATAGTTTTAAAAAACAGAAATTCGAAGGTGAAAATTTATATTCGAATGTGGAAAAACACGCCCGCGGTTGCAGAGGTGCGCGGCTGTCTGCTTTGTGAGTGGCAAAATTCTGAAGCTTAACATGTAAAACGCATTTTCCAGCTGCACAGATAGCAGAGTGAGTGTCTGGCTCACTCATTGGCTGTGCTGCGGCAACTGCACATCCAATGGCGGGGGCGCCTCCAACGTGTGCCAATGAGCTAGCATTACATCATACACGTCAGAGCCCGCCACCACGCCCCCGAAATAGCCATTATAGCAGCAGTTTAGCACAGCACAGCTCGCTCGGAGCGTTCAATGTCGGTTCTATATACTGTAAAAATTAATGTTAATAATATTTGTTTGAATCACTGAATGAAGCCTGCTATATTTAGGACAAAAGTCACAACCTTTAATTGCTTGCACAAAACTCTTGATCAGCACTCAACATTTGTTTATTGTTGTTCATTTAAACCGTTATAAGAGAGAGAGAGAGAGAGAGAGAGAGAGAGAGAGAGAGATAGGTCTGCGGTCTTGGCCATTAGTTGATTTACTTGTTTTTGTGTAAGTTAATACGTTGTCATTGTCAAATATGTTTAAACTTAAATAAACTACCTATACAAGTAGTTATGTCTCTTTGTATTAATTTGTCCTGTTATTGACGTAATGCGCGTCATTGATAAAATGCACAACCAGATGTTCGAATAGTTCGAATATATGTGTTTTTAGCGGGAATATTCAAACGTCATTTTTGAGCAATTTTGACAGCCCTAATCTGGATACGGCCTGGATCCGGCGGACTGCGGTAAACCTCAGGATAAACAGAGAGACTAATATTAGCGTAGACGCCATTTTTCTTATGATGTAACGAGTCCATCAGGATTTATGGGAAGTGTTCCCGGTTCCGGCTGATCTAATCTATGCAGTCTAACATTGAATTATAGAAATATACAGTGTGTGTTATGTGTATGCAAGGTCAAAGAGATGTGTTTTTAGTCTAGCTTTGAACTGACAGACTGTATCTGCTTCCCGGACCATGTTAGTAAGATTGTTCCAAAGTTTTGGTGTTTGGTGCTAAATAGGAAAAGGATCTACCGCCAGCAGTTGATTTTGATATTCTAGGTATTATCAACTGGCCAGAATTTTGAGATCGCAATAGACATGAAGGACTATAATGTGTTAAGAGCTCGCTCAAGTACTGCGAATTTTCAGTGCTTTGTAAGTAATCAGCAATATTTCAAAATTCTCAGAAACTCAGAAACCGGGGTAAACATTGGCCCGTTTTGGACCAGCTATAGTTTGTTTATTAAGCATGCAGGGCAACCACCCATAATAGCATTACAATAATCTAGCCTTGATGTCATGAACGCTTGAACTAATTGTTCTGCATTTTTCATTGAGAGCACATGACGTAATTTAAATATATTTTTAAGATGAAAAAATTTAGTTTTACAGATACTAGACATGTGACTTTCAAATGAAAGATTGGTATCAAAGAGCACACCCAGGTTCCAAACTGACGACGAAGACTTGACAGAGCAGCCATCAAGTGTTAGACAGTATTCTAGGTTATTACGTGAGGAGGTTTTTCGTCCAATAATTAGAATCTGTTTTTTCAGAATTAAGTAGTAGGAAATTACTAGTCATCCAGTTTTTTATTTCAGCTATGGATTCCGTTCATTTTGTGAATTGGTAAGTTTCGTCAGGGTGTGAAGAAATATAGAGCTGAGTATCATCAGCATAACAGTGAAAGCTAATTCCATGTTTCCTAATGATATCTCCTAAGGGTAGCATGTACAGAGTGAACAGCAACGGTCCTAGTACTGAGCCTTGTGGTACGCCATACTGAACTTTTGACCGATAAGACATCTCTTCTTTTACTGCTACAAACTGATAACGGTCAGATAAGTATGATTTAAACCAGGGGTTCCCAAACTTTTCCATGACAAGGCCCCCCAAATACCACTAGGTTCTGGTCAAGGCCCCCCTTTTGCATGATGTGTTATTGAACCCATTGACAATACTACGGCAAATGTATAAATAAATAAATAAAACATCTAGGTGAACATCTATTGACCTTTATTGGTGTTGTAATAATAACATTTGTAGGCTATGTCAGATCTTCATATATGGTAAAGTAATTTCAACATCTTAAAATCTGGTACAGTAATTTCAACATTGTAGCTGTGTGTGTCAGTGAAAGGAAATAGAGAGAGAGATTACTTAACGTGTACGTGTGTGTGTGTGTGTGTGTGTGTGTGTGTGTGTGTGTGTGTGTGTGTGTGTGTGTGTGTGTGACAGATTATCCATACTTTATGTATGCTGCATCATACCTACGAGTCGATCTTACTCAGTCAGGAGTTCGTTTTCTGATTTTTGTTACATTTTTTTTATCTGAGGTTTCGATAGCTGGCTCGTCAGGTTTTTTCCTTTTTAAATCTATCCATTATGATAGAGCTAGCCAGCTAACTAAAAAAATAGCTGAATAGCTGATCACTGGTGGTTGTAAGCATACCTGTCAACACTCCCGTTTTCCCCGGGAGTCTCCCGTATTTCACATCCATCTCCCGCCCCCTTCCCGTTTTGTTATCTCTCCCATGAAACTCCCGTAATTTGTATTGCCCAAATCTCGTTATATGCAGGGATGCAAACGGCGCACTTTATTTTAATGCAAACATGTTGTTAAGCGCGCTGTATCTTTTTTATGGGCTTCACTCTTTTGAGTCGATTCTGTTCAAAGACTCAAACAACATCAAACAAGTTGGCTGATCTGTCTAAAATCTAAATCGGTTCGCGAATCAGTTTAAATGATCTGTTCAGTTTCCTGCACGCACTGAATCACTTTCAATTCACACTCGACTCGGAGTCGTAACAGGAAGATTTAAGAAAATCAAGAGCGTTGGATGAAGTGGCCGTGGACCTAACAGTACAGTCAACTGAAAGCAAATCTGCAAATCTATCATATTGCTTGCCAGCGATGAAGATCTTTATTAGTTCGTACTTTATTAGTTCGTATGCTGTCTTCCTGTGAATGAATGATTCCACAGGACGATACATTCGATTTCATTTCATTCAGGTAATACATTTTACAACCAAACAGATTATTACGCCACGATTTCATAACACTAATCATAATAATATAAATGTTTTTATATATTTTTTAATATTTTTAAAATATTTATAAAATTTATTTTTAAAAAATTTGCTTTCATTTTTTCTTCCAACTTGCTGCGGCCCCCCTGGTGCCCCCTGGCGGCCCCCACTTTGAAAACCACTGATTTAAACCATGCTAGCGCAATTCCACTAATGCCAACATCATTTTCGAGTCTATTTAAAAGAATGTTGTGGTCGATAGTGTCAAATGCAGCACTAAGATCGAGTAACAGTAATAGAGAGATACAACCACGATCGGATGATAAGAGCAAATCATTTGTGACTCTAATTCATTTAACGTTTTTTTTTCTAACGTAATTTTTAGTCGAAAATTTCAGGACTTCAGTCAACCAAGATTTTTTTTTGTTGAGTACAGCCCTAAATAACAGACAGATACTAGACACAAATAATGAAAGTCTGAACAGAGCACCAGCAGAAGAAAGTTTATACCTGACAGGGTCTATATATTGAAAACAATATTTATACTAATTGTTGTATATTTGTTAGTACTACAGTGTAGGCTACATGACATGATTCTTTATGAGCATAAGATTATAACTTGTATACACAACACTTGTTAACACAAGGCATGGTACTGTGATGATTACGATAAATGAGAAAATGAAACACTGTTTATGAAATAAATATTCTACTAAAAATTGTATGTGTTTTAAATATGTAAAATGGGGTTAGGCATCAAACCCCTTTGTCAACAGTGAAAGTGTGAGCTAAATCTCATTTCCGAAACATTGATCCTCATTACCGAAATGGCATTTTCATTACCGCAACATGTATCTTTTTTACAAATTAAGTAATAATTAGATAATCATATTTTGTTTTAAAATGTATATACATATTAAACAACACTACTTATTTAAGGTCTGCTACATAACAAATGTTTATGTTATCTTTTAGTAAAAAAATAAAATAAAATAAATTGTAAATCATCACGTATGTTTCGGTAATGAGAGAAAATAAGGAAATTACAAAAAATAATAAATATGAAAAAGTAATCTCTCCAGAGTTTTATATAGCTTTGAGCATGAGTAATAAGAGTCTACTTTAACATTAGCCAAAAATATAAATTTTTAACCATATATTTAAGGTAATGTCATGTTGCGGTAATGATAATTGTTTATGGACTTTATCTAAAAATGTAAATAATTATATAGTAAATATTTTTTTAAATCTTCTAAAAATAATGATTATAGTAAGTTCAGACCTTAATCTTATATGTGCAAAAAGAAAATTGGCTTCAAGGGCATTTTAAAAATTCTGATGCTGGACACCTTCTAAATCTGGATTTCATGAGAATCACCCAGGTATGCTTTAGTATGATATATAACTCACCAAAATAGACAATAACCAACAAACTCAAGAAGCAAACATAGGGCTATATACACACACACAAGACACCAAACACAAAGTAACCATAATCAGTAGCCATGGTAACAAACAAGGATTAATCAAAAACCAAGGAAACCAATGAGACGGGAACTAAAACTCAGAAACAAACTGAAAAACAGAACATAAACCTTTCAGCTGCTTGAAGAAAGAAGATTTTCTACATCCCAACATATCAACTCAACCAACAGCGTGACTTTGGTCAGGTTGTCCTGTTTATTTCACCAATAGCAGACAACATGTTTGAAAACAGACACTTTTAACTACTAGGCTATATTTTTATTTCAAGCAAGCTAACTTGCTCAGCTAACTTCTCTGCAATGACATCATCACCAATCCCTTCAAAATTCCCTTTTCAACTGTCAAGAAATGGCAAATGTAGTTTTCTCCTCTCTTTGTTTCTTCCTCTAAGCTTTATAATCCACACACAATTCTTCATTCATGCGTCATTGTCCACTAAGCACTTAGCCCTGCCCCGTTTGCTCTTTCCTTTAATTCCTCTTTTTTATTTTCTCTGCTCCCCTGCACTTTCATGACCCAGGTCTTATGACTCAACTTGCTTGGCCCAGCAGGCTCTTTCCGACAGCTTCATGACTTGTGGAAACAACTCTTTGTCATACGCACTCTCCGCCTTTTCCAGACTGCAACTTTCCTCAAAGAGAAAAGAGGAGGCTCGGGAGATACGGAGAGATTCCCAGCAGCTGTTCGTTGCTTCACAGTGGCTTGAGGATATGCCTGGGTGGATTTGTATGACATGTTTCATTAGACCTCTTTGTCCAGTGCTGACTCAGAAGTCAACCAGGGACACATCCCGTGTTTTCAGGAACCAGACGTGGCATCACTGAATGTAGCAGCCAGAAATACAAGGATATACCAATGCTACATTTTTCTAAATGTCAGGTTAACTATAGCCCCAATATAGTCCGGCTATGAGTAACCCACTTCCAGACAAAATAACCTTGAATTTGGTTACATGTAGTTTTTGCCAAAATAACTTTCGAGATGTTTTGATATTTCATCATGTAAATGCGAAGTAAACTGTGATTACAAGGTGTTTGGTTTCATTTCTTCACTCACTTCATTTCTTTGTTATCTAAATGATGACTAGTCTATTCTTGGGCTATGGTTTAGACGTCTATTAAATTTTCACTGAAAACCCAAAATTTGCCTTGTTTTAGCCTAGACGTCTAGGCTGTGTTTGGACCGCTATTAGACGTCAACACAAAATTGCTTGCTGGGATACCAATGCTACATTTTTCTAAATGTCATAATCATTTGTTCACAAACAAGTATTCATTACTTCAATGACCTCATTGTTTCTGCCTTAAATTCTTATATTGTTTAAATTAATACATTTTTAGCTAGCTGTGATTTGTATATGTACATTTCTGAAATGCATAACTTGGACAGTTTCCTCTGATAACAGATCACTCGAAATTGTAATGTGGACTCATGCATTTTCTGTAAAGCTGCTTTGAAACGATCCATTGTGAAAAGCCTAATATAAATATGTAGTTTTCACTAAAGCTCTGGAGCTGTCAAAAGTCTGCCAGGTGAAGCATTTTGCGTATTCCTGCACAATTTTGCTGACAAATAAACTGATATCTAGGTAACACGATGAAACTACACACTGTTCATTTACTGCTGACATTGTAACAATACAAAGATGGCTGAAAATCAGTGAAGTTATCCTTTAAGGCTGTGACGCACTGTAACGAAGGTGTGTTGCTCAGGGAAGAAGGAGGCGAACGTTCAACACTTTAATATATCAAAATAAACAAAACACATGATGAAAGCTTGACACAAACACCAAGCCATCGGCCAATGTCCGGGGCGTTGTTGAGTGTCTGTCGGCCCAGTTTTTACGGTTTCGCACCTTTGGCATTAGTGGGACCAACGGCTTTTTTTATACTTTCTGTTTTCATTTTAGTTAAAGTTAAAGTTAGTGATTTTATTGAGTTTGGTCATTTTTATTACTTTTTATGCCATAGGGCCTAGTTTTTTTTTTTAGTTTGAGTTATTTTAGTGCTTCAATTTAAACTAACAGGCAACTAGCAAAACAGCAACTAGCTTTTATTTTTTGATTTTTATAAAGCAACAGTTATTTTATGGCTTTAGTTTTAGTTAATGATAAGGGTGTAACGGTACATGTACCACAGTACGGACATCACGGTTCGGTACATACATTCAGACGAAGAATACAGTCACAGGCGATACACACTACAGTCCAGAAGGGGGCGTGTGGTAACGCAACACTGTTTGCTAACCACCACAACAGGAAAAAGAAGCAGAAGAAGTAGAAAAAGAAGAAGAGACGTTCTACGCATCAGCCCAAAACAAGAGTTCAGATGCACACAAGAGCTTGCTAGTAGCATATGCTAACTAAGTTTAGATTAATTTTTGTGAACTTCACAGAAGGGAAACCGGGACGGCAGAAAGCGGCATCCTGTTTGTTTTCTTCATTTTACAAAAGCACAATTATGTTTTTATTGTGAGTGTACACAAATAAAAATAGACCCTTTTCAGTTTTGAATGTCTTACTGTCATATTTATGACCACAAGTTTTTTCTGCTGTTATAAAAAGAAAAAATAATTCGGTATTGTGCCGATTGGTGTCGTTGAAGTCTCACTACAGTCCAGTGATGAAATATGCATGTGCTGGAAATATGAATCATCAGGTGTCTAAAAAATTAACTATTTTTCTCCTTCTTGCTCATCTTTCTGTGATTTCTTGAAAAAGTGTAATATTGAATATCTACGTGCATCCGCCATCGTCACCGCATGTTAATGTGCAAAGAAAACTAATCTCAGCACAAGTTTGATTTTTCATTATTCTACTTTTATAACACAAGAGATGCTTTTCAGTTTTGTAGCTGATTGTGACCAAATAACTTTTGTTTTTTATCAGCCCTAAAAAAGAAGAGCTATGCAAGAGTGCTTTATGTTTACTAAATGAGGCTGTACTGGACTACCTACTAAATGCTGCTAGCTGGAACAAACCATGTACCGAACCGTGACCCCAAAACTGAGGTACGTAGCGAACCGTGACTTCTTTGTACCATTACACCCCTAGTTACCGATAATAACTTTGAATCGGCATCGTTGAAAGAGACCACTCTGATTGGCTGCTCAGAACAGTGAACCATTGCATGAGAAGAAAAATGGAAGTGATGAAAGCGAGCAAACGACTAAAAGCTACATCAAGGACGATAATTATACGATAACGAAAAAAATCATTCTAAATGTAAAAGAATAGAAGAATCCAAACCACAACTATAACGATAATAACACAGGGAAACGTTGGAATTATTTTCATAACTATTCCAGCTGATGAGTGATAAAAACATTAACAGCCAATCAGAATCCATCCTGCTTTAAAGAGCTCGAGCCTGTAAAGCTGCAGACGACATAACTGAGGCACACGCTTATAATAAACAGAACGATATCGTGCGTTGGTGTGGAGGCTAATTTGGTTATCGTTACAGTTATCGTAAAATGTGAAGTTGAGAGAGCACACACAGATGGCTCTTCTTATTTTGCTTCATCTTACCTGAGGATTCAAATACGTGAATATTTTCCTAACAACATAGCCGTCTGTAATGAAGAAAACGAAGACCAACTTATCAACAAAACTCATATTTAAATAGTATGCAAGCACTGCTTTGTTTACAGCCCTAATTCTGGCTTTCCTTTTTTTAATGACAAATACAGATTATACTACTACTATTTTCTCTCACACAGGTGCAGAACATATGTGCTAGTAAGCCGTTGGCTGTAGTCTTTGTAGTGTGTTCAAGCACAACTTTTTGGCCCAGACGCAGGTGAAACGGCTTGGAGTATCACAGCCTTCATGAAGGTAGGACAAATGGCATGTCCCTTTTTATGAAATAGCCACCAATAGGCTTTAGTCTTCATAACAGCTATGAACTTTGATTTTCTTGCTATTGCTATGGATGCATTATTAATCTGAAGCAGTGGCTCCACTGGTCCCGGAGGACTCCCAGAACTGCATGTTTTAGATGTCTTTCTAATCAAACACACCCAATTCAACTCACCAGCTCAAAAAGACTCTCCAAGACCTCAGATAGGTGTGGGTGAATATGATTTCACCAAGTACAACATGTTCCTGGATCAACATCAACAACCCATTTAAGCGATCAGATTTTGAGGGACAAGTCAAATTTAGGCTTACGGCCAAGGTTAGGTGCTTCTAGATCAGTGCTATTCACATATCATTCCCCTCTGATTTTAGGGATAACTTATGGGTAGGGTTAGGTTTAGGGGTGGGGCTAGGTTTAGGACATGAATATTGTTCCAGGATTAAAAAAAAAAATATATCTTCCTTGGTGACAAAAATCACGGTGACCAGATAAGAGAGACATCAAAAATGTGCCATGTTGGGGTTCTCTAGGACCAGGGTTGGGAAACACTGCTCTAAAGAAATCAAGTTTTTGCAATTAATATTTTTGGTCCATTTTTTTCTGAAGAGAAAGACTAAAATTCAGAAAGAAATGTCATAATAATAACCCATGACCCATAGGGATTTGGGGGCAAATCAACCTACGGTGGTCTCTCTTTGGGCCTGATGTGAGAAAATATGATGATTTTTAACATGTTTAATGTTGTTTATATGTCTATGAAGTGTTTTTAATGTGCTTTAAGACAAACCATGTGTAAATTCATAAGTCAACACCATTGCTGAGTATTTTCTCCTTAAAACTGCAGTGAACCAAAGACAGTCTCAAAAACACGGTTTGAAATCGCTGGTGTAGATAACAATACATAAAAAAAAAAAAAAGTCTGCACACTGAAATTACAGCTTGAAAATTTTGTTTATAAACAGTGCAGCGTTTTGACCAGTCAGGTCTTCATCAGGCACAATTTTTGCTTTAATTTCTGTGTGCAGAGCAGACATTATATTTTGCTTAAGTCATGTTTTCTCTCACATGTTGTTGAATCTAAACAGACATTTTTTTAGTTATTAAAGTTATTTTTAATTTTTTTTTTAAAGAAGCAGCACTTTTTTTGGTTAAACCAATTCAGGTATATTCATAATTTGTCATGCATTTTTTTCAGTTCATCATCTCTAATCTCTAATCTGAAACAGGATAGGGTAATAATAACAATAATAGGGTAATAATAATAATAACATATAAATTGATTTATTTTTTATGCTAAATAAACAAGATAAACAGTGTGAACAAGAAACACAGTGGTTGGGTTTTTAGTAATTTATGTTTTCACGTCTCTACGGTCTCAAGGAGAATATGATTCAGGATGATTCTGGGTGCCGTGTCCCATGTAATTGCATTTCCATCCAAGCACACGGAAAACAGAAGCTGCAGCCTGTGATCTGCTCGAGCACATCATGCACACTGGAACCAAGCGGTACTTATCGTGCCAGCAAGAGTGCAGACAAATACAAATGAGTCATTGGCATATGCTAAAGGTCACATACCAATAGATACAGGGGGCCATGCTTTTGCATTTACAATGGTGTCACATGACCTTCACAGAACTATCTATGCAGGCCATGAAAAAAGACTAATGTTGACAAAACGTGGAATTTTGTTTTCTCTCTAAGACTGTTTAGAGTTCAATTTCCAAATGGCACATACTATCTAAATCAATGATAATTATTGGTGTTTGGCAAGGCAAGCATCACTATTACTAATGCTCATACTATTGTGGTTAAGGATCTGAATAAATCCCCAACCCACTAGATGATGGAATATAATAATGTGTCGCGATGCTGATGTGAACAATCCTGCATCGATGCATAAAAATAATAAGACATTAGCAAACACATAGTATCCTAGTTTTGCACAGGCAAACAACTAGTTGTCTAGTAAATCTAGTAAAAATCTAGTTAAAGTTACTCTAGTAATGAAAATTTGTTGGTGTAAAAAACAAGTTATGCTGAAAGTTTTCAAATGTAATCGGAGGAAAACGCTCCCAGTTGAATGCACAGTATAAACAACCCAGAGTCTCCTTAAATAAATTTACTACTCCTATGTGAATGTACCACTTAATGTCGAAAGATGATATATGAGCAGGTCTTCCAAGAGGTCAGGGCTTTTCCAAATAACACGAGCTGCTTGCTCAGAGAACGCATACCAAATATGGCAAGATGTAGCAGATGATGCCTCTCTGTGAATCTCACACTCTCACGCTAACATGTTGTGTGTGTGAAAAGGATCATCTTTTATCATGTCATTTCGATGGCATAGTGACAGCTTAAAGTTTTGGGGAAAATTATGTTCAAAGTTTTTTATGGTTAAGCACAGTTTGTTTCTGTTCTATCAAGACAGAATTGACTAAAAACAAAGTCCCTTTCAGGAAAAGTCTGTTCCATCCAAGACCAATCTACTTAAATGGGGGAATCCTGAAATTTCAAAAACTTCTTGCTTGTTTTAAAATCTTCTGACATTTATTCTGACATCTGCTTCAAACATTAAAATGCTCATGATAACTTTTGTTAACTCTACAATAAGTAAATCCACTTCACTAGCTATTTACTCTTCGACAGCAACGCCATAGAAATATATACAAAGGTACGGCAAAAAATGGGAAGTTCAAAGACAATATTCTAAATCAATCATTCATAGAAGCTCATGAGTGCTTCTTCAAAGTAAAACAGATGTGCATGTCATCTTATATCTTTGTGAAAACAAGCAGCACCTGTATGTAAAGATAGTAAGGCAGATATACAGGTTTATAAGGCAGTACCTGCTGATGGCCAACACAAGCTGATCTGTGCAGGCTTTAATGCGGTTCTGAGCCTCCATGTGTGTCATGGTCTCGGTACTTTCTCCATTGATGGTTAGGATGGTGTCTCCAGGGCACAAGTCGCTCAGCGCTGCTTTACTCGCAGGTGTTATCTAACAAAAGACAAACAGAAGAAAGGTTAAGGAAGTACCACACCCATGGCAAACACTGCAATGTCTGCAGCCAAGGGTACCATTACTGACTCACTGGAAACCATCAATAAAACACAGCCTACAACTACACCAATGACAGATTATCAATTACTCAGTTGACTAGTGTGAGATGTAGTGACTATTCAATGTGATGCATCCATGCTTATGGATTCCATATTCCATATTTACTGTAAGACCTTACCTGTCAACGTTCAGTGGCATTATGCTTTGTGTAAAATCTCACAAATGAAATTCTGATTCCTTTCACCCCAAAATTTGAAATAGTATTTTGCATAAAGAACCATTTCCCGCTAAATTCTCATTGAACACATGAACATTTAACAAAATCACAATCTTATGTCTGTCTTTGTTACGAAAATGAAGAAGAGTTCAAAAAGGTTTCAATGAACAAAAGTAAACGAACGGCCAAAACGCTTTACGTTTTTAGTTGAAAACAGTGTCATGTAAAAACAGCCACTGAGACAAAGAAACACATTTGTGATTGAAAATAACAAACCAAAAGTCCATGAAAACAGAAACTAACTGAACATAACTGTAACCGTCTTATTACTGTAATGCAAGAAGAAAACTCCTTCTCATCACTACAACTTACAGCAACCTGTTTTTTTTATTATTAAAATCAGCATTAATAAAATTCAATCAAACCCATGATCTTGGTGTTGCAAGCACCTTACTCTACTAAGCTACAGGAATGTTAGTATCATGACATGAACACACAACTACACAGTTGAACTCAATGGAAAATTACATTGGCTGTTGTACGTATCATGGCAGTTCAGAAATTAAATATGAGGTGAATAGCGCTTAAAGGTTAATGCTATATTGAGTTTAAAAATAATATACCTCTATAGGACAGCACGATATATCGGAAATATCAAAATATAGCAAATGTCCATATTGCGATGTCTATATTAGAGTGGCTTGTGATAACTGAATCATTTTAATAAGTGATGCTATCTATACTGGAAATCCCCAATAATAAATCACTCACTGCTCTCGACTGAATAACTTTTGTAGCTTTAATAAGAGTTAATGTATATTTAATTCATAGAGTTTGATTTTCACATTTGATAAATAATTTGTTGTTCTTTAGTGCTCTTTTTAAATAAACCTTATGTAGGCCTACCTAAAAAAATGGAATTTTTGTTTTATTGTATTTGTCCTATTGTTTGTCATTTGCATCTTTGTTTTTATTTTCAATAACAAAACAGAAAGTACAATAACAAGAAGGTTAGTCCAACCTTAGTTGGAGGTGTTTTTGTTGACTTGGATGTTCTTGATGTTAAGTTTTCAGGTAGGTTAATATTACTTGGTATTTATTTAACTTTAGGGGTTATCAAACTGTTAGGGGTTTTTAAACTAGCACTTCACATTTTGAAGGTCTCCCTTATCAAACGCATCTGAACAGCTTTGAGATCTACTTATCAGCTGATGAGCTGGGTGTGTCCAATAAGGGAGACGTCCAAAATCTGCAGTGCTGGGAGGCTCCAGGAACAGTTTGAAAACCCTGGTTTACATTGACTTTAAAATTACACTTTTTATGTAATTTTTTATGCTACAGTAAAACACTGCTGTTCACTTTCAGAAGTTCTAAGGATTCTTTCTTCTTACAGAAAGAACATGAAACATGTATGTTGTTTATATCATTTTCAGTGTTTATATATTTAAATATAATTTTAATTGATTTTACACACTTGAACCATTATCATATCACATTATTTAACGAGTTGTTGCATATATCATTGTTCTTCAATGTCGCACAGCCCTAGTACCACCTACACTAAACCTTACCCTAAACATAACCGATAGTGTTAACAAAAGCAAACGAGAGATAAAAACATATTTGCTGAAGCAACCATGCCATTTAAACTTGATTCTAAAGTCTTAGAGCTCTTTAATTATGTTTCACACAAGTGCAGTGCTGGACCAGATGAGCTACTGAGCATGTTTACTACATCAGAAAAGCCATAAATATAGAGCTGGTTATGTGATGAAAATGTCCAAATGTAGCTATTAAGTTTACAAATCATGCACTATGGTTGAAGTGTTTTGAGGTTTTAACATAGTATTGTGCAAGGAACTGAGCAAAATCTTTCTTAATCAAAAAATCTGTCCCTGTAATCATAATTTATAGGAATGCACTGTTTTTAAAATTTTGGCCGATACCGATAACCGATAATTCTTTATTTTGAAAGCCGATAACCAATAATTTTTACATTTGAATGAGCCTGTTTACAAAAACACAAGTCTCCCCATTAAAATCCATGTCCAAAGCACACAATTATAATGTTCTCATTATAATTTTATGTAATCTATATGACGGACTTGCTGCACTTTAATACATAAACAATATGCAACAATGCATGTTGCACTTTACTGTATTTTCCTTGTTTGAAGTGACTCCAATCATATTTCAAGCAATTCAAAACCATCATGTTGAATGAACCGTGTGTATCTGAAGTGTTTCAGCTGAAGGAAATAATCTATTATTTATTGGCTTTAATATATCAGCCAAATTTTCTCATCGGGCCGATAACATTAAAAATATTAAAATAGTGTCCGATACCGATATGGCGGACGATATATTGTGCATCCCTAATAATTTGTGTGAAAAGGAATAAATGCTGTTGGTGTTTTACTACCTCTAGTGTTGAGGTATAGGCTAAGTAAAAGATTTTTTGTGGAGTTTTTTCTTCTTGTGCTTGAACGGACATATCGACGCAACATTATGACAAACTGCCGTCTCGGTGAGTGTCCTCGTAAACACAGTTGCTTACGTTTTAAGTGAACATAAAAAGTTGAGAAAGAAAATGGATGCGTATCATTATATTGGATCCGTGCACTTGGTCTTAAAGTGACAGCAGCCTAATATACCTGCAGCTGTCTGTGTCATTAATGCTTATCAAACAACACAATACAAAGAGAAAATCACTTTAGTAGCTTTAACAAAGATTAATTTTATTTAATTTATACAGTAAAGATTATGCAGTGCTATTTGAAATTTGATTATTCAATTTCTGTATCTGAATATTGTTAGACTTACCTGAAAAACATAAACACTGTTTATTTAATTTGTGTCTTTGTTCTATTGTATTTGCCTAATGATTGTAATTTGTTTAGCCTATTATTTTCTATGCAGATTCACAATCTAGAGCTTAAATTAATTCCAAATAATTAGTTTGATTTTAAAAAGAGCTATTCAATTAATCTGGTGAAATTGTTTTCAAATCACAATATACCTACAGCCTATTGCAGAAAAAAAAATATTGCAATGTCAGTTTTTTCCAAAATCTTTTTCCCAGTCTAGCCTTTACAGTAACGAAAGGGATTTTTCTTCTAACAATGAGAAAGAATATAATAGACTCATTAAAAGAATGTCATAATTTCTTGTTTTTTTTTTTATGGTGAAATATTGATCTGGCCGTGGATTTAATGACAAGCAGTTTTCATGAGAAGCAAGGTTTTTTTAATGTACTGAACAGTAATTTGTTCAATTACAGTAAACAATGGCTGTTTTCCTTCAAAAAGCACTTATATGTTAGCCCTCATGTTCTCTACACTTGATATCAATATAAACATACACTCATCTAAAGGATTATTAGGAACACCATACTAATACTGTGTTTGACCCCCTTTCGCCTTCAGAACTGCCTTAATTCTACGTGGCATTGATTCAACAAGGTGCTGAAAGCATTCTTTAGAAATGTTGGCCCATATTGATAGGATAGCATCTTGCAGTTGATGGAGATTTGTGGGATGCACATCCAGGGCACGAAGCTCCCGTTCCACCACATCCCAAAGATGCTCTATTGCAGGGTTTCTCAAACTCGGTCCTGGAGGGCCACTGTCCTGCAGAGTTTAGCTCCAACCCTGATCAAACACACCTACCTGTGAGTTTCAAGTGAACTTTTTGATCAGGGTTGGAGCTAAACTCTGCAGGACAGTGGCCCTCCAGGACCGAGTTTGAGAAACCCTGCTCTATTGGGTTGAGATCTGGTGACTGTGGCGGCCATTTTAGTACAGTGAACTCATTGTCATGTTCAAGAAACCAATTTAAAATGATTCGAGCTTTGTGACAGTGCATTATCCTGCTGGAAGTAGCCATCAGAGGATGGGTACATGGTCGCCATAAAGGGATGGACATGGTCAGAAACAATGCTCAGGTAGGCTGTGGCATTTAAACGATAACCAATTGGCACTAAGGGACCTAAAGTGTGCCAAGAAAACATCCCCCACACCATTACACCACAACCACCAGCCTGCACAGTGGTAACAAGGCATGATGGATCCATGTTCTCATTCTGTTTACGCCAAATTCTGACTCTACCATCTGAATGTCTCAACAGAAATCGAGACTCATCAGACCAGGAAACATTTTTCCAGTCTTCAACTGTCCAATTTTGGTGAGCTCTTGCAAATTGTAGCCTCTTTTTCCTATTTGTAGTGGAGATGAGTGGTACCCGGTGGGGTCTTCTGCTGTTGTAGCCCATCCGCCTCAAGGTTGTGCGTGTTGTGGCTTCACAAATGCTTTGCTGCATACCTCGGTTGTAACGAGTGGTTATTTCAGTCAAAGTTGCTCTTCTATCAGCTTGAATCAGTCGGCCCATTCTCCTCTGACCTCTAGCATCAACAAGGCATTTTTGCCCACAGGACTGCCGCATACTGGATGTTTTTCCCTTTTCACACCATTCTTTGTAAACCCTAGAAATGGTTGTGCGTGAAAATCCCAGTAACTGAGCAGATTGTGAAATACTCAGACCGGCCCGTCTGGCACCAACAACCATGCCACGCTCAAAATTGCTTAAATCACCTTTCTTTCCCATTCTGACATTCAGTTTGGAGTTCAGGAGATTGTCTTGACCAGGACCACACCCCTAAATGCATTGAAGCAACTGCCATATGATTGGTTGATTAGGCCTAGATAATTGCATTAATGAGAAATTGAACAGGTGTTCCTAATAATCCTTTAGGTGAGTGTATATCATATCATATCATATATCTCATTCTCTGACACAGCCAGTACCCTCTGTCTTCGAGATCTAACAAACTGAAATGCAAATACCCAATAACCATTTGATGTTTGGATCAATATTGTAAATCTACTAAACTTCATCTCTTACTCATCATCTCTTACTTTCTTAAAAAAAAAGTGTTTCACAATAAAACTTCATTATAGAACATTACAAGTAGAAATCACTGACCAGTGACAATTGGATTGAAAAATGGATGGTAGAAATCAGGCATTAAAACATTTTAATAAAGTAAACTCTTTTGCTTTTGTAACGAAGAGATTTTAATGCTTCTGCATAGTGAAAGTAATTAAATGTAAGCACTGTATCCACTACACACTATAGTTAACTATATAGATACAATTAACTGTAATCATAGACCTCTAAAAAGACCAGTTTAGATGTTAAGCCAGGAAATTGCCTAAAATTGTTCCTAAGTACAGAACACTTGCCTTAAGAATAGGGACCAAGGGCTGTTGTTATTACAGTGGGATGTAGCCCACATCTAAGTCATTAACTAAATGACTCATTCACCTGCCTATAATAAGCCAAGCACGTACAACCCTAAATATTTAGCAAACAGAAGCTCTTGACCTACTAATAAGGCTAATTCAACCCATTTAACAGGCCTAATTCCATGTGTATGATGGTCCTGAGTAATACTAAGACACATGGTGCTTTATCTTGAAACATCTTGGCTTACCCTGCTGAGCCACAAAGAACAAGTTATGTAATGTGACCTCACTGTTTTGGCCAAAAAAAAGCCAAGCTTTACAGTAAAAAACATTATACATACCCTACATTTAGAGAGGATGCAGAGGAGACAGGATCACTGTAGTCAGGATTGAATTATGAGCTTTATATCCATTAAAACGGTTGATGATTACAGTGGGAATTCAATCAAACCCCACATACACTAGAAAGCTGCTGATTCATAATGGTTCACTGTGATTTGGAAATCATTGGACAAAATGTTGCTTTCAGTGTAACCAATATTCTGAATGTTGAACCAGCCTTCAATGTACAACTGCTTAATTTTTGCACTTCTGTTTACTTTACCTTTGGAATAAAAATGAAAAAGTAGAGGAAAATCAATGATTACTCTCAAATTCTTATGAAAAAACGATAGTATAGAGAAGTTGTTCTAAACCGGTTTAGTTTCAGGATCCCGGTTTTACAGTGGACATCAAGTGTCAACAAAATTGCTTCCCACGAAACATTGAACCGATGGGTTCATGCTCTCATTGTGGCCGGCACCAACCATGTTTATCCTTGCTGCAACTCAACCCGTGTTTATTGTAAACTGGGACATATTTTGGTTTAACTTGTGTAGTTTTGGTCATTGTTTTTCAAGAATGGGAGAACAACATGTCCATGGTGACCTCTGCCAATTTGCATTGAAATACCATTGAGTTTGATTGATTTTTGCATTGTTTTTTTTTTCCCTCCTACTCTCTGTGACCCTGTCAGAACAGAGCAACCCATTTTTTCCAATTACAGCCAAGAACCCACCATTTGAGACCACCCATAGAAAGTATGTGAAAAGACACTCAACTTTAACAGTGTAGCTTGGCAACATGCCCATGACGCTGTGAACTTTGATGAATCCTGTGCCTCAAAATCTCCTAGTTGCTACTTAATCTCATTTTGAATAATGTCACATGGCTTCCTGGAATGTGTCTGTGTTATAAATGTGGAGCTGAACAAAAGTGGACAATGAGTTTCAGCCTGCCAGCATTACTGCATGCCCTTACAGAGCAAAAACAAGAGGAAGGCCCTGGATGCAATAAATTAGCCCTGTGAAATCCCAAAGGGAGCCAGTCAGACATTGAAGATTAGCAGAGTAAATATGTTTATAAGACAGCGTACGTCTATCTGGTTCAGGCTACTTTAAAGTTTATCGTAGGAATGAAAAAGAAATTCAGATTTTCTCAGTATTTTTGTAGTGAAGACTTGGCAAAGAGTGAAAACATTGCACCGTTCTGAATTCCTGTAAATGGATAGCCACATTTGTCAGTTGGTCCGGACAATTTGTTGTGTATTGCACTTGGCAATGATTCAATGAACTTTTACCTCAGCACTTTCACATTCACCAGGAAAACACCAACTGTTTAACCCATTAGCTTAGAAGCAAAAGCATTTTACAACAAACCAATGGTCCAAGGATATCCCAAGTAACTGAGTAATTAAGCGCAATATCTCCATAAAAAAAAAACTACATAAACACTGAAAAAATAACCCCCCAAAACAATTACCACACGGACAGGTTGCATATATATCGCAATAAAAAAATGCATCAATATGTATCGTGGATAGTGACAATTTGTATGATAGCTGTATTGTGTATGCTTAATGTTTGATAATATGATAGTTCACCCAAAATAAAAATTACTATGTGAGAAAAAACTCAAGTTTTCAGAGTTTTAGTCTCAGTACTACATTAACCTACTATATATAATGTTGAATATAATGCATAATAATGCAATGAGGGAATATTTGTGGGTCCTGATAATGCCACATGTCTGATGTTACCAGTAAAAAGTGTCCTACATTATATCTAGTCAGTGCAAGCATTTACATTTAAAATAATTCTGTATTTTCAGCTTCAGAATCATGAATATTGTTATTCTGGTGTCTCTTGTCCTGTGCTTTGGGTTTCGAACAACAAGTCCAAACCTATTCATTTATACACACAATGTAACACCAAATTTAGCATTTTAATCAACAGTAAAAAATTGTTTAACCTTTTACAATATATCTTGGAGTATCGCAATAATATCGTATTGAGAGTTCAGTATCATGATATGTATCGAATCGTGACATGGGGGGATTGTTACACTCCTAGTTTAAACTGTTACTTCTTTTCCATTTGGAGGTTTTCCATTGGCAACAGGCAACTTAACATCTGCAACCCTAACAGACACTTTCCCTAACAAAACCTGAGGTTTAATCTTAGCATTTACTGGGAACTCTATCCACAGTGCCAGATGGAAGCCTTCAAATACGTAAATGCAAGATATCCGAAGCCAAGCCTTACAGCGGTAGCTTCACTTTACCAGATTCATCCTCAATCCTGTGGTGCTGATGAGCCTTTCACCAGCTTTCAGCATCAAGCTGCTATCTTTACATGTTGCAGATGTTTCTTCAGCACCAAAACGCAAGGTTATTTTCTCAGCTCAAACGCTGGGTTGAGCCTGTAGGGTAATTTTTTGGGGGTTATTTTTTCAGTGTTTGGGTAGTTTTTGTGTTACCCAGCGGTTGAGAAACTTTCGCATGCTCTTCAGGAGAGAACGGTTCTCAGGTGTTGCCGAATTGGTTCATTTCTTCTGTGAAATACAGGTTTGTGTATGTTTTATGCCATGTGTAAAATCGTTACTGTGCAAAGCAACATAAAGTCACCTGTTGCATCGGCGATGGAAACACCTGATGCCTTCGTAAAAATAACCGAAATACCTAGGATGTTAAAAAATGCTCTCAGAACTGTGAACTGTTTGTTTATGGGCAGGTTATGGAGTCAGTCATTAGCAAATATTTGTTCTTGTTTTAAGCATAAGCTCACTTCCTTTTGATCAGTTTTACATAAAACAAGACTTCACATTTTATGTAATTTTGTATCTTCTCCAGTAATTGCATCTTGATTTAAGAATCTTTAGACATTGCACTGGAAAACGAGACAAAAATACTGAGGAAGAACATCTCTCTTTTTTGCAGTGTGATGAGAAGATACAGTAAAAATTATATTCTAGTAGATGAGAGCAGTTCAAGCTACTTTTTTTGTTGAAAAATGAATTGAAAAGTAATGGATATCAATATCTATTTAATGTTGTATTTTCAAACTCTGAAGTGTTGCAAATGCAACTCGTGTTTCTCCCTAGACATTTAAAGAAAATATTGATGTATTGTTTTTTTCCTTTTAATTTATTCAGTAAATTGTCTTTATTTGGTCATAAAAAGGTCTTGAAAAAGTCTTAAATTTCCCTCAATAAAACCTGCAGAAACCCTGGGAGTATTTTTCAAAAGGAGGATTTAAGTTAATCTGTAAGAAGGCCTACTAATTCAATTATGAAGTAAAATGAGATAGTATTATTGTAAAAATTAATTAATAAAATCAACTCATTATGCTTGGTTAAATAAACAACCCAATTTTATGGATATAAGATTAGCCCAACATGTGTTCCGTCCTATATTTACCCAGCTGTTGGGCTAAAAACAACCCAAATTGTTTGGGGTTTTTAACCCATTGTTTTTTTTGTTTTTTGTATAGGCTATTGTAGGGGTTAGATAATACTTTCATACTGAGTTTTTAGCCGTTCCAATAAACAACCAGAAAACTGTAACATTATCACCTTCATCCGTTCATCCATTCATGTGGACGGGTGAAAGGTTGGTTGGACTAGACTAAACATCCATGACCACAGATAAAGCCCCGACTGGCTGTAAATATTAATCAGTGAAAACCAGCTGCCCTTTTTCTAAATGTAAGTGTAAGGCAGTCGAATAAGATTTCTTCTGACATAGGCATTTACTCACCACAAATGTGCAGTAAATTATAGGGTTTGTCGAGCATGATTCAGCTTTTCATTCATTTGAGAAGCATCGAAGTCAATGCCCAAAGGAAAGTGATAGGCCTATTAACACAGAAGATTACTTTAAAATATTTTAAATGTTTCTCTTAGACGTCAGTTAGATTAAATGGAGACTTCTCCTCAAGTCTCCAGTACATTTAAAAAATAATAATTTTAATAATAAAAAAAAAAAAATCTAAACTGGGGCCAAAATGCCAAGGTACCAAAGTCTTCAAAGTGAGGGGTCTCAATATGAGCTCAAACATTTATCCTTTAAATTGTTCAAAGGCCAAATTAATTTTACAACTATATGCTCAAATAACTGTCAACTATAACTATCTTGCCAACAGAATAATCAAGTATTCTTTCCTTTAAAACCTGCCTCCTTATGTGTAAAAGTGTAGGCCTACTATTTTTGACATATAACCTTATAATGATATAAAATATGAACCAATTAACTTCACAACTTAAACGGCTATTTTACAGTACAGCACATTCATGCCAGAGATCTTTTATTTACTCTTCAGCTAACCAAAACCCAACCAGATCTCAGCCAAATATTTTCTTATTCTGGCAGACCGAATTCAAGCCAGGGCTCAGCCAAACAGATACAATTTGATTTTTGTTTCTTTTGGTTAGCCAGACTCCAGCCAGAGCTTAGCCTAGTATAGTTTGACACAAGTGGAAAAAAATAGTGCCAGAATTAAGCCAGAAGTGCCTAATGTAAGCCAGACTCGGCCCAGACTGTGTTGCTATCTGGGTAACAGTTATTGTCTACTTTTCTCCGTTATTTCTCCAAATAAATTTTAGGAGATAACGTTGATATTTTAACGGGACAGAAACAAGAACTCTATTAAGTTTACTGAGCATAAAGTGAAATATCTTTGTTACAGAGTGGGAGATAAACTAATGTATAAGCGAGGCGAACCGACGCGACAAACAAGAAAAACAAAGTTCATCGAGTTCATTCATTAGAGAAGTAAACCCACATTTAGAGATGTAAGTTAAAGCCAAAGGTCCACGTTACAAGAATGAAATAGCACGCCGGTTGTAAAGGGGTCGAGCATCGCCTCAGTCGCGTTGAGAAACAGTCCATCATTAAAAGAGAAGAATGAGAAAAGACTTACTCTGGAGATGGTGAGCGGTGTGCTGAAGTCCCGTCCACCCACCAGTCGAAAACCCCACGGCGAGGGACCTGCGAGAGTCACAGTGTGAGACATATTTGATTCAGACAGTATCCAGTAGTTATCCACAGCAGGAAAACTGCGCTGTCCTCATTCACTCTTTAATAAAACCAGTGCTTGACTGAGAAGTGAGGAGGAGCAACTGAACTCACACTCTCACAGGGGCTCTGGCCTGGGGAGGAAGGGCCAGCGTCGCCATGACAACCGTACACAAACTCAACGCGCCCAACAGTTCGTTGATTGCAGAGCCGTTGAATATGAATATGTTTTTCAACGGCTCTGGTTGATTATAGCCAAGTTTTATCTACACAAATGTGGATTTGTTAAAGTTTCTCCATGTTTTGCGGCATTTAAAAATGATTATTTCAATCATTAAAACAATTCTAAAAGGAAGAGTGCCTTAAAACTCTCTAAATTACTGGCAATATGGATTATATTTTATTTTATTTATGTAATTATTACGATATGCTGCTTGGTCTTATACTCTGTTTAAGAATGATAATATGTTAATGCCTGTTTGTTATTTGAAACGATGTATTAATAATAATAATAATAATAAACATTCCCACATCTTTCCCTAACGTTTTTTAAAAGTTATTCACTGTACTCAAGACAATAATTGTATATCAGACAAATGGAAATACCAGCAGTATTCATATGAATGAATCATATCGATGACTAACTTGGGGAAAAAGGGAAAAGAAAAGATGTGTCTCAATGGTCACAGTAGCCTACTATTTGCAACTAATGCAGATGAGCAATCCTCACCTTCATTTGAAGGTTTGAACATTTTAAACACCAGTAAAAGGATAAAGTTAAAGTCCTCCTGTGGTGAAAATCCAGCATTTAATATTGTTATATGTCTCTGTGGTGTTTTTAATGTGCTTTAAGACTGAGCTGAGTATTTTCTCCTTAAAACTGCAGTGAACCAAAGAAAGTCTCAAAAACACGTTTTGAAATCGCTGGTGTTTCTGACATCACAAACTACCTTGTAACCAATCAGATCAAAGTGTGATGTCTGAGTGAGTGAGTGGAGGCGGGGCTCATTTGCATATTCATAGAACCATGTATACTAATGAGGAAAAGGTGTCGAGTTACATTCGAGATATTTTAAGGCATGAAGAAAAAATAATTCACGGAAAAAAAACGTTTAAATATGTAATTTTGGTGATCAAAGATGAGTTTTATGGGATAGTATGATTGACTACAGTGGGACTTTAAATTCACCACTGTTTGTTTCTCAGTAATCAATTTTCTTTGAAATCAGCTCTTTAGAACGTTGTTTTTCCAAACAACTGTCCAAGAATTTTAAATTAATCATTTGCTTCACAGTATGACAATCGGCGGGATGGTAATATAGATTCCCTAACCATTTCCTGAAGTCAATGAATATTTTGGAGACAGTTCGACCGTTTCACTCATGTTGTTAGCATAACCCTATATTAGTAGCAGATGTATTTACTGGTGACGCAATGTCTTCAGAGTACAGTATATGTGCATTAACACATGTTTAGGGAATAAGTATGGAATAAGAAAACATCAAATGGGGGCCAATTCAAAGGCTTTTCATACTAAAATAGAATATTTTTAAAAGTTAAAATGACACATTTTGGTTTCCCATGAATAACATAAATTTGTGTTTGACAGATGTTTCTGTTTAATAATTAATAGTGTTGTGTGTCAAAAAAGGAGTTGATGTTGATGTCATATATGCAGACCATGTGAATAATACTCGCCGACAAACAGCCTTAGGCATTTCATTAGTTGATTCTATGCTTCCTCATTTCCACATCATGTTTACTGCATTTTAAACTTCCCTTGACATCAGTGGACTGAATCTGTGACAGCTTTACATTATTGTCACCCCGTATTCAATGTATAGCCTTCAGCATGAAAGACAGTGGTATAGGTACAAAGTGCCTTATGTCATGGCAAACTATATGAAAAGAAGTACACTTAATTGCATGTTATTTACAAATGTTATTAAAGTTCAAATTTATATTAATGCAATTAACTGAACCACTTAAAGGACTTAAGTACATCATAACAGGGTTAGAATTGTTCCGTTATTCCAAATATTAAGATGATCCACAAATAAATAGAATGAGATCCACAAATATATGTTAGGAGTTCCACAAAAATGACTTAAATTCACAAATACATAAAGTTAGATTTGCAAATAAGAAAATAAATATCCACAAATATGTTTTTATGTCACAAACACAACTCTGCCTGGCATTCACTTGTGAATCGCTTCCTGTACATTTGTGGACTTCTAAACATTTCGAGCTTCAAGATGTGCACACGAATCCACAAATAAGTGGACTTCATCCAACATCTACTCAAGCCAATCAGAAAACGGCCACATTGCGCTGACCAATCGTAGGACGTTCTTGCAACACCCAATCACGTTTTGCATTAAAATCAGGGAAGACAATATCTTTACAATATCATTGCAAGATTTTTATTTGCATTATCCACTCACAAAACTCAAGTACTCGCTGAAGTGGAGCAGTTGTGGCCTAATGGTTAGAGAGTCAGAGTTGTAACCTGAAGGTCGCGGGTTTGATTCTTAATACTGGCAGGAAGTGTGTGTGTGTCTCAGTCACAACTCACTGCTCCAAATGTGTGTGCACTTAATTGGATGGGTTAAATGCAGTCTTCACTTCAGTGATGTTGAGGCTCATATTGTTACATCACTAATGGTCATTTGTCTTTTTAAACATCATGTCCTATATGCATGTCCTATATTTGTCACCACAATTGTGCTTTAAAAGGCAAAATCAGCAGTTGTGCCATGTCTTACATTATGTCTCGTCTGCAACACTTTGATGCTGGTCTACACTGGACGCGTCAAAGCAAATGTGCAAACCATTTGTCCTTTGTAATCCTGAGTTTATCCAGATTTCCTGATCCTGATGGAAATTTAAAGAAGCCTTAAACTCCTACAGTCTTCTGGAAACAGGCTGTTTTGACCACACAAATACAACTTCAGCTCAATTTGAACAAAGCGCCCATAGAATACTATGGAAGCTTGTTTCCGCCACAGAATAAAAAATAAAAAAGGTCATTGCGACTTTTCATCCCACAATTCTGACTTTTTTTCGTGTGCAATCACCAATCGGAATTGTCACCAATAAAAAGTCGCAATCATCTTTTAAAATGTTTTATTCCGTGTCGGAAACAAGCTTCCATATAATACAGTTCCTTTGAGAGGTGCAAAATGAATATGTTGCTGCCCTGATTGTCAAGCAAAACGTGATTGGTTGAAGAAAGAACGTGTTCCGATTGGTCAGCGCAAATGTGTCCGTTATCTGATTGGCTTGAGTAGAGCGGGAGAAGTTTGCCAGATGGTAAATGGGGAGAGGTCTTAGACAGACATGGTGAACTCCTGACAACCTTAGATGAACCTCCTGATGTCTTGTGGCCACAAGAATCCATTTTGTGTGTCTGCTGAAAAACACCCATTGGGTTTATAGTCCTGGCTTTATAAACGGGAGAAAAAACAAAGTGGATTGGACCGATCCACCTATCCACGTATCTGCTCGATATGTGAGTAACATTGCAACAAGCTGTTGTATTGTTGTTGAATTGTTGATTCATCCATACTTGATGCGCCAGCCTGTGCTGCATAGCGTATTTGTTATTTTGGGGGCGGAGCAATGAAGGGAGGGGTGTGTTCATTTTTCAACGGTGTTTCCCCGAAATCACTTACTACACCTTTAAAAAAACCTAGTACTCTTAAGTGTACACTTATTTCAGTAATATTATATTATTTGCAAGTAAAAATTTTTAACAAGTGAATATTTAGTACCATTAAGTGCACTTCTTTTTCACAAGGGAATGTCAAGGTAGCATGTTAAAACATGTTATTCTATCTCATAAACTGGTATTAAACCAGTTGCTTACACACATAACACTACTATGTTTTATAAAAACTCTTTCCAAAATAAATACAGCACAACAATGCATGTTTGACTGTGTGTTCCCTCATCTGTGTTGGTAATCTGCTTCAACCCTTATTAAAAGCTGCACTTCTGCTGTGTTTTACCTGTGTGTGACGTGACAGAAGACTAGACCGCTTGATATGGTTTGATTATATCAAAAAAATTGACATTCCAAAGTCCAAGTAGAGTTCACACATGGGAGCTGATGGTCTGTGAGATGATGACATGTAAGTTTCTTTTGAATCATAGACAAATGCATACAAACATATGGGAAACAGAGAATCTGGCATGGGAAAAGAGGGTATCGGATCAAAGGTTTAAGATTAACCAGAACAATCGTAAATTCTTTCAAAGCATTTCTTTTGTCAGGTCTCTGAACACTTTAGAAGACTCTGCACTATAAAAAAATGCTGGTTTGTTTTAACCCAAATTTGGGTCAAATATGGACGAACCCAACCGTTTCGAACCCAACGGCAGGGTTTGTCCGTATTTGACCCAAATTTGGGTTGAAAGAAACAATTGAGTTTCTTCAGCAACCAATAAGAGCATTCCCTCACCTTTGATATTCTCTTTTGTCCATTTATGACAGCAATTTGAACAAACAATCAAAAATACAGAGAAATTGTGTAGCTTCTTACCCTAAACATAGCTGAAATCATGCATAAAAAAAATGCTGGGTTAAAAACAACCCAATTTGGTTTATTTGGCAACCCAGAGCTGGGTCAAAATTGGACAAACCCGGTGTTGGGTTGTTTTTACCCAGCTGGTTGGGTTAAATATTGACTCAATATGCTGGGTTGTTTTATTAAACTCAACTATTGATAAAAAATTACTTAAAATAATTTAAAACTACTTAAAATAAACCCAGAATATGTTGAAAATTAAAATCACTCACAGAATTACTATAGTAACAACACAGGGCAACAGTAATAAACAAAAGCTGAACATTTATTAATAAGCAACAACACTAAGTGCACGTACATGTGTATGAATAAAAAAGTGCAGAAAAGAATGACCCCTTCTTACAAAATACGTTTTAAAACAAATTTGTAAACAACCCTTTAATTTACTGAAGTAATGCACCAATTCAGTGGCATTGAGATCTGCTCTCTTCTGACGAGGATGCAAAAAAACAGCGCTCTGTGTAACCCATCAGATGGGTGGATGCAGTAAAGCCGTAGTAAAGCCACTGCTGGGTTATTGCGTCGGAGGGAGGGATGGATGGATGGCGGGCAGGCGGGCAGGCGGGCGGGTGGGGGAGGGGTGTGTTGTTTCAGCTGTCAGTGAGATTTACCCAGCCACTAACCCAACGGCTGGGGTAACAAAAAATACCCAACTATGAAAAAAATAACCCAACAAAATGACCCAACAGGCTCCACCTAGCATTTGGGTAGAAGAAACAACCAAGCATTTTTTTTATTTTAGAGTGTAGGCTTGAGAAAAGCTGTATTAGTTATTACTAAAAAAATCATGTCGTGATCATTATTATTCCACTCCCAAACCTGGACATTTAACGGAGTCATTCAGCCATTAAGGGCTTATACAGTTCTAGCTAAAGGGCAAAGTCCAGTCAACACAAGGCCAAGCCTGTTAATCGCTTAGTGAATTTCTAACATTTTTTACATCTAGTGTCTGAAGACTAGCAACAAAATGAACACAAATCACTCTTTTATAGCCTTTTCACACACATACCACCACCAAATAAATAAACAATGTTGTGCTCAGTTCATGCTTGTGTGAGTCAATATGATGAAAGACACAGAAAACCATTAAGGGAATAAACAAAGCAAAAACTTGCCAAATTTAACAGAAGTTATAAATATTTGTATGTTAAATTGTACAAGTGATATATAATTTCTGTGCTCATATCTCTCCCATCACACTAATGCTAACAGTTAACTGTTTCACGCTGACTGACTTTCTAAGTAAGTGTTTAATAAGCAGGATTCATAAACCCTGCTTGAGATTTGATTTGTGGTGCTATTTCATCACTGCATCAACAGATAAGAGTCATAAAATATACAAGAAAAGAATCCTGAGATTTGTGTACTGTTGAACACACACTATAAAGTGATCCATCTTCCTCACCAAGGCCATTGTGTGGCCCGTGTCAAGAGTTGTGTTTGTTTTCTGGCATTTGTGTTGTGTTCACTGGCCTGTTCTTTGGTTTGTTTGGCCAGGATTAGCTTGAGGCATCTAGATAGAGCAATGCTAACTTATGAGTTAAAGGAAAAACAAACATCACGTCTCATTTTAAGTTAAGCTTTACTAACATTGGTTCACTGACCATTCAATGCATATTGCACAGGGAATCAGCTCTATAGCCACTATTATATTGCATAAAACAAATTGATTGGTTTTCATGTGGTTTTCAAAAACAGCCATTTTTTTGTATCTCCGGACCAGTAGGTGGCGCTGCGCCGAAACGCAGCATGTAGCCTCAGGTCATGCTTGTGATGATATGTACCAAGTTTGGTCTTAATACGATAAAGCATTGCAGAGATACAGCCTTACTTCTGTTTTCGCAAGCGCTACATAAAATTTGTTCGTGCGTTTATCAAAAACGGTTTGACGAATCAACTTGAATTACATAACTTTTTGTTCCCACTGCCTGAAGATGATCTGGTGCAATTTTGGTGAAAATCGGAAAACCGTCTAGGACGAGTTCGAAAAAGTAGGTTCCCTTTCAAGGGAACTCGAGCTGCGTTTGAGACGCGGTGGGAACGCTCTGCGTGATTACGTCGTGAAGCACGTGTAAAATCAGTCCCATGGAAGCCCATTACAACATAGGTGACGTCATAGACCAGGAAACTATAAAGCAGCCCTGAAATCAGACCGCGACAGCTTCTGTACCTTCAGCAAGCGCTCTCTGTATATCTGTCCTTGTCTATTTATTGTTGTCTGTCAAGCCCAATATATCTATCATTATTATAGCGAGCAAGCAAGATATAGACGGTGTGTTGTTCCCTGCCCTCGTTATATTACGGGTGGGGACACACATCAGCTTTGTGTTGCTTGTTTGGGAGTGGAGCATGCCCAGTCAGTCCTCGAGGGGGCTGATTGTGAGCATTGTATGAGTCTATCTATAAAGACGCTCCGCTGTCGCCGATCGTTCTTTGAGGAGGACGGTTCGGTTCGCGCTCCCCGCGCGGGTCCCGCTGTTGCCTACACACGGCGGCGACTCGCATTTTGGGGTTCGAAAACGGATCTGACAGCGTGGGTTGGGACGGGCCCCGCCCTATCTCAGCTTTCACCTGCATATCCAGTGTGCTGCGATTTCCAGTTCCGAGGAATTGGTATCGTTAGTGTTTTGTTAAGAAAAAGTGAACAAAACAAATAAAAATATGAAGAAAAAGGCAGATGTTTGATTTTTCAATAGCAGCTCATAACTCTGTTGAATAAAGAGGAGCTTTTAAAAGGAGGTTTTTCTAATGTTGTTGCTAGTTAAATATTTACTGGACAGCTGAACATTATGAGAGTGAAAATAAAAAGAGTCAGCCTCCTCGTCGGGGACTACTGGTTTTTCCCTATCTCCACACTGAGGTGTCGAGATCGTGGAATAAACCGGTTTCTATTTTATGTGTAACTTAATACCCAAACGTCTAACTAGAGTAATGTTATGGGTATTAAGTATCATGGTATGACAGTGCCTTGGATTATAGAGACGCTTGCGAGCTTTCTCTCTCCCGAGTCGGCGTCATTATTTTCAACCCCGACGTTACCCACCAGCCATCTTTAATAATAAATAAATTTTATTAGGCAGTACTGGTGGGTAAAGTATTTAAGGACATAGATGAATGTGAGGATGTCAGCATTGACTCTATTCGAGAATATATTCGAGAATATATATATATATATATATATATAATGTATACGTTTTTCTGATATAAAGAAAAAGAAAGATAAAAATGTCTGTTCTTCTGGACGCTCCGCTTTTAAGAAAACTAAATCTTTCAGTGGCGTTCTAGAGGTTTCTTCCTCACCAATCTATGTTCCTGAAACTGGCATAGAGTGCAAAGAAGAAGACCTGATGCCGAGGCTATCAGGCTTCTAAGGGTGGTCCCCTCCGGGGTAGGGACGGTTTTGAGAAATCGTTTCTCCTCGGCGCCCTCTGGGGTGCAAATCTCTGAGGAGGGTCGCAGCGCTGCCAGTTCGGTTGTTCCCTGCCGGTTCGCCGTTCAGGGCACCGAGGTGTCAGCGTCCCCATACGATCCTCTGAGGAGGGCTGTAGAAAGGTCAGTTCGGTTGTTCCCTGCCGGTTCGCCGCTTCAGGGCACCGAAATGATTGTTCAATCAAATCCAGAGGCCAGTCTCGGGAGACTGGTTCCCTTATCAGAATTTCTGGCAGCGTGGAAACTTCTGCCAAATATTTCTCTATGGGTCCTGCACATAATAGAAAAGGGTTACAGAATTCAGCTCGGTTCTCGTCCGCCCAGATTTCAGGGGTCCTCCCTACGGTAGTGGACTCACAGCAGGCTCTGGTTATGGAGCAGGAAGTACTGAAACTTCTTCAAAAAGGAGCTATAGAAAGGGTTTCTCCTCCCAGCAGAGAGTCAGGGTTTTACAGCAGTTACTTCATTGTTCCAAAGAAGGATGGAGGGTTGCGTCCTATTCTAGATCTCATTTAAACAGCAGACTTCAGAAACTCAAGTTCAGAATGTTTACACTCAAACAGATTGTATCACAGATTCAGTCCGAGGACTGGTTTGTCACAATAGACTTGAAGGACGCGTACTTCCATTGGCCTAGGTTTATCACCCCGCACCTTTACAAAATGCGTGGATGCAGCTCTGGCTCCTTTGAGACTCCAGGGCATTCGCGTATTATATTATATCGACGATTGGTTGATCTTAGCTCAATTTGAGCATATGGCAGTTCGACATCGAGATGTCGTTCTGTCTCATTTAAAGATGTTGGGGTTGCCACTCAACGCCAAGAAGAGTGTGATCCTCACAGCTCGGATGACCACTTTTCTAGGTGTAACATGGGTTTATCTAGGCCAGTCACTCACTGTAAACAGTTTCAGACTGTGGGTCTCATGGCAGCTGCCTCCAACGTAATTATTTTTGGCCTTCTGTACATGAGACCCCTGCAGTGGTGGCTCAGGACCAAGGGGTTTTCTCCGAGGGGAAATCTGTTTTCGCATGATCAAGGTCACGCGGCTATGCCTTCGTGCCTCGGTCATGTGGAAGAACCTTGGTTCCTCGCCCAGGCCCAGTGTTGGGGGTTTCTTGTCGACGCATAATGCTATCGACGGATGCTTCCCTCACAAGTCGGGAGTGATCATGAGTGGTCGCTCGGCGGAGGGTCTGGACAACACACTGACGATCTCGTATATCAGAGCAGATATCCTGTTGAGGCAGGGGCTGAGGCCCGGGGAATGGAGACTTCACCCCGAGGTGGTGGAGCTCCTATGGGAGATCTTTGGTCAAGCTCAGGTCGATCTTTTCGCATCATACGATACAACCCATTGTCCGCTATGGTTTTTCCTCACATATCCAGCTCCTCTCGGACTGGACGCTATGGTGCAGGTGTGGCCGAGGCTGCACCTGTACACATTCCCCCTGATATCAATGCTCCCGGGAGTTCTGCTGGGGTGCGACTCTCTGAGGAGGGTCGCAGCGCTGCCAGTTCGGTTGCTCCCTGCTGGTTTGCCGCTTCAGGGCGCCGAGGTGTCAGCGTCCCCGTGCAATCCTCTGAGGAGGGTTGTAGAATGGTCAGTTCGGTTGTTCCCTGCCGGTTCACTGCTTCAGGGCACTGAAATGATTGTTCAATCAAATCCAGAGGCCAGTCTCGAGAGACTGGTTCCCTTATCGGAATTTCTGGCAGCGTGGAAACTTCTGCCAAATATTTCTCTATGGGTCCTGCACATAATAGAAAAGGGTTAAACGGAGTTGTGGAAACGGTGGGCTTGGCCTCTGAGAGGGCCCAGCTCATAGAATCCGGTCTCTCGACTGAGGTCTTTGAGACCGTCCTTCAATCCAGAGCTCCCTCCATTGTACTTGAGGGTCTGGCCTTGGCTCCCTTCGAGCCCATCGAGGAGGTTTCAGAAAAATTCCTCACTCTAAAGACTATATTTCTCCTTGCTATTTCGTCTATCAAGAGAATTGGTGATTTACATGCTCTGTCGGTTGCTCCTTCATGTCTGGAATTTGCACCTGGTATGGTGAAAGCATTCCTCTACCCTAGACCGGGTTATATTCCTAAGGTCCCACTAAATGTTGGGGGCCCAATAGTGTGGCAGGCCTTTTATCCTCCACCCTTTAATACCCCAGATCAGGAACAGCTTAACCTGTTATGTCCAGTCCGGGCTTTAGATGCCTATGTTCACAGAGCTGCTCTGTGGCGTAATTTTCTGAGCAATTATTTGTTTGTTTTGGGTCACTCAAGAGAGGATGCCCTGCATCTAAACAGGTGATGAGTAAATGGATAGTCGAGGCTATTTCATTGGCTTATGAAGCGGCCGGACAGCCTTCACCTATGGCTGTGCGGGCCCATTCTACTCGGAGTATGGCGGCCTCTATGGCCTTAATTTCGGGAGTTTCCCTTCTTGACGTGTGTAATGTGGCAGGATGTCCTCTCCGCATACATTTGTCAGGTTTTATGACCTTGACCTCTCGACTCCTGGGGCGAGGTTGCTTGCTTGCTTAGTGTGCGCAAGGACTTCACACAGAACGGGCATTTGTCACTATGGCGTAGTGGGTATAGGGTTCCCATCGCGTCTCAAACGCAGCTCGAGTTCCCTTGAAAGGGAACGTCTCAGGTTACGTATGTAACCCTGGTTCCCTGAGAGGGAACGAGACGCTGCATTTGCCTGCCATACTTCCTGCATGCCCTGATCGACTTGCTTCAGGTTTTTCAGAAGCTGTCGCGGTCTGATTTCAGGGCTGCTTTATAGTTTCCTGGTCTATGACGTCACCTATGTCGTAGTGGGCTTCCATTGGACTGATTTTACACGTGCTTCACGACGTAATCACGCAGAGCGTTCCCATCGCGTCTCAAACGCAGCGTCTCGTTCCCTCTCAGGGAACCAGAGTTACATACGTAACCTGAGACGTTTTTTGAACAATTCAAAATGGCGGCCATATTTTTATGACGGAAAATGACGCCACATGGGTGCATTCGAATCGTCATGAGCTCCGGAATCAGAGGAAAAAAAGAATTTTGTTGACAGGCCTTACGGTTCAAAAGTTATTAGCATAATACAAGTGAAATTTTGGACAGGTGGTGGCGCTAGAGGCAATGAGTTAGGGAGACCAAAATTGGTGTATTGAATGTTGGGACTGTCCTCTATCAGAATATCAAACCGAAACAACTTTCCCGCAAACGGTTCTATGGGCTGCCATAGACGCCCAGTCGGAAGAAGAAGAATAAGAACCGGAACAATTACAATAGGTGCCCGCACCTTCGGTGCTTGGCCCCTAATAATGCTGATGAGTCTGACAATGTGAAGCTAATACTAACATTCAGGTCCAATATGGGCCAAATATAGTCTAAACTGAAAAGGTTTCTTACTTCTTACAAAATGTTTATTTGTGCGGTTTGCTACTTTAAATGCTGGGCTTCTCTTGGAAATCCCCAGGGAATAAGAGACTGCTGTAATGAAGAAGTAACCCAACGCCACAGTATTTTCCCTTTATAATGACTTCCAGGCGATACATATGCTGTTCCTCCAGACACTTTTCCTCACAGCTCACAAATGTCCTGAGTTCAACTTCAGATACCATTAATAATAATAATTTGTGCGTATTATATTGGAGAATATTGAAGTTCAGATTTGGACGTTTCATGCACAGTTTCTTCCACACGAAGAGGATTAGATGTTCTGCTCTATTTTGAAACAGCTCCAAGTGAGATAGAAATACTAACGTTTCTTGTTTGTAGCATGCTAAGACTGGATAGATCTGTTATCCAGGTCAAGAACTATACAGCACATGGATATTGGGCTTAAATGATTATGTATAAAAGAGTTGCATGTCTGCACACTGACGGCTGATGACTTCAACACACGCAGGAAGCCTTTTTTCATAAATCCACTATGCTAACTCAATAGTTAAGGGAAAAACAAACATCAGGACTCATTTTAAGTCAATGAATATTGCACTGGGAAACACAATCACTCTAAAGCCACTCTTAAATTGCATTAAAAAAACTGAGATCTGAGATTTCCCTCTCAACCTAGATAGCATTCTTTTCATATTTTGACTATTTTTGTAAATAGATTTACTGTAAAAGACTTGAATCTGTGAATTTAACTTTTTAAAAATGATGCATGTTCATTTATTATTGTGAAAATATGATTTATTTGTGCGTATTTAGGATGCATCTAATTAGGAGTCAGGCATTTCTTCCACAAAAACAAAATTCATTACTTGAGATGGTGGAAATTATGAAAAGAATGACAGAAATACAATTCCCCTGTGATGCATGTTACACATTACATGATGAAACTTTTAAAAAAATTTAGATAAGTCAGGATCCAATCTTTACTTTAATTAATAATGAATTTAGAAACCTGGCCTGTACTCGTAATGTAATAACAAAGCATAATGTAATAAGTATTATATTATTAATTTAATAAAATGTTCATAATGTAATACTTTTCTTAAATATTGAGCTCATATGTGATAACGGTTTTTGTAATGTAATAATTTTTCATGTAGGGTAATAGGTTATAAGACAAATGTATTAATTTATGAACACACTGTAGCATCTTATAATGTAATCACAGTTCATAAGGTTATACCAGCACATAATGTAATAGTCAAACAATATAATAATTATCTTTCAATATAACAAATTTAAGCACAACATGTAATCAGGCTACATTGTGAAAGTAACATTTTCATAAAATGTTGTGATTATGACGTGCTCCGTTTCGAATCGCTTGGACCCAGAAACACATTTTAAGTTTTATGCACTAAATAAACAAATATGAAAGATTCTGCTTTCTAATTTTTAAGCATACCTTTAAAAAAACTGAGATATAGTCATTTAAATGGTTGTTTAAAAACTTGCTTATACAAAAATGTATCATTTATTTATAATTTTAGTGATATAAATCTCTATAGAGCCGCTTTTCACTTTCTAGATAACTAATAAACTAAAGACATTATTTGCTAAATTTTTCTGAGGTAAACGTCACTCACGTTAGATGACAAGTTCTTCAATATGTTTTTTGTTCAGTTTTTTGTTTGTTTGTGATACTTTCTTTAGGGTTTTTTTATTTATTTTTTTACAACAGAATATACTTTGTAGGCTACAGTGTTGGTATTGTACACTGTTTGTCATTTTGTCACAGTATGTACACTTTTTATGTAGTCAAATTAAAAAAAATTAAAGTAAAATAAATAACATAAATAATAATGCTACTAGTAGTAATAATAATATACCCGAAAATAATACTAGTAATAATTGCATGAATATTTAAATCTGGTACATTCATAGGTAGTTTAAGACTTAATTTAGATTTTTAAAATACACTGTAAGTTATGTTTAATAAACAATAATAATAATAAGCTATTACAATTATGACAATATGGTGAGTTTTTAATGTAGCTAATACATTTCTCATAATGTGGAGCTCAAGATTTTAATTACATTTTGGGAAAGTGATTTCATCATGAACATTTTATTACATTAAAGATGCAACACTTATTGCGTTATGTGCAGTTCTGATCTTCCGAGTTGCTATGGCCTGAGATCTGATGTTTGTCAGGCTGAAGGAAACAAAGGAACGGGTTCTTTATCAGTCATGTTGTCTGTTCAACAGTGCGTGACCTTACGACCCTGTGCTTGTGCACGACTAACAAGCCGTAAACCCTGGAGAATCACGTCCATCTGGAAGCATTCGTACATCTGGAAAAACTTTACTCTGGACAAATGAATGCATAGACAAGATGGAGATTGTCCAGCAGTTTGAGGCTCTCACAGAAACAGCGTGTTAATAATTGTCATATACGTCATCTTATTTAAAAAAAAACAATTTGTGTGTGATGTCTGTGATTGCTTTTGATTGTATTAGATAAGTCGATAATCTAACATGTTATGTGTTGTCTGTGTTATGTACGCATCTACGCATTCCTCTTGAATACAAATAAAACTATATCTTCCACTGGCCCGCATTGTGACAAACCAATCCCAACATTTTGATAAGCATTTTAAATCTGCACATAAATAATATAATGCTGAAGTGTGTAATCTTTCAATGTTCTCCTATCCAGCTTGAAATTCAGAGACAACTATAAATCAATTGCATTATGTACTAAAAGCACTTAACAAATTTGAATTGCAATAATCAATTTTTGTAGTTCAGTATTACAATGGCCTAATCATTTATATCTGCAACTGTGCGATTTTAATCCACCTATTAAAAATAATCTAGTATTAGTATTGGATTCTATGACTTTTCATGTTATGAAAAAAAAGGATGAACAATACCTAATAAAATAAAATAAATAAATAAAGCCTGTCACTGAATAATGGAAAATTCTTGTTTCTCTGTTAGAGAACACATTTCAGTGTGATATTTTGAATCAGTTTGTAGTCACTGAAGATGCAAATTTTTCTTGTGAGCCAATCAAACATTATATTGTTGTATATGTCAAAGCGTAACTCTTACATGCTCTCTGTGTCTTGTCTAGACTTTTATATTGAAGGTTGTGTTCCAGTTTTGTAGGCCTTTTGTAGTTTTCTTGTTGATTTCTGCTTGATCGTCTCCCTAGATGTGCCTCATAATCTTCAACCTGTATTATATATCAACACCATATTGAAGTTAACTTGGATGAAAACAAGGCTGTGAGATATGAGATCATGAATTTTTGTCTACTGAAAGTTTTTTTCTCTCAGAAAGATGTTTTGTCAGTTGAACAATAAATGTTGTTTAACAACAGTAAATCGACTGAATGCACTGTACCTACTTCTATCCCTCACAGCCTCGTCTTCATTCCTGTCAAAAATTAAGTATGGTGCTACCATGATTAAGACCCAAAAAAAACCAAGAAATTAGTTTTGGATTGATCTATTTTTGATAGTTTACTCCAAAGAAAATGCAGTTCTCATTCATTTCTAATGATATCAGCAAACAATAACTGACAATTATAACTCTCACAGCAATTCAGTGATGTCAAGGCTATAATGTGATTGGTTATCAAGGCACACATGATTCAATTTAACTGTAATGCATTCTCCAATGAGGGCTTGGTGAAGTGGGTCGAAAGGAAATTTGCTTAATTTCTACAGTAAGTTTCATGAATCACTGTAGACTGTAATTTTGCAACTGGAGTCAGTTGTCAAGTTTGACAAAGAAAAAGACTGATCATGTTTATGCAACAGAATATATAATAAGTTTAGCGGGTCCATTTTTATTTAATGCTGACTTTCATGGATGGACATATTGTTGTCTGAATTCAGCATGACATCTAGTGGTCATGTGAAGTAATGTTATGAGAAAAGAAAAGTAAGAATATGAACCTGACCTCGGTATTCATTTATAACAAGTTCAGATGATCTCAAATGAGCAAGTCTGTTCTCAGTAACGTCTGATGCTTTCTCCCCTGTTCACTTGGGGGACAGTCCAGGTTTTTGGTATCCTGTGCCCAAAAGTTTCCCAGTTTTACACCATGTTCAAAACACTGCAAAAAAGTATTTTTATTTTCACCAACAGAGGGAGCCCATCCTGCAAGCTACATTGATTTCATGGTCATACACCATTACTTTAGCCATGAAGTAATCATCAATGATCAAAAGAGACACCGTTATTGGTTTCAATGCAAGGTAGTCATATACTAAGTATTCTTGTTAAAATAATACTGTTTGTGTGTACTATTTCAGTGGTTCTCAACTGGTTTGGTCATGGGACCCACATTTTCCATGGTCATTAAGCCGCGACCCAATTTTTTTTAGGAATTTCATCTAATTCCTATATAGCCTATAAAAAATATAATAAATTATAATAAAATGTATTTCACCAAAGTGCTTGACTCATAAAGTTTCCCACTTCACTTAAAGCTGCAGTCTCATTTATTATATAAACTTTGAACACAAAAAAAGCTACGGACTTCAGCTTTAACATACACATAAATTGTAAGAATATGACTTTTTAAGTTTTCAGAATTTTAAAAATTTCAGGGAGTGTAGAAATTGGCCTATAATTCTTAAATTAAAATTGGGTTTAGCCTATAATAGAAGTTTTACAATTTGAGAGGAATTTACTTTCTCTAATAGATATATTTACCAAGGTCTTCAGAAAACAAGTACTAATAAGTACTAAGTGTTCAAATTATGTTCAGTTCCAACAATGGTTTTCTTCGCATACCTTCTCGTTTAGAAAGTTTGTCAATGCACTTCCAAGGAGATGAGCTATTTTCTCCTGATTCTACAGCCAATTGCCCAAAATAGGCAGTTTTTGCCTTTCTACTACTATCACGTCCTTCCACTAGGCCACTGGTGTCGGTGAAGTGAGCAAGTAATTAGATGCGTGTGAATTAAATCCATGCACACAGATGTTCAAATGCAGACAGTGTTCTTCTTTATTGTGTTCCAATCAATGAACATTGCTTCCAATCAGCTTCCTGTGAGCTTTCATTCTTTGAAGTTCATGACTTACAAATGTGAATCACCAACAATGTCACGATACGATACGCATCACGATACTAAAGCCACGATACGATACGTATCACGATATGGATCAATTTGGAATTTAAATTTCTTTTGAGCAGAGTTTAGTAACAGTAATATCTTTATTGAATAAACAGTGTTATAACAGTTGTGATAACTCAAAAACTATTTAGTTTTTGTCATTAAAAAACAATGAGAGTTAAATTAAATAAGTGTTGGAATGTGCACCAAACACAGTAATTTCTTTACATTATGTTGAAATCATTTTAAACAAATAAATACAATAGAATAAAGATAGCCTACCAATAAAGAGAAAAGTTTTTGAATAGGTCTAGCATTAGTATTAAGAACTTAATAAAGTAATTAAATGTAAAATAACATTGGGTAGTATTTTAGTCCTGACTAAATTAAATACATCGACTATAAATCCAGATTCCTTATAATTAAAGCTATCTTTTGTTGTTTCGACAACAATATTAATGACAGACACATATGGCTGCTGTCACTTTAAGAGCTAGTGCACGGATCCTGTTTTCATTATACTGTCACATCACATGCGTTTTATGCTTATTTAAGACATAACCGACTGTGTTGGATACTCACCAAGACCGACATTTTTTAAATCATTTTGCTTGTTTTTGGCTGTAAAAGCGATATAATCCGTGAAAAAGAACTTTTGTTAATCACAGGCTGTTTGTGAGGCGGCTTTACTCTATGTAAGCATGCAGAGAAAACCATCTCTCAGAGAGCGAGCGAGTACTGAATAGTTTAAAATCGCTTGAATGTTTAGCGTGGTAAGACTTAAAAAGACGAGCGAATGGTAAACTTAAGTGACAATGCAATGCTCGCCCGAATATGCAAGTGAATATTCCGTCATGTCCCAACTCCTAAAAGCGTGAGTTTTGTATCACCGCCTCCAGCGCGTTTGATGCTTGCCTTGAGCAACCCATTTTGAGAGACAGAAGACGCGGCACAGCTGAACACTCAATCAATGTTTGAGTGAATTTCCCGCCATATATGATTGCCTATGCCTAAAATCGTTCAGTGTGAACTCGGAATAAGGCGGTCCCTAGGCGTTTGAGAGTAGCTTCCAGTTTGGCTGCCTCACCGCTGATGTTGGTGCGAGTGGGCTGGCATCTCAGTGGTCCTAACATCGACCTCAAGTCCAGTGCATCCGAGTCGGTGGTATCAAGTCTCTCAGAGATTCTCCCACCATCGATTGCACTCCCAGTCACAGCAATGGCCATTATATGTGTCTGGGCTGCGTACACTTCTCCCGAGGCAGCGCCACCTGATCTAGTTTTGCCAGAGGTGGCAGCACCCACTCATGAACTTTCTGTCTACTATGGCCCTGTCCCAAATGGCACCCTAAGCACTCATGGTCTTCCTACGAGGCCGCACTTTCGTGATGTAATGCAACTTTGACTGTCGGGAAGAAGTCTCGGATCAGTGTGGGCTCTGCAAAAGTGCACATCGAGGGCGCATTTTGACCACAATGGGGGGCGCTTGAGAGCACCCTTCTGAAACTAAAACAAGCCCCCTGGACATTGCACACTGAGTCCGCGTTTTTTTCGTATGCGTTTTTTCGTATTGATTCAGTTGCTCCGAATTGTCAAAACACCATTCAAACTGCTTGCTACGGATGCGAAAAACGTACAATTTTTTTATATAATGGATGAAAGTTTCGTAGACAGTGTGCAAGCGTGACTGACATAACGTGAGGTCGAATTTTTTTTTTAACGTGCGAAAATTTCGGATGCGAATTTCAGACTCAGTGTGCAATGGCCTTTATCTGTACAAAAATACACACACACACACACACACACACACACACACACACACACACACACACACACACACACACACACACACACACACACACACACAAACACACAAACACACACACACAAACAGACACACACACCCTCTCTCTCAAGCAAAAATGTAGCACCTCTGTTCAATCTTTCTGATTTTAGTACATTTTTGTAAAAGGTACTTTTAAATTATTTATTCAAATAAAAACTTTGAAATAATTTGAGCTTCAGCCTGGTTTACAGTTTTTTTCGATTGCTAAACGACAGTGAGCACAACTGGAGCTTCATGTGCAAAACTCTGACTACAGTCTGCACAGCAACAGTCACCTGAGCTAAACAGTTCACATCACCTGCACAACTCATTCAAGCAACACAACTCTTAACACACGCTCAACACAAGCTCAGTGCAGCCAAACACTACACAACCCTCACTGAGATAACACACACTGTCACTCAGAAATCACTGAGAGGAAAAACACTACACAACCCTCACTGAGATAACACACACTGTCACTCAGAACACACTGAGAGTAAAAACACTACACAACCCTCACTGAGATAACACACACCGTCACTCAGAACACACTGAGAGTAAAAACACTACACAACCCTCACTGAGATAACACACACTGTCACACAGAACACACTGAGAGGAAAAACACTACACAACCCTCACTGAGATAACACACACCGTCACTCAGAACACACTGAGAGTAACAACACTACACAACCCTTACTGAGATAACACACACTGTCACTCAGAACACACTGAGAGTAACAACACTACACAACCCTTACTGAGATAACACACACTGTCACTCAGAACACACTGAGAGTAACAACACTACACAACCCTTACTGAGATAACACACACTGTCACTCAGAACACACTGAGAGTAAAAACACTACACAACCCTCACTAAGATAACACACACTGTCACTCAGAACACACTGAGAGTAACAACACTACACAACCCTCACTGAGATAACACACACTGTCACTCAGAACACACTGAGAGTAAAAACACTACACAACCCTCACTGAGATAACACACACTGTCACTCAGAACACACTGAGAGTAACAACACTACACAACCCTCACTGAGATAACACACACTGTCACTCAGAACACACTGAGAGTAAAAACACTACACAACCCTCACTGAGATAACACACACCGTCACTCAGAACAAACTGAGAGGAAAAACACTACACAACCCTCACTGAGATAACACACACTGTCACTCAGAACACACTGAGAGTAACAACACTACACAACCCTCACTGAGATAACACACACTGTCACTCAGAACACACTGAGAGGAAAAACACTACACAACCCTCACTGAGATAACACACACCGTCACTCAGAACACACTGAGAGGAAAAACACTACACAACCCTCACTGAGATAACACACACTGTCACTCAGAACACACTGAGAGTAACAACACTACACAACCCTCACTGAGATAACACACACCGTCACTCAGAACACACTGAGAGTAAAAACACTACACAACCCTCACTGAGATAACACACACCGTCACTCAGAACACACTGAGAGTAAAAACACTACACAACCCTCACTGAGATAACACACACTGTCACTCAGAACACACTGAGAGTAACAACACTACACAACCCTCACTGAGATAACACACACTGTCACTCAGAACACACTGAGAGGAAAAACACTACACAACCCTCACTGAGATAACACACACCGTCACTCAGAACACACTGAGAGGAAAAACACTACACAACCCTCACTGAGATAACACACACTGTCACTCAGAACACACTGAGAGTAACAACACTACACAACCCTCACTGAGATAACACACACCGTCACTCAGAACACACTGAGAGTAAAAACACTACACAACCCTCACTGAGATAACACACACTGTCACTCAGAACACACTGAGAGTAACAACACTACACAACCCTCACTGAGATAACACACACTGTCACTCAGAACACACTGAGAGTAACAACACTACACAACCCTCACTGAGATAACACACACCGTCACTCAGAACACACTGAGAGGAAAAACACTACACAACCCTCACTGAGATAACACACACCGTCACTCAGAACACACTGAGAGTAAAAACACTACACAACCCTCACTGAGATAACACACACCGTCACTCAGAACACACTGAGAGTAAAAACACTACACAACCCTCACTGAGATAACACACACCGTCACTCAGAACACACTGAGAGTAAAAACACTACACAACCCTCACTGAGATAACACACACCGTCACTCAGAACACACTGAGAGTAAAAACACTACACAACCCTCACTGAGATAACACACACCGTCACTCAGAACACACTGAGAGTAACAACACTACACAACCCTCACTGAGATAACACACACTGTCACTCAGAACACACTGAGAGTAAAAACACTACACAACCCTCACTGAGATAACACACACTGTCACTCAGAACACACTGAGAGTAAAAACACTACACAACCCTCACTGAGATAACACACACCGTCACTCAGAACACACTGAGAGGAAAAACACTACACAACCCTCACTGAGATAACACACACCGTCACTCAGAACACACTGAGAGTAACAACACTACACAACCCTCACTGAGATAACACACACCGTCACTCAGAACACACTGAGAGTAACAACACTACACAACCCTCACTGAGATAACACACACTGTCACTCAGAACACACTGAGAGTAACAACACTACACAACCCTCACTGAGATAACACACACTGTCACTCAGAACACACTGAGAGTAACAACACTACACAACCCTCACTGAGATAACACACACTGTCACTCAGAACACACTGAGAGTAACAACACTACACAACCCTCACTGAGATAACACACACTGTCACTCAGAACACACTGAGAGTAAAAACACTACACAACCCTCACTGAGATAACACACACTGTCACTCAGAACACACTGAGAGTAACAACACTACACAACCCTCACTGAGATAACACACACTGTCACTCAGAACACACTGAGAGTAACAACACTACACAACCCTCACTGAGATAACACACACTGTCACTCAGAACACACTGAGAGTAACAACACTACACAACCCTCACTGAGATAACACACACTGTCACTCAGAACACACTGAGAGTAAAAACACTACACAACCCTCACTGAGATAACACACACTGTCACTCAGAACACACTGAGAGTAAAAACACTACACAACCCTCACTGAGATAACACACACTGTCACTCAGAACACACTGAGAGTAAAAACACTACACAACCCTCACTGAGATAACACACACTGTCACTCAGAACACACTGAGAGTAAAAACACTACACAACCCTCACTGAGATAACACACACTGTCACTCAGAACACACTGAGAGTAAAAACACTACACAACCCTCACTGAGATAACACACACTGTCACTCAGAACACACTGAGAGTAAAAACACTACACAACCCTCACTGAGATAACACACACTGTCACTCAGAACACACTGAGAGTAAAAACACTACACAACCCTTACTGAGATAACACACACCGTCACTCAGAACACACTGAGAGTAAAAACACTACACAACCCTTACTGAGATAACACACACCGTCACTCAGAACACACTGAGAGTAAAAACACTACACAACCCTTACTGAGATAACACACACCGTCACTCAGAACACACTGAGAGTAAAAACACTACACAACCCTCACTGAGATAACACACACTGTCACTCAGAACACACTGAGAGTAAAAACACTACACAACCCTCACTGAGATAACACACACTGTCACTCAGAACACACTGACAGTAAAAACACTACACAACCCTCACTGAGATAACACACACTGTCACTCAGAACACACTGAGAGTAAAAACACTACACAACCCTCACTGAGATAACACACACTGTCACTCAGAACACACTGAGAGTAAAAACACTACACAACCCTCACTGAGATAACACACACTGTCACTCAGAACACACTGACAGTAAAAACACTACACAACCCTCACTGAGATAACACACACTGTCACTCAGAACACACTGAGAGTAAAAACACTACACAACCCTCACTGAGATAACACACACTGTCACTCAGAACACACTGAGAGTAAAAACACTACACAACCCTCACTGAGATAACACACACTGTCACTCAGAACACACTGAGAGTAAAAACACTACACAACCCTCACTGAGATAACACACACTGTCACTCAGAACACACTGAGAGTAAAAACACTACACAACCCTCACTGAGATAACACACACTAGCATCAAACACCAATACAGAAAATACAAACTTTTCATCTTTACAGTTTGAACAATTTCAGAGACTTCATACAAAGTAATATTTTCTTCAAAGAAAAGATTGACATTCTTTCACATGATTTATTTAAATTTTTAGATCATAAAAATTCTTTAAGGTAAATGAAAATTAGCAGTTTGCTCCAATAGTCTGTAGTAATTTACAGAATTACAGTAATGAGAAAAAAAAGGTAGAAACTAAAAGTACATACTGTAATTGGAACAAATAACAAACAACACCAGCTTATCCTCTCAGCTGAAACTGCAGTCAGTGTGTGAAAGGCACAAGCTGAACTCTATTCTGTTTTGAATGTGTGGTTCACCGTTTTGACAGCAGTGTGTTAGCATTTGAACAAAGTGCTGTAAATCCACAGTGTTGTGCAGGTTGTGTTAAAGTCATGGGATAAAGTGTGTAGAGTTTTGAAAACTGTGTTCAAGCAATGAAAAACGCACTATAGTTTGGTCCACATGAACTGTAGTTAGAGTTTTGCACATGTAGCTCCAGTCGTGCTCACTGTCGTTTAGCAATCGAAAAAAACTGTAATAGCATTTATATATATATATTAATGTCTTTGGTCAAATTAAGCTGTAAAATAAATAGTTTATCCCTTTAAATGCAATGGATTTTGAAAGATATCAACAAAAAACGGGCAAAAAACTTTAAAAGCGATTTTCTCAGGTTTTTAATTGGAAAAAGAGGGCAGACGACCATAATTCAAATGTGTATATCTTTACAACCATTCAAGGTATGACTTTGACTAGGATATCATTTGAAAGCTTATGGTCTCCTCTTTCCATTAATACAAAAATCTCAATATTGAATTTTGGGTCACTGTGACTCATTTTGCTGGATCATAAATCATAACACAGCCCTCAGTTCCTGCCTCTTGTACCAGCTATAGCCGTTATTTATCTTCCTGCTGCAGTTGCTCATTAATTAATTTAATAGACAGCGGTACAAATGAGTATTTGTATCGGTTATACTTGCATAATGTAACCCTGTATCTCCGACCAGAGTTCATCAGCGCATACTCAGTCTCCCCTCCTCTGCCTCACAGTGCTTTAGGCTGTTGCCATGGGATGTTTTTCAAGTCCGCGGGTTTAAGTGACACCAATAACCCAATATTTATTATTTAACCCCCGGAAATGCGATTTTTACTAGGCGAACTACGCCAAAAAAACCTCAGATTTTACCCTCGAAACACGATTGGGCTAGTTTTGAGTAGCATTTGTGTTTTGTTGTGAAAACCTGGCAACACTTACCTCACACAAGTGTGTGTTTGTTAGCGAATATAATGTTATCTAGTCTGTTTGGTAGCTTTTTGAATATAGTAAGTCTAGTATTAGGCAAATGTTAAGTGGCAGATCAGTGGGCTACTGCAGTTGAATATCCAAGTAAGAGACGTCCTCTGTCCCAGATGAAACCTAAAATACCATGTGGGGGATGCAAAATAATTTAATAATTTTAATATGACCCTGTGGTGAACCAATGAACTTAACTCACATTGAAACAACTATCGCTTTGCGTTGTTTGCCACTGTACACATATCCTTAGAAGTACAATTTTGGCTGTATTATTTATTTCCCCTTCAAAAATTGCTCTTTTTGAAATTGGAAATTAGAAATTTTATGTTTATTGTCCCCCCCCACCAGAGGGCACTCCTTCCGTCTCCTTTGCTACCTCATCATCAGCTCCATTTCCCAGTAGCCATTGCCTGACTCATTATGTGTGATTATGTTCAGATGTGTGATTATTTTGTTTAGCTCTACATTTATAAGCCCTGTGTTTCCACTCATTCGTTGCAAAGTCTTGTTTGTGTTACAACTGCAATTCTGATCCGTTCTGTCCTGGTTCCCGGTTTCATGGTTTAGATAAAACCTTGTTTTATGTTTGGATTGTTAGCCCGTGATTTTAACCCTGTGCCTGTTTATGGATTACGACTGTGGATTATCCCAAATAAAAGCTCTTCGTCACACTAAATGTAGGCTATAGCACGCATTGTGCACGCAATTTATACGTGAAAATTTGTTTTTATGTGCATGGGATACGCATGGGTTGGTTTAGGGTAGGTTTAGTAGTGGTGAGGGGTGTGTGTGTTTTATATGTTTGGTTAGGATTAGTGGTGTGGGGTGCGTGTGTATTACACGCAATAAAGTGCGTATCAAATGTACGCTAAAACTATGTATCATATCCACATAAAAACTCATTTTCGCATATAAATTGCACGATAAACACAATATGAGACGCGTTTTCATAAGACCAGGCTGATATTCAGAGCAATACGTGACAAATATGTGTTAGGAGATGATCAGTGATATTTGCTTCACCTGTAACTGGTCATAATGTTTTGTGCTCATCAGTGTATTAGTGACCTACATTTTTGACCTTAGAGTAACAACTTAAAAGTTGTTAATTAATTTACAGTTACTTAAACTGTAGCTCTGATTCTTTTATTCTTATTTCTTCTGCCATACAGTCTGTACGATACTTCTTAATTACATAATGATATTACTTATCTATTGAATGACATAATAGTTAACACTCTTAAAATGTCAGTTATAATTGCAACAGCTTATTGTGTAATGTCTAATTTAAAGGAAAATGTATCGATCTTACATCTGATGCATAGACACTAAACACTAATTTGTAAAAAAGGCTAAGTTGCTTTTTCAGTGGACTCAAAGTTCAGCAGTCTGGAGAGGAAGTTAAAATGCAAGAGGCTTTAGTAAATTGTGTCATCACACCTAAGGCAGTTTTCCTGTAGTGTTTCAGACCAGCAGACCACAGTTTTTACCAATCTAAAGTGACAAAGATGAACCGGAGGATGCTCTGTATCACCCTCTTCATTGCTCTACTGCCTTGTATGGCTAAAGGTACGTCAATTCTTATCTCTATACTAACTTTATTGATAGATGTGTAAAATTAGACCTCCTCTCCCCAATTACGCTTTATGTCTTCTGCAAGAACTCAAATCTTAGCATGGCATCAGCCTGACACATGCTCACAAAGGCTTCATTTACAAAAGGCATTAGCCTGCAGGGAACAGACTGTTAATGTCCAGTTGTGAAAGGCAAAAAGAAATAAAGGATGTTTAACTTTGATTTTAAAATGTTTATTTATTATTATTTTGTTTGTTTGTTTGTTTGTTTGTTTACTTACTTCGGACTAATTCTAATTCTGTATACTGGTAAAATGATTCTTCCAACAAGTCCAAGCATCCTGTGTTAATTTTTTTTATAAAATTTTAACATATACAATTTATAACATAAACATTTATAATAGCTATAATTTAAACTAATTTTGTTTGTTTTATTTCTCACTTTGTTTAAACATTTTTTTTCTTTAATATGTAATTAATTTAATTACTACAAAGATCCATAAACAAATAATGATATCACGTTTTGATAGAATTATGATTGAACCCTCCTTCTGAGAGCAATTTAAGACATCATTTGGTAACACTTTATAATAAGTATACAGTAATAAAGTACTTACAGATCATTAACGAACTATTAGTTTATAGTTGATATATTATAGTCTCTACATTGTTAATATATTAATAGGCAAATAGTGAGTTCTTCATGCATTGTCACTGTAATCAACACTATTTTTATAGTTTAATTTGCTCATATTTAAAGAGTTGAATACATTTTCAAAGTTTTTATGCTTTCTTAACAACAACTGTAAATATTCTCACTTTGGATTTTAGAAAAAAGGAAAAATGTCATAAATAAAGTGCTTTAAACCTACCTTTATTAGACATTAACTGCATTCATATTCAGTGTTCCTTAAGATGTTTACAAATACATTAAGCACCCCCCCCACACACACACACAAACGTGCACACACACACACACACACACACACACACACACACACACACACACACACACATATGCACACACATGCACACACACACACACACACACACACACACACACACACACACACACACACACACACACACACACACACACACACACACATATGCACACACACACACACACACACACACACACACACACACACACACACACACACACACACATATGCACACACATGCACACACACACATGCACACACACACACACCACACACACACACACACACACACACACACGTTGACATATGTGGTTCACTTGTTTACGGGGACTCTTAAACTGATTTTTAAACTGACATTTTTCCATTTCCTGTGACCTAATCTAAAGTGAGAACTATTCACATTTAATAAGTTGTTAACAAAGCATAAAAACATTATCTAACTCTTTACACATGAGCTAATTAAACAATAATAATTTCATTAATTACAGTGACAATGCATGAAGAACTAACTATTTGTATATAGGCTATTAATATATTAAAAATGTAGAAACTACAATATTTCAACTATAAACTAATAGTTTGCAACTGATTTGTAAGTAATTTATTACTGTATATGATAACACTTTATAATACTGTTCCTTCCTTAATGAATAACTACACAGGAACAAATGAGTAACACACTATTAACATTATAGTATTAACTAACAAGAAGCTCTGATTAATAAATTAGTAATAGCGCTCAAGTGTGGTAACACTTGAGTTAGTAATAACTCAAGTGTTACTACATCCTTCTAAAGGAACAACTAATGATTTGGATCAGTTTTCTAAAGTGAAAAACATGATAACTCCATAATATTGACTGAAGTCATTGTAAGCTTTTGAGATTTTTGTAAGATTTTGATTAGTAATTCCTTCTGATGGATTTGGTAACACTTTAGTCATTACTAGTGTGTTTCCATGATCTTCACATTAGAAAACTGATCCAAATCATTAGTAGTTCCTTTAGAAAGATGTAATAACAAATCTTACAAAAATCTCAAAAGCTTACAATGACTTCAGTCAATATTATGGAGTTATCATGTTTTTCACTTTAGAAAACTGATCCAAATCATTAGTTGTTCCTTTAGAAGGATGTAGTAACACTTGAGTTATTACTAATGGGTTACCGTTACCTTTTATTATAAATCATGCATTATTAATATTAATTATGAACTTGTATATAGTAGTTCTTATAGTCTTCAGTGAGGTATGAAAAACAGTAGTTATTGATTAGCTAAAAGTGAACAATCAACTGAGCGCTATTACTAATTTATTAATCAGAGCTTCTTGTTAGTTAATAGTGCGTCACTCATTTGTTCCTGTGTAGTTATTCATTAATGAATGAACAGTATTATAAAGTGTCACCCATAATTTTAATGCTGTCTGTTGTCCAAAACAATTATTAAAATATGCATTCAATATCAATAATCCCACAGTGCATGAGTTAAATGTTGCATTACACCATGTCAGCAGTGTGTGAATACTGTGCATTACAGTGTGTGCACGGGAAACAGAGTGTGTTTAAGACAGGTGTGTTTTGTTTGTGGCTTTGATGGTCAGCTTTGTAACAGTCCTGTCGAGCGCTGGTGTGTCCTGTCCGACTCAAAGCAGAAGTGAAAGTGGGAATGGGAAACAGACCCCTGGGATGTGGCTGTGCAATGGGCCACCGGTGCAATGTGTTTCCTGAGGGACCCAATCAGAGGGGCTCTTCTACAGCGCTCCAGACGTTTCCCCGGGCACACACACACATCTCAGGCCTCGCTCTCGTTTCCCCTTTCTAAAGTTAAAAATAAAGCTCGGGCCCCTTCTTCAAAAATGTGACAAGACCCTGCGTTGTTGCAAAAACTGCGATCCAAAAACGTGTCTCGCAATTTCCTCTACTTCGTATTTCACGCTTAAATTTTCCACAAACCACATTCTGACGTTTCACTTTTAGTGGTGTCCACCTCAGTTCAACACCACTGGGGAATGTCGTTGATGCAGAATGAACTTTTTTTTTATGAACATCAAGACTTTATGTTGAAATGTGTTTGCATGTGTAGAGGTACGCTTGCTGTATATCTTAGTTTACATTTTTTGGAAGAAATATAAGCCTCTAAAATATGAAAATCCTGTGATCATTTAATCACCGTCATGTTGTTCTGTAGGAACTTCTTCTTTTTGTGGAGCAAAAAGCTTTTAATATTTTTTTAAATCTTGTTTTCCAGTAAAAATATCTAACCATCCTTAAAGCAAGACAAATATTCTTGAGAAGCAAAATTGTCAAAAATAATAAGACTTTGTTTTCCAGTATGGTAAATTATAGTCGACATGAAAAGGAATTGTGACTTATATCCAATTGAAATTGTAGGACGGGACCTGATTTTTTCCATCGGGAATTGATCGGATGGTTGTGGTTTTCTATTGTCTCCTGTGATTAGCTGTGTTTCCTTTCAAAGATGCGAATAAACTTGTGCACAGAATTGGAATATCGCATCAAACATTTGTGAATAAAGCAGCGTTCCTGCCCAGATCCGGCCCACATCTGGTACATGTGGATTCGACACTGTCCGGATGTGGGCCGGATCTGGGCCGACACTATTTTTCTGTCTGGGTTCCACCTCATGTGTTCAAGAGAATAAAATCGACACTTGCTGGGAAATTGACGCGAAATATCCGCAATCGGGAAAGCCATCGTGGCTCTTTTTTCACAGACACTGAAACGTACAACACTGACGTATGACAGTAAAAGCGTAAATTATTTACTTATGAACTACTTTACTGATGTACAAATGTGTACGAATCCTTATTTATGAATATTAAAATCGTGGCATTAATATTTGGATTCTATTCTGACTCAATCATCATATCAATAGATTCCATCCGAAGTTGCGATATTTAACTTGAAATATCACATAAAACATTTGCAAATAAAGCAGCGTTTCCATCAAATGTGTTCAGGAGAACAAAATCATCACTTCCTGGGAAACTGCCTCAAAATATCAGTAATAAAACTGTAAGTTTATGCATTGTGGCTCTTTTTCCCTCCATCATAAACGAGTGTCTCAGAGCGTCAGAGAAACTCAGTAAACGCCGTCATGTTCTCTAGCGTTCGGATGCTGGTGTTCGGGAACACACTCGTGTGTGTGTGACGCTTCTGGAGGGAATTAAACCAAATCATCCTGATCACACACTTCGACTTTCAGAAACACCAAACCAACATTAGAGATGCTGCGATGCCATTGGTCCGCTGGTTACACCAGTCATCCAATCACAGCTGACGCTGAGGAAAAGTCACGTGTTTTATGTTGTGCATCGAGGGATTTATTCAGTAAATGTGTTTCCATCGTAGTTTATGCGCATGTTTTCTTATTGAATGAAAAAAAAATATGTATGCACATTTTTAGAATTGATGCACATCTTGCCGTTTCCATCCAGGGTTTTTTAAATGTGATATCGCAAAATGTGCATAAAAACAGGTGGATGGAAACAGTAACAGTCTGTAAACACATCATCGGGGAAGAGAAGAAATGTAATTTTGCTGAAAGATTATGAACTTTGCGTTGATTTTTCTCACCCCGTTGCCATTATTTTGTCTTGTTTTGAAAATAAAATATTTACAACAAAAAAAATGCATTTTTAAGGAGGTTTACATATTTTACTGGCAAATGTTTTGCATTTTTAACCATCTTTTTGCCTTCACTGGATTATTTAAATGCTCCTGCAGTGTGACATTTTAAAAGCAATCCATGTAGTCTTTTAATTAATACGAGGTCATTAAACCATTAAAGTAGTTTGAGACATGTCAAGTACCATATCACTTCATAAACTTCATTAATACAGTCAAAATGTATTCAGACACCTTCAACATTTCTCACATTATCACAGTTTATTCACTATAGTTTAGAAAATGGTAATAAAATATGACCAGAACTCAGTTGATATTTCACTGGTTTTGTCCGTCCTTCTGTTAGACTCTCACACATGAATTATGTTGAATATCTGTCAGCTGTTAAATTGAACTAAACAATTAGATAATACCAGTTTAGCTCAACCAATCACCAAGCAATGCTTCATGTTGTTCAGTCTGTGGTGTAAAAAGGTGCATTAGCAATTAAAGAAAAAACACTTCAGCAAAACATGATCAGCTCAAAGTGTCCCAATCATTTTTGGTCCCAAATTTGTATAAATTTTACTGGTAGTCACTGTATGAAGAATATTTGTGTATAATACAGGTGAAACTCGAAGAATTAGAATATCATGCAAAAATTATAATTTTGATGATTATGGCTTACAGCTTATGAAAACCCCAAATTCAAAATCTCAGAAAATTAGAATATTACATGAAATCAATAAAAAAAAAAAGATTTTAAATACAGAAATGTCGGCCCTCTAAAAAGTATAATCATGCATATGTATATAGTTATAGAAACTAAATATATTAGTTTCACCTTTTAATTTGAATTACTGAAATACATGAACTGTTGCACGATATTCTAATTTTTTCGAGTTTCACCTGTATGTCACAGTTTACTTTATTTTGCTCTCCTCACTTACATAAATGAACTATAGTGTCCTGCACACACTAGTGTGTCTGAATAATTTTTGGCTTGACTGTATATATGCAGGGTTCCTCAAATCCGGCTCTGCAGAGTTGAGCTCAAAGCATGTAATAATTATACACTGTAAAAAGTTATTGTTAGTTTAACTTAAAAGAAGTAAGCTGGTTGCCGTAAAATGTATAAGTTCATTGAAATTAAAAAATTGAGGTAATACAATGATGGAGATTAGTTTAATCAACAGAAACTCTAAATATTATGGGTAACACTTTACAATAAGGTTCATTAGTTAATATTACATAAACTACATAAACATTAATACATTAGTTAACATGAACTAAGAATGAACTTCTTTATTAAAATCTTGTTAACATTAGTCAATGCACTGAACTAACATGAACAAACAACAAACAGCTTTATTTTTATTAACTAAAATGAACAAAGATTAACAAGTAGCAGATTCTATTGCTCATGGCTAGTTCATGTAACATACATTAACTAATGTTAACTGATGAACCTTATTGTAAAGTGTTGCATAATATGTTATCTGAACCACATAAATTATCCAAATTGATTTGACAAAACAAACAAAAAATTGACAACAAATCATGTTTTTTTTTTGTTTTTTTTTTGCAGTGTAGTAACTCTGAAGTCCTTGCTCAGGTGTTTTTGATTAGGGTTTTTTTTGGGCATTACTGCAAAAAAAATATTTCCATGATTTGAAGTCAAAACATTTTTTGTTTTGTTAAATCAACTTAGATCATTTATGTGGTTCAGATAACATACTATTTTGAGTTTCTGTTGATTAAACCAATCTCCTTCATTGTATTACTAAGAAATTTGAACTTCAATGAGCTTAAAATTTTAATGCAACAAGCGGGTTACTTACTTTTTTAAGTTAAACCAACAATACATTTTTACAGTACTTGTTTGTGGGGAGATTTTGCAGCTTACTATATGTGTGCTCCCCTTAGCAAATGAAGAACTAATCAGCCCAACGGCAGGGTTTGTTCATATCCGACCCAAACTTGGGTTGAAACAAACCCAGCATTTTTTAGAGTGTACTGAACCTGTAATGTAATGTGAAGTCATTGCTTATCTTGCTCAGTTCCCTGTAATTTAATGTTATAATTCTACACTCTAAAAAATGCTGGGTTGTTTCATCCCAAATGTGGGTCAAATATGGATAAACCCTGCCGTTGGTTTAATTTTTTTAAATTACATTTTTAACCCAACGGTTGGGTTTGTCCAAAGTTGGGTTGAAAACAACCCTGCATTTTTTAGAGTTCAGTAACTGAGTCCTTGATTATCTTGCTCAGGTGTTTTTGATTATAGGGTTTCAGGGCAGTGGGTCAGTTTTGAGGAAAACTGCCATTCTAAAAAATGCTGGGTTAAAAGTGTAATTTAAAAAAGTTAACCCAATGTCTGGTTTTGTCCATATTTGACCCAAAGTTGGGCATTTTTAGAATTCTATAACTTGTTTGTGGGGAAAATTTGCAGCTTACTATATGTGTGCTCCCCTTAGCAAATGAAGAACTAATCAGCCCAACGGCAGGGTTTGTTCATACCCGACCCAAACTTGGGTTGAAACAAACACTGCATTTTTTTAGAGTGTACTGAACCTGTAATGTAATGTGAAGTCATTGCTTATCTTGCTCAGGTCACTGTAATTTAATGTAATAATTCAACACTCTAAAAAATGCTTTGTTGTTTCAAACCAAATTTGGGTCAAATATGGATAAACCCTGCCGTTGGGTTAATGTTTTAAATTAAATTTTTAACCCAATGGTTGGGTTTGTCCAAAGTTCAGTAACTCTGAAGTCATTGATTATCTTGCTCAGGTGTTTTTGATTATAATCAATGATGATTTATGATTTGTAATATAATTTGATTAATAATTCTACACTCTAAAAAATGCTGGGTCAAATATGGATAAACCCTGCGGTTGGGTTAATTTTTTTAATTACATTTTTAACCCGACGGTTGGGTTGAAAACAACCCTGCAATTTTTAGAGTTCAGTAACTCTGAAGTCCTTGATTATCTTGCTCAGGTGTTTTTGATTATAGGGTTTCAGGGCAGTGGGTCAATTTTGAGGAAAACTGCCATTGGGTTGTTTTAACCCAACTTTGGGTTAAAAAATGTAATTACAAAATTTAACCCAAAGGCTAGTTTTGTCCATATTTGACCCAAAGTTGGGCATTTTTAGAGTGTGACATATACACTGTAATTCTATAACTTGTTTGTGGGGAAATTTTGCAGCTTACTATATGTGTGCTCCCTTTAGCAAATGAAGAACTAATCAGCCCAACGGCAGGGTTTGTTCATTTTTGACCCAAACTTGGGTTGAAACAAACCCAAGATTTTTTTTTCAGTGTACTGAACCTGTAATGTAATGTGAAGTCATTGCTTATCTTGCTCAGGTCACTGTCATTTAATGTAATAATTCTACACTCAAAAAAAATGCTGGGTTGTTTCAACCCAACTTTGGGTTAAAAAAATGTAATTAAAAAATTTAACCCAACGGCTGGTTTTGTCCATATTTGACCCAAAGTTGGGCATTTTTAGAGTGTGACTTATAATTCTATAACTTGTTTGTGGGGAAATTTTGCAGCTTACTGTATGTGTGCTCCCTTTAGCAAATGAAGAGCTAATCAGCCCGTATGATATGACAGTGAGTGATGTGGATAAGAGCTCGTCCCCGGCGTCCCCGGCGTCCCCCGCGTGCTGTGGCCTGGACGAGCTGAAGCTTTCTCTCGCTCAGCTCATTCAGGAGGAGCAGGAGAGCAGGGGCTGGTTCGGGGAGATGGTGAAGGCCCTGAATCAGCTGGTGCAGGAGAACAAGGAGGCGGCCAGCGTTCAGGCCGAGGTGCTGAAGGTCCTGCAGGTCGTGAGCGATCGGGGCGAGCAGGAGATTAATCACCTGCAGAGCATGGCCCGTCTTCAGAGCCTCCTCGTGGAGAACCATCAGGCTCTGCTCCTGCAAACGTCCCGCATCGCGACCATGATGCAGGAGGAACTCAAGAGAAAGAGCCAATGAACACGCAGGATCACTCGCATTTAAAGCATTTTTATGACATACAGTCAAACCAAAAAGTATTCAGACACCAGATATCATTTTTACTAGTGTGTGCAGGACACTTTAGTTCATTTATGTAAGTGAGGAGAGCAAAATAAAGTAAACTGTGACATATTATACCCAAAAATGCTTCATACAGTGACTATCGGTAAAATGTATTAAAATTTGTGACCAAATATTATCCAGACACTTTGAGCTGATCATGTTTTTTCTTTAATTGCACCTTTTTACACCACAGACTGATGAACATGAAGCATTGCTTGGTGATTGGTTGAACTAAACTGGTATTATCTAATTGTGTAGTTAAATTTAACAGCTGACAGATATTCAACATAATTCATGTGTGAGAGTCTAACAGAAGGACGGACAAAACCAGTAAAATATCAACTGAGTTCTTCTCATATTTTATTACCATTGTCTAAACTACAGCGAATAAACTGTGATAATGTGAGAAATGTTGAAGGTGTCTGAATAAAGGTGTCAGTGGTTTGACTGTATTAAACTTGTACTAACAAAAAGGCACGCTAAAAACGTCACAATAATCTCGCTAAAATGACCTAATCCTGACTGTAATGAAGTGCATATCATTTAGTCAACATTTGAAGTGGATCAAAACCTTTCATCAAAATTATACATGAATTTTGAACAATACCCGTTCTTGTCTTAGGACAACTTTGATTAACTTTTTTGATTAATGTTTTGATTTATTGATGAATGATTTGTTATGTGTGTGTTATGGTTGATCTAACTTGATCTAACTTTACCTGTAACCTGTTGCATGTGTTACAGACTTATATGGCATGATGAAATGACAATAAACAAGCTATTGATGATACCTTTGTTTGGCATCAGGAATCATTGAATTAATCAATCTCTCTGTTTTACCAATGCACAGCATTTAACATATTTCTATACATTTTCTCTGCTCTTTTTCTGTGTTAGCATCTCTTCATTGCTTACCTGTTCAATATAGAGTTGATTTGAAGGTTTTAGTGTTTGTATTTAAAGCACTGTATGGTCTTGCTCTTTCTTACATCTCAGATCTTTGTGTTCGGATCCTCCTCTCAGCTCACTGTAAAAAAATAAAATAAAAAATTAGACCTCTCCAACTCAAAAAGTGTCTTAACATTGCCTCAATTAGAAATAATATGCTTAGCCAATGGAACAATTTGTTGGCCCAATTAAATATTGTATATTGTAGTTGCAATTTTATTTTTCACTGTCCCAAAAGAAAAAAATGCATGAAAAACATAAATACATTAAGCAAAATACAGAACACAGATATTTTGTCACATCACTTTATTAACAAATCAATTCCAGCACAGGATATTTGGTGAAAATACCTTGTTTTAAACAAGGAAAAACACTGAATACATTTAAGAAGTCTTCTGCACAACAGGATATCTATAAAAAACTTTTTAAAAGCGACACTGCATAGGTTAAAACCTGCAAATAAAAATAAAAACTAACATTAATGACAAAGTTCCCCTGCGTCACATATGGCCAGTGACAGAACAGAAGTCACGTAATTATATAAAGAGGGTGAGAGTTGTGTCAGTCAAGGTAGATTTAGCTTTATTATTTATTTCAGGAGCCGGTTTCACAAAGCTATTTAAGCTATAGTGTTAGACAAGTCTAAAATTTGCTCATAGACTAGTCGGTAACACTTTATTTTACAGTGTCCTTGTTACATATGTTACATGTTATTACCATAGTAATAACAGTAAATTATGCCTAATTACATGCAATTAACCCTCAACCAAATCCTAATCCTACCCTAACCCTATAGTAAGTACATGTAGTTAATTAATATTACACTGTACTTAAATATTTAATTACACTGTAACAATGACACCTTAAAATAAAGTGTAACCGACTAGTCTAATGCAAGTTAGACTGTTTCACAAAAATAAAGACTGACTTAATTTAGACACCTTAACCCAGGCTAACCCAGGTCTAAGACTCTGTTACCTTGGCAACCAGCAGTAACAATAAGTTACATTACAAACAGCCAAAAGAAAAGGGAAAATGGCTCATATTTTGTGGTTTACTGATGACGTTATGGAGAGAGCTATGAGAAGGGAAAGGGTTTTAGGATATTTCCTCTTAAATATTTCTTTTATGGCATCTTGTACCATGTTTTTGTATCTTTTCTGTACTTCTTTAATGCTCCACTCAACGGTCGGATTAACGCTGTTAACTGTCGTATCTTTTTCCAAATTGAACATTTCTTCTTGTTACTACATTCTCCGCTAAATTTCCCAAGTAAAATGTCCTTGTAACTGTTATTCTCCTCCAACAAACACATGTTTTCCGCTGGGGTAAACTGGACTGAGCGGTTGAATGCGCTTACTCTATCCGCCATGTTTTTTGTTGGGAAAAGTGTCTTATTTTACCCAGAATGCATTGCAGTGTAGTCCTACTTAAGATAGTCAGAGTCTTGAGTGCTTTGTTCAACGGTCTGATTTAGATGTGTATCTGAAGTCTGACTATCTACTATATCTAAGCCATAGTCAAAGTCTATCTTTGTGAAACCGGCCCCTGGACTGCTTAAAATTACTGACATGAATAAGAAAATCACGAGCTTGACGTGTTGATATTAAAATAGGCCTAAAATAACTACATCTCAGATCACACAAACCACATCTCAGATTACACTCAGATCACACAAACTACATCTCAGATTACACAAAAATACATCTCAGATTACACTCAGATCACACAAACTACATCTCAGATTACACTCAGATTACACAAACTACATCTCAGATTACATTTAGATTACACAAACTACATCTCAGATTACACTCAGATTACACAAACTACATCTCAGATTACACTCAGATCACTCAAACTACATCTCAGATTACACTCAGATCACACAAACTACATCTCAGATTACACTCAGATTACACAAACTACATCTCATATTACACAAACTACATCTCATATTACACAAACTACATCTCAGATTACACTCAGATCACACAAACTACATCTCAGATTACACTCAGATTACACAAACTACATCTCATATTACACAAACTACATCTCAGATTACACAAACTACATCTCAGATTACACTCAGATCACACAAACTACATCTCAGATTACACTCAGATCACACAAACTACATCTCAGATTACACTCAGATCACACAAACTACATCTCAGATTACACTCAGATTACACAAACTACATCTCATATTACACAAACTACATCTCATATTACACAAACTACATCTCAGATTACCCTCAGATTACACAAACTACATCTCATATTACCCTCAGATTACACAAACTAAATCTCAGATTACACTCAGATTACACAAACTACATCTCAGATTACACTCAGATTACACAAACTACATCTCAGATTACACTCAGATTACACAAACTACATCTCATATTACACAAACTACATCTCAGATTACACAAACTACATCTCAGATTACCCTCAGATTACACAAACTACATCTCATATTACCCTCAGATTACACAAACTAAATCTCAGATTACACTCAGATTACACAAACTACATCTCAGATTACACTCAGATTACACAAACTACATCTCATATTACACAAACTACATCTCAGATTACACAAACTACATCTCGGATTACACTCAGATTACACATAATACATCTCAGATTACACAAACTACATCTCAGAAGTCGATCAAACAGTATTTTAGACATGTAATGAGATGAATGAAACCAATGAATGCATGAAATCGCAATTCTACAAAATGTCTTTTAAACTTTGTACCGGGTCTTAAAGAAAAATTTCGGGGAATAATTTCTGTGCTTAATACTCACAATAAAGTCTTGAAACTTGTGACGAAGAATATCTGTATTCTCTTGAGAATGTTAGTTTGGGTCTTTAACACTGCTTTTACTGACTGCTCCAAAATATCAATTCAAAAATGCATTACCTCTTTTCATTAGATCATCTCTATCTACATTTAAATCATCTGTTAAAATATATCTCTTTTTTTCTGGCTTATGCGTAATTTCGTCGCACCTTTATGTTTTATGTTGGTCTGGTGATATTTTGTATTATGCTTTTCTCTCTTTAGTATTTAGTATTTAAATGAGTAATTTTACATTTGTTAATGAATTCTATTGTAGAGTGATGTGTTATTTTGCATGTTGTGCAACACTTTAGTCTGCTCTGTTGTTGCTCTTAAAGTGTATATAAACAAACGTGACCTTGACCTTGACCGTGACCTTGACCTCTTCTGTGTGTCTGAGCAGAGTTCTCCGCTCCAGTGATAAAGCTGAAGTCCTCTCCTCTGACTCAGTCTGAGATGGTCTGGTCAGCGAACAAACCCTTGAGTCTGATCTGTGAGGGACAGGAGGAGATCATATGGAGGACAAGACTCTCCAGACTCCAGAAACATGTCTCACAAAACGTCCTCACGGTCCGAAACCCCACCGCAGAACACACGGGAACATACCGCTGCAGTTACAAGAATCAAACACACGTGTACTCAGAGATACACATATATGTTAAAGGTATGTGCACTATAAAAATTAGAGTGATTATCTAATATATGTTCTGGACAGCCAGTGTACAGTAATTATCGCACAGTAAACTTTGCACCTAAATAAAGGGGTTAAATTTTCGATATTAACAGTTTACACTGACGATACACTTATTGTACAGGGACTAAACATAGATAAATATTTTATTCGGGATGGATAAAGACAGAGTGTTACAAGAAGCATGAAATTACTGTTTAGTCAAACTTTATTTTAAGGTTACACGTTACGACATGTACTTACTACGGTAATAACAGCAAATTATGTATAATTACAAGTAACTAACCCTAAACCAAATCCTAACCTTAACTTTATAGTAAGTACATAGTTAATTAATATCACTCAGTATTTATTTGAGTAAGTGCAATGTAACTACATCACATTAAAATTTAGATTACACTTTATTTTAAGCTGTCATTGTTACAGTGCAATAATACATTTAAATACTGAGTAATATTATTTTCACTGTAAAAAATGATTGTTGGTTTAACTTAAAGTAAGTAACCTGCTGGTTGCCTTAATTTAAGTTCATTTAAATTTTAGAAATTGAGGACAATGAAGAGATTGGTTTAATCAACAGAAACTCAAAATATTATATTATCTGAACCACATAAATTATCTAAGTTGATTTGACAAAAGAATAAATGTTGTGATAACAAATCGTGTAAATCATTTTTTACAGTGTATATGTAGCCTACTTACTATAGGGATTGGTTTAAGGTTAGTTGCATGTAATTAAGCATATTTACTGTTATTATATGGTAAGCACATGTAACATATGTAACAAGGACACTGTCAAATAAAGTGTTACCATAAAGTGTAATTGTTTTTTACACTTTGTGTAAAAAATTGCCGGAGACAAACAGTCGTGCAGTTTAGAGTCAAAATGATTTTAACTCAGTATATGGTGCTACTGACCAATCAGAATCATGCATTCCAAAGAGATATTAACAATAACCGCATTTATTAACAGTTTTCACACACTAAGCACTAGGAACTGTGACTTTAACAAAATTGGGTTAAACTATTTTAAGGTGTCTTTGTTACACGGTAACTATACATTTATGTACTAAGCAATATTAAGTAACTACATGTACTTACTATAGGGTTAAGGTTTGGTTTGGTTGAGGGTTAGTTGCATGTAATTATGCATAATTTATAGTTATTACTATGTAACACATGTAACAATGACACTGTAAAATAAAGTGGGTTACATTCTATTTGAAGGTGTCCATGTTACAGTGTAATTATGCATTTAATTACTGAGTAATATTAATTAACTACATGTAGCCTAATTACTATAGAGTTAGAGTTAGGATTGGGGTTTGTATTAGGGTTAGTTGCATGTAATTATGCATAATTTATAGTTATTACTACAGTAACTACATGTAACGTGTAACAAGGACACTGTAAAATAAAGTGTTACCATAAAGTGTTACCCAAAATCGACTTTAATCAGAAATGCTATTTTAACTTGTGCATTTAATAAATTAAAACGTGCATTAAAGCATCTGCAATTAATAAATACACATAATTGTGGAAATGAAAAAAACAAAACAAAAAAACAATAGGATAATAATCAGTTATTGGCATGGGCTGAAATGTGTGTGTTTTTTTTTTTTACTGCAACAGATTCTGTCAAAGCCTTTACTAGCCCTCAAAACCCACTGATAGTTGAAAAAGAGGGCTCAAATTACTGGCTGGACTGCTTGGTGACGAACCCAGAAAGTACTGAGTTCTCCCTCAAGATGAGGAACGGATCAGACGTCCCGTCCCAGATTAATTATACTGCGGATCCCAAACGTGGCATACTGATACAAAACCTTCAGCCTAGCTACGACGGAGATTATGTGTGCACTGTGAAGATTAATGGAGTCCAAATGATGTCTGATGTCTTCAAAATCACTGTCCTAGAAAGTGAGTTGTGTGAGTCTTTTATGCTGTTTTGTCAAATATCATTGACGAAAGATATGGCAAGAATAGTATGTTATTGTAGAAATCCTGCACTACCCATGTATTTTCTGCAGAAGCACAACAGCCGCCGCCGCTGTCACTTCCAGACCATCAGTATGTGCGGATCGTTGGTGAAACGCTGCGTATCCCTTGTTACCTCAAAAACCAAGATCATTCGTTCAACATCACCTGGAGCTCATCAGAAAAGGTGAAGTGTTCCAAGGATTCAATCTCATTACAAACATAAAAAAATATATTATTGGTAAGGAACTGAATCAATCAGACAATTCTGGTCTTGAATTTTTGGTCTTGAAACCTCTTGAAAACATGGCCTTGGTCTTAAAGGACAATTCCGGCCAAAAATGAACCTGGGATTAAATAACACATGGGTACCGAGTCGCCCGTTCTCTAGGATGTGTTTTCATGATAATCGAATGTACCCAGTTTTATCTTTAGTTTTACCACAGATTAGCTTATAACGCTAGTGTATAGGGCATAGAATAAGTAAAAATAAAAATCACTAGTTAATACCACTAACAAGGCTCAAAATAGCCCCACACTAACACAGTAGCATAACGAACACCGTGCTACGTGGTGGTCGATAGTCACAGTTCAGCTCACGTAGCACGTCTTCTCAATGCTTCGGTTTGTAGGTAGAGACCCTCATTATGCTAGCATGTTAGTGTGGGGCTATTTTGAGCCTTTTTAGTGGTATTAACTAGCTATTTTTATTATTACTTATTCTATGCCCTATATACCAGCGTTATAAGCTAATCTGTGGTAAAACTAAAACTAAAGATAAAACTGGGTACATTCGATTATCATGAAACCGCATCCCAGAGAACGGTCGACTCTGTACCCATGTGTTATTTACCCCTAGGTTCATTTTGGGCCGGAATTGTCCTTTAATTTCATTACACAGTGTCTTGGTCTAGACTCTTGGCTTGTGATCACAGACAAGACTGCTGTCTGATATTCCAAATTTCCATATGTTTATTAATAATCAAATGTCCCAAAGCACCACTGAGCTTCTCTCACCCTTTATTAATTCATATCAAGAGTAGAGGAATTCCAGGTAACACTTTAATTAGAGGCTTAATTCACGCAAAAGTTTAAATTCTGTCATTAATTACTCACCTTCATGTCCTTTCAAACCCATAAAACCTTCGTTCATCTTCCTAATACAAATGAAGATCCTTTTGATCAAATCTGTGAGATTTCTGTCCCTCCATTTACAGGCTACGCAACTACCACTTTCATGGCCCAGAAAGGTAGTAAAGACATCATTAAAGTAATCCATGCGACGCCAGCGTATTAACCTCAGTTTTATGAAGCGATGCGAGTGCTTTTTTGCTAAAAAAAAACAATTTACGACTTTAATTACAAAATGTAAATAAAAAATAAAATTGTGTTTTTATTCTGTCATTGTTGGTGCCCTTTTTGGATGCCATCATATTTGAGTTCTCTTTTATTATTTTCGGATTAATCACGCAATAAACATAATAATTGCATCTCTTATGGAGCAGCTGTCACATATTGTATATCCGTTTATTATTTAAAGCATTTTTTTGTGAGAAAAGTGAGAAAACATTTGCAAAACAATATGTTAAAACGTGTTCAGTTTGCCATAATATGTCAGTCATATGTTGACTGTGCTATCCTTGTATAAACAAATGTGAAAGTTCAGCAATGTGTAACCTCGTAGCAAGTATTACAGATGATAAATTGGACATTGGACTCCTAATCTGTATGTGGAGATTTCAACATCTATTGTACTGTCAGGGGACAAATCTTGCTCAGATCTTTTTTGATGCAAATCACAGCCAAACTAAAAGAATGAATGAAGCAATCTATAATTTACACTTTTATGACTTCTATCAATCTGTTACATGTAATGTTTGTCGAGACAAAACTCGTCAAGTCCCTGACCCCTCGAGGCCGAGACCTACACCAAGACATAATCACAACATCCAGAAGGATTACAAAATATTACCAAAAGATTTCTATACTTTATATTTATACCACACATCCAAAAGAAAATCACTGAAACGAATGGTTGATGCAATCTACAGACCTAACAGGGACAAGTAACAGTACATATGCATGTTTTTGGTCACAATTTATACTAGGTATACATTTTCAAAAGAAAAATAATAATTGTTAGGTACAATTTACTTATTGTTTTCATGTTGTATTGACAGTTGTTGTATTGTACTGAGACAGGTTTTATGGTATGGTTAGGTTTAAAGGTGCCATATGTAAAAATTGAGGTAAAAATATAAAAAAAATTAGCTACACGTATCAAAAGAATGAGAAGAAATAAGTGCAATGATGTCATTAAAAAAATGACAAGTTATAGTGCTGCCGAGATATAAACCTGAATTAGCATGCTAAATTACTAGCCCCGGCCCGGTCGGTGTCTAATACCAGTTTTGGCCATGGGAGGCGGTATGCGGGCAACATACATAACCACCAGCCAAACTGCAACACACGAATAACTCGCACGGCTTGTATCTCTTTAATCTCTAAAAATCTCCAAATGCTCCACGTGGAACTGCGGTCTTACTATAGTGTCAATTGATTTGATTAATATGCGCGAGGGAGAGAGAGCAGGACCGCGCTCGTGTTGTTTGTAGACGTGAGAGTGCGCGCGCGCGGCCGAGCTCTCTCTCTCTCTCTCTCTCTCTCTCTCTCTCTCTCTCTGCTCGTAATGCGCCCTGTCAAGCGCAGCGGCAGCAGTCATTCTATTCTACATCCCTCACCGATCAAAATAGGCTTTGGCGGGACAAAGCGGACTATTTGACGGTTTTAGAAGATTAACAACCTGAAAATAAAAAACAGACTAGAGTAGGCCAACTTTCTGGAGGTATACTGCCCCCATCTGGTATGGAATATGTGGAGTATGAATTGATTTTTTGACATAAGGCACCTTTAAGGGTGGGTTAAGGGAAAGGGAAGGTCAACAGTGTAATTATAGATGTAATTAAAGAAATAGAGTAGGATTAGGATTTGATTGAGGGTTAGTTGAATGTAATTATACATAAATTAATGTTATTATTATGGTAAGTATATGTAACATATAACAAGGACACTAAGATAAAGTGTTACTGGCATTTTTTTAAACTTAAGTACTCTGTAAAAACATGTGCGTATTGTATTAAATGAATAATTTAAATGTTTGTTCATAGTAAAGACACTTTATTTAAAGTGGTATCTGATTTCAATTCAAAGCCAGACTATTCAGTTCCTCTAAATCCATTTCAGTTCCTGATTGTTGTAAGATTGTTTTGAATGCTTACTGCACCGTTTGGTAAAAAAATGTATAAATTTTTGTTCAACTTAGGTACTGAATCATGAAACAAAGAAAGACAAAAGGTGTGACATTTGCTTCACTTCCCTTTTGACTATTCATCAAGTCAACATGTCTGACACAGGGAACTTAACCTGCACTGGGCAGAATAAAGCTGGACAAAACAGTGTTACAGCAGTTCTTACAGTTGTAGGTAGGTTTCTTTATACCAGAGAGTGATACTCTTAAGTTTTTATGTAAGATCTGTCTGTGAAATTGTGTGTCTTGTTGTTTTCTTTCAGATAAACCTTTCATTAAACTTACTCCCATCCTGTCCTCTGAACACAAGGTGAATAGAACGGATATTGAGGTGATGCAAGGGGATATTGTTAAACTTAGTGTGCAAATTGAAGCATATCCAAAAGTTAAATGGACACGCTGGAAAACTCCCGAATCGAATCACACCCACGAGGAAACATTTCTCAGGATACATAAAAGGTTGAACAGACTTTTAGGTTATTTGTTTTTGTGCTTAGAATTATAAGGTGATCTGAGACCAGATCAGTTCTAGATAATGGGCCTTTTAAAGGGTTGGTTCACCCAAAAATTAATTAATTCTCTCATTAATTACTCACCCTCATGTCGTTCCAAACCTGTAAGACTTTCGTTCATCTTCGGAACACAAATGAAGATCTTTTATGAAATCTTAGAGCTTTCTGTCCATCCATTGACAGTCCAGTAACTAACAGTTTGACGCTTTAAAAAGTCCATAAAGAGATTGTAAACCTAATCCATATAAATTGAGCGGTGTAGTCCAAATTTTCTAAAGAGACTTGATCGCTTTACTTGATGAACAAATTTAATTTAGGCTTTTATTCACATATACACATTGATCAGCGAACAAAAACAGAAACTGCTTGACACGCTAGATCAAACCTCTTACAGAAGCTCAAACGTGCTGCGTAACACGAGAATAAACCTCATTGGCTCTTGCAGAAGCTCAAACGTGCTGCGTAACACGAGATGAACCTCATTGGCTCTTACAGAACCTTAAACGTGCTGCGTATCACTTGAGTGAACCTCATTGGTTCTTGCTGAAGCTCAAACGTGCTGCGTAACACGAGAATGAACCTCATTGGCTCTTGCAGAAGCTCAAACGTGCTGCGTAACACGAGAATGAACCTCATTGGTTCTTGCTGAAACTCAAACGTGCTGCGTAAAAAGTGAATGAAACTCATTGGCTCTTGCTGAAGCTCAAACGTGCTGCTTAACACGAGAATGAACCGCAATGGGTCTTGCTGAAGCTCAAACGTGCTGCGTAACATGAGAATGAACCTCATTGGCTCTTTCAGAAGCTCAAACGTGCTGCGTAACACGAGAATGAACCTCATTGGCTCTTGCTGAAGCTCAAACGTGCTGCGTAACACGAGAATGAACCTCATTAGCTCTTGCAGAAGCTCAAACGTGCTGCGTAACACGTGAATGAACCTCATTGGCTCTTGCAGAAGCTCAAACGAGCTGCGTAACACGAGAATGAACCTCATTGGCTCTTGCAGAAGCTCAAACGTGCTGCGTAACACGTGAATGAACCTCATTAGCTCTTGCAGAAGCTCAAACGTGCTGCGTAACACGTGAATGAACCTCATTGGCTCTTGCAGAAGCTCAAATGTGCTGCGTTACATGAGAATGAACCACATTGGCTCTTGCTGAAAATCAAACGTGCTGCGTAAAACGAGAATGAACCTCATTGGTTCTAGCAGAAGCTCAAACGTGCTGCGTAACACGTGAATGAACCTCATTGGCTCTTACAGAAGCTCAAACGTGCTGCGTAACGTGAATGAACCTCATTGGTTCTTGCTGAAGCTGAAACTTGCTGCGTAACACGTGAATGAACCTCATTGGCTCTAGCAGAAGCTCAAACGTGCTGCGTAACACGAGAATGAACCTCATTGGCTATTGTAGAAGCTCAAACGTGCTACGTAACACGAGAATGAACCTCATTGGCTCTTGCAGAAGCTCAAACGTGCTGCGTAACACGTGAATGAACTTCATTGGCTCTTGCTGAAGCTCAAACGTGCTGCGTAACACAAGAATGAACCTCATTGGTTCTTGAGAAGCTCAAACGTGCTGCGTAACACGAGAATGAACCTCATTGGCTCTTGCAGAAGCTCAAACGTGCTGCGTAACACGAGAATGAACCTCATTGGCTCTTGCAAAAGCTCAAATGTGCTGCGTAACACGAGAATGAACCTCATTGGCTATTGTAGAAGCTCAAACGTGCTGCGTAACACGAGAATGAACCTCATTGGCTATTGTAGAAGCTCAAACGTGCTGCGTAACACGAGAATGTACCTCATTGGCTATTGTAGAAGCTCAAACGTGCTGCGTAACACGAGAATGAACCTCATTGGCTCTTGCAGAAGCTCAAACGTGCTGCGTAACACGTGAATGAACTTCATTGGCTCTTGCTGAAGCTCAAACGTGCTGCGTAACACGTGAATGAACTTCATTGGCTCTTGCTGAAGCTCAAATGTGCTGCGTAACACAAGAATGAACCTCATTGGTTCTTGAGAAGCTCAAACGTGCTGCGTAACACAAGAATGGACCTCATTGGCTCTTGCAGAAGCTCAAACGTGCTGCGTATCCAGGAAATGAACCTCATTGGTTCTTGCTGAAGCTCAAAGATGCTGCGTAACACGAGAATGAACCTCATTGGCTCTTGCAGAAGCTCAAACGTGCTGCGTAACACGAGAATGAACCTCATTGGTTCTTGCTGAAACTCAAACGTGCTGCGTAAAAAGTGAATGAAACTCATTGGCTCTTGCTGAAGCTCAAACGTGCTGCTTAACACGAGAATGAACCTCATTGGCTCTTGCTGAAGCTCAAACGTGCTGCGTAACACGAGAATGAACCTCATTGGCTCTTTTAGAAGCTCAAACGTGCTGCGTAACACGAGAATGAACCTCATTGGCTCTTGCTGAAGCTCAAACGTGCTGCGTAATACGAGAATGAACCTCATTAGCTCTTGCAGAAGCTCAAACGTGCTGCGTAACACGTGAATGAACCTCATTGGCTCTTGCAGAAGCTCAAATGTGCTGCGTTACATGAGAATGAACCACATTGGCTCTTGCTGAAGCTCAAACGTGCTGCGTAAAACGAGAATAACCCTCATTGGTTCTAGCAGAAGCTCAAACGTGCTGCGTAACACGTGAATGAACCTCATTGGCTCTTACAGAAGCTCAAACGTGCTGCGTAACGTGAATGAACCTCATTGGTTCTTGCTGAAGCTGAAACTTGCTGCGTAACACGTGAATGAACCTCGTTGGCTCTTGCAGAAGCTCAAACGTGCTGCGTAACACGAGAATGAACCTCATTGGCTATTGTAGAAGCTCAAACGAGCTGCGTAACACGAGAATGAACCTCATGGGCTCTTGCAGAAGCTCAAACGTGCTGCGTAACACGTGAATGAACTTCATTGGCTCTTGCTGAAGCTCAAACGTGCTGCGTAACACAAGAATGAACTTCATCGGTTCTTGAGAAGCTCAAACGTGCTGCGTAACACGAGAATGAACCTCATTGGCTCTTGCAGAAGCTCAAACGTGCTGCGTAACACGAGAATGAACCTCATTGGCTCTTGCAGAAGCTCAAACGTGCTGCGTAACACGAGAATGAACCTCATTGGCTATTGTAGAAGCTCAAACGTGCTGCGTAACACGAGAATGAACCTCATTGGCTCTTGCAGAAGCTCAAACGTGCTGCGTAACACGAGAATGAACCTCATTGGCTATTGTAGAAGCTCAAACGTGCTGCGTAACACGAGAATGGACCTCATTGGCTCTTGCAGAAGCTCAAACGTGCTGCGTAACACAAGAATGAACCTCATTGGTTCTTGAGAAGCTCAAACGTGCTGCGTAACACGAGAATGAACCTCATTGGCTCTTGCAGAAGCTCAATCGTGCTGCGTAACACGAGAATGAACCTCATTGGCTCTTGCAGAAGCTCAAATGTGCTGCGTAACACGAGAATGAACCTCATTGGCTATTGTAGAAGCTCAAACGTGCTGCGTAACACGAGAATGAACCTCATTGGCTATTGTAGAAGCTCAAACGTGCTGCGTAACACGAGAATGAACCTCATTGGCTCTTGCAGAAGCTCAAACGTGCTGCGTAACACGAGAATGTACCTCATTGGCTATTGTAGAAGCTCAAACGTGCTGCGTAACACGAGAATGAACCTCATTGGCTCTTGCAGAAGCTCAAACGTGCTGCGTAACACGTGAATGAACTTCATTGGCTCTTGCTGAAGCTCAAACGTGCTGCGTAACACGTGAATGAACTTCATTGGCTCTTGCTGAAGCTCAAACGTGCTGCGTAACACAAGAATGAACCTCATTGGTTCTTGAGAAGCTCAAACGTGCTGCGTAACACAAGAATGGACCTCATTGGCTCTTGCAGAAGCTCAAACGTGCTGCGTATCCAGGAAATGAACCTCATTGGTTCTTGCTGAAGCTCAAAGATGCTGCGTAACACGAGAATGAACCTCATTGGCTCTTGCAGAAGCTCAAACGTGCTGCGTAACACGAGAATGAACCTCATTGGTTCTTGCTGAAACTCAAACGTGCTGCGTAAAAAGTGAATGAAACTCATTGGCTCTTGCTGAAGCTCAAACGTGCTGCTTAACACGAGAATGAACCTCATTGGCTCTTGCTGAAGCTCAAACGTGCTGCATAACACGAGAATGAACCTCATTGGCTCTTTCAGAAGCTCAAACGTGCTGCGTAACACGAGAATGAACCTCATTGGCTCTTGCTGAAGCTCAAACGTGCTGCGTAATACGAGAATGAACCTCATTAGCTCTTGCAGAAGCTCAAACGTGCTGCGTAACACGTGAATGAACCTCATTGGCTCTTGCAGAAGCTCAAATGTGCTGCGTTACATGAGAATGAACCACATTGGCTCTTGCTGAAGCTCAAACGTGCTGCGTAAAACGAGAATAACCCTCATTGGTTCTAGCAGAAGCTCAAACGTGCTGCGTAACACGTGAATGAACCTCATTGGCTCTTACAGAAGCTCAAACGTGCTGCGTAACGTGAATGAACCTCATTGGTTCTTGCTGAAGCTGAAACTTGCTGCGTAACACGTGAATGAACCTCATTGGCTCTTGCAGAAGCTCAAACGTGCTGCGTAACACGAGAATGAACCTCATTGGCTATTGTAGAAGCTCAAACGAGCTGCGTAACACGAGAATGAACCTCATTGGCTCTTGCAGAAGCTCAAACGTGCTGCGTAACACGTGAATGAACTTCATTGGCTCTTGCTGAAGCTCAAACGTGCTGCGTAACACAAGAATGAACTTCATCGGTTCTTGAGAAGCTCAAACGTGCTGCGTAACACGAGAATGAACCTCATTGGCTCTTGCAGAAGCTCAAACGTGCTGCGTAACACGAGAATGAACCTCATTGGCTCTTGCAGAAGCTCAAACGTGCTGCGTAACACGAGAATGAACCTCATTGGCTATTGTAGAAGCTCAAACGTGCTGCGTAACACGAGAATGAACCTCATTGGCTCTTGCAGAAGCTCAAACGTGCTGCGTAACACGAGAATGAACCTCATTGGCTATTGTAGAAGCTCAAACGTGCTGCGTAACACGAGAATGAACCTCATTGGCTCTTGCAGAAGCTCAAACGTGCTGCGTAACACGTGAATGAACTTCATTGGCTCTTGCTGAAGCTCAAACGTGCTGCGTAACACAAGAATGAACCTCATTGGTTCTTGAGAAGCTCAAACGTGCTGCGTAACACAAGAATGGACCTCATTGGCTCTTGCAGAAGCTCAATCGTGCTGCGTAACACGTGAATGAACCTCATTGGCTCTTGCAGAAGCTCAAACGTGCTGCGTAAAACGAGAATGAACCTCATTGGTTCTAGCAGAAGCTCAAACGTGCTGTGTAACACGTGAATGAACCTCATTGGCTCTTACAGAAGCTCAAACGTGCTGCGTAACGTGAATGAACCTCATTGGTTCTTGCTGAAGCTGAAACTTGCTGCGTAACACGTGAATGAACCTCATTGGCTCTTGCAGAAGCTCAAACGTGCTGCGTAACACGAGAATGAACCTCATTGGCTATTGTAGAAGCTCAAACGTGCTGTGTAACACGAGAATGAACCTCATTGGCTCTTGCAGAAGCTCAAACGTGCTGCGTAACACGTGAATGAACTTCATTGGCTCTTGCTGAAGCTCAAACGTGCTGCGTAACACAAGAATGAACCTAATTGGTTCTTGAGAAGCTCAAACGTGCTGCGTAACACGAGAATGAACCTCATTGGCTCTTGCAGAAGCTCAAACGTGCTGCATAACACGAGAATGAACCTCATTGGCTCTTGCAGAAGCTCAAACGTGCTGCGTAACACGAGAATGAACCTCATTGGCTATTGTAGAAGCTCAAACGTGCTGCGTAACACGAGAATGAACCTCATTGGCTCTTGCAGAAGCTCAAACGTGCTGCGTAACACGAGAATGAACCTCATTGGCTATTGTAGAAGCTCAAACGTGCTGCGTAACACGAGAATGAACCTCATTGGCTCTTGCAGAAGCTCAAACGTGCTGCGTAACACAAGAATGAACCTCATTGGTTCTTGAGAAGCTCAAACGTGCTGCGTAACACAAGAATGGACCTCATTGGCTCTTGCAGAAGCTCAAACGTGCTGCGTAACACGTGAATGAACCTCATTGGCTCTTGCAGAAGCTCAAACGTGCTGCGTAACACGTGAATGAACCTCACTGGTTCTTGCTGAAGCTCAATCGTGCTGCGTAACACAATAATGAACCTCATTGGTTCTTGCTGAAGCTCAAACGTGCTGCGTAACACAAGAATGAACCTCATTGGCTCTTGCAGAAGCTCAAACGTGCTGCGTAACACGAGAATGAACCTCATTGGCTCTTGCAGAAGCTCAAACGTGCTGCATAACACGTGAATGAACCTCATTGGCTCTTGCAGAAGCTCAAACTTGCTTCGTAACACGTGAATGAATCTGATTGGTTCTTGAGAAGCTCAAACGTGCTGCGTAACACGAGAATGAACCTCATTGGTTCTTGCTGAAGCTCAAACGTGATGCGTAACACAAGAATGAACCTCATTGGTTCTAGCTGAATCTCAAACGTGCTGCGTAACACGTGAATGAACCTCATTGGTTCTTGAGAAGCTCAAACGTGCTGCGTAACACGAGAATGAACCTCATTGGCTCTTGCAGAAGCTCAAACGTGATGCGTAACACAAGAATGAACCTCATTGGTTCTTGCTGAAGCTCAAACGTGATGTGTAACACGAGAATGAACCTCATTGGTTCATGCTGAAGCTCAAACGTGCTGCGTAACACAAGAATGAACCTCATTGGTTCTTGCTGAAGCTCAAATGTGCTGCGTAACACGTGAATGAACCCCATTGGCTCTGTTGTGGCAAACATTTCTATCAAACCATCATCACTGCGTAAGAGACACTCTGAATCAAATTGTCTTTTAAAAGGTATTTATTCTTGCAAGAAGGCCCAGTCACCACACAGAAGTTACGCTGTAGAGTGAGAGAGACAACACCAGGAGCTTCACTGACTTCAGAAGGCAGAGGTCCCTACCCAAAAACATGTGACTCACATTACTTTGTAATATCTACTGCAGAACAATGAAAAACAAATTTTTCTATTACAGCTCTTAAGGAAGCTCAAACGTGCTGCGTAACACGAGAATGAACCTCAATGGTTCTTGCTGAAGCTCAAACGTGCTGCGTAACACGAGAATGAACCTCATTGGCTCTTGCAGAAGCTCAAACGTGCAGCTCACTACATCTTCACTGCCAGAAGTGCCAGTGACAATGCCTCAATTATTTCTACAGTTCATGTTTACCGTAAGTCGTAATAAAAAACAACAGATTACATAAATTAATGAAAAAAGCGTCTGCTATAGTGTCAACGCCATGACGCAGTGTTGAGTTCCTTCAAAAAAGTTGAATCCCTTTTCTTTCCATGACACATTAACATTACAGTACAGAATTACTTTTTCAGGCATTATTTTGAACATTGTATAAGCATTTATTTCATGTGTCATTGAACGGAAGAGAGGCTTTCAGAAATGCGTAAATGTCACATTCTTTTGATAAATGTAAATGTAACACGAGAATGAATCTCATTGGTTCTCACACGTCAAGCGAACATGCTTGATCTTCAATTCACGTGTGAGCTGATGAATGTTTATATGTGAATAAAAGCCTTAATATTCAATCTGTTCATAACATAACGCAATCGTGTCTCTTCAGAAAATTTGGATTAAACCACTTGATACATATGGATTAGTTTTACGATCTCTTTATGAACTTTTTGAAGCGTCAAATTGGTAGTTGCGTAGCTGTTAATGGAGATTTCATCAAAAAGATCTTCATTTGTGACCCGAAGATGAACGAAAGTCTTGCGCGTTTGGAACGACATGAAGGTGAGTAATTAATGACAGAATTAATTCCTTTATTTGATGAACTTACAATTCATGGATCAGCTAAATGAATAGTAGAGTTCTGTGTAGATGAAAATGAAAAATAACTATACATGTCCTTGTTTCCCAATATTGTTCAAATGTGTTATTATGTTTTTCCTTGAGTTTACTAATTCGCTCATTCATTCATTTATTTTATGCTTTTATTATTTTTGAAAATATAAATTATTTTACAATTAACCTGCAGGTGACTGCATAAGTCTCTGTCCTTATGATGCTCTCAGTAGTCTAAGGTTTTACCCTAGACTCGAGTAGTGTTTGAATTATACCGTGAGCTTCGGGGGGTACAGCTATTTCAACTGGTGATGTCACTCTCCATTTTATATAGGCTTACACACGAGAAACACTAATTTATATGCGAAATTCTGCGAAAGCTTCTGCAGCAGTTCAAACACACACATTTGAGCACGTTTCCATCCGACAACCTTGTCCGTCAGATAATAATGCTTATTATTGCTTGCATTAATGCAACTAATCTTGGCTTAGTTTCACCAAGATACAGACAATATTTGCTTGGTACAGAGAGCTTCAGGACCTGCGTGAACTTTTAGCTAGCTAGCTAGACTAAGACTTCATTATAGATGAGAGAAACACTATGAACAACCAAATTAAGACAGTTCTGAAAACCTGTTTAGATGACGAGCTGCTCATAACATTTACCACAAAGCATGATAATATAAATGGCAGTCAAAACTATAGGCAGAGATTAAAGTTGATTCAGCCACTTACTCTTAATTTTTCGCTGACACACCAGGTACGTACGTTTTGACAGCTAGTGAAGTGATGTCAAAGAACCATAGCAAAGAACACAATCTGAACGTACCAAAGAAATGGTACAGCCCAAGGTGGGGGTTTGAAAATCGTATTTCATTAGATTATTTCCTGAATTGTTGGTACGTGATGGTAATGCTGAATTTAAATACATACAATTTTGGATAGGCTAACATTATATTTTATTACATTTTTTTCAGTACCCCCCAAATTATTATTTTCATCCCTTTTGGGAGGGTCCAAGTCTCATCTAGGGGGGTCGGACCCCCCCAATACCCCCCGTAATTTGAACTATGGGTACGACCATTTTCAAGTACTACTTAAGTTACAATGGCTTTGGGAAATGGGAGCAAAACTAAGATTTATCATAAGACAATTCTGTTATCTACTTAGGCTTATATCGCTTTCAGGAAACAAAACCCAGATGCATCAACCTGTTTAACAAGAACAAGCTCTGTTTTGTTAGGTGGCACTGACCCTGTGTGTTTATATTCGACAGTAACAGTTATTTGTCCACAATCCTGCTGAGAAAAGTTGGAGTACAAGAATATGGTCACTACATCTTCACCGCCAGAAGTGCCAGTGTCAATGCCTCAATTATTTTTACAGTTCATGTTTACCGTAAGTCTTAATAAAAGCAATAGATTACATAAATTAATGAAACCATAGTTTCATCTTTTTTTTGTTGGTCTTTCCAATCATACAGAGAAGCCTAATACTGAAATTAAGTGGGGAAATAGAATTGCCACTTGTGTGGCGATTGGTTATCCTATACCAAGGGTTCAGTGGTTTAAGTGTGAAGATACCAGTGGACATTTGGACATATCCAAAAAGTATGTCCTCTTTCTGGATATCAGATATATTTGTAATATAAGATTGTGTGTTTTACAAGAAACGTGTGAGGATGCACTAATTTTCTGATTTTAATATTATTGAGTGACAGGTGTAAATGCAACCATACATCAGCTGAGGAGTTAATAGCCACCCAGTCCACTTTGGGTCACGCCCGAGGGTATGGACCAGTTCTGGTGGAGAGTGTGTTACCAGTAACTAACACACATACTAATGTAACCTTTGAGTGTGTGGCTACAAACATTGCTGGAAAAGATTGTGAAAGCTTCACTTTTAAAATTTGTAAGAAAAATGTCAATATCCCTTGCAATTGAGCACAATTTTTTGCGTTTTAAATGGAGCTGTTGTTTGATGCATCTCTAATGTCTATAGATGATCCTGGCAATGCATCAGTGTGGTCAACTTCAGTGTTGATCACTGTTGTTCTCTCTGGAGTCTTCACTGTGATAATCCTATGGATGTTGATCCTTTTCTACAAGCACAGAAAGGTATTTTTTCACGTCTGTTGTACTCACAAATGATGCAATATTTTTTTTTTAACACCACTATTTTTTTTAAGGCACAGAAATATGAAATCCAATGGAAAATCATTGAAGTGAATGATGGGAACAATTACACATTCATTGACCCCACCCAACTTCCATACAACAAAAAACTGGAGTTTCCTCGAAATAAGCTGAAGCTTGGTACTGCAACCATGCACTTATTTCTTTACATTATCATAGTTTTGTTGTTAGTAATGATAAGAAATAACCGCTGCATCAAACAAACCATTGCTTTTACTTCAGGACAAGTTCTAGGAGCAGGAGCTTTTGGGAAGGTGGTGCAAGCAACCGCTTTTGGGCTTGTCAAGGATGAAACCGTCACACGAGTGGCAGTGAAAATGCTCAAGCGTAAGTTCAATGAATATTATGAGAAATTTGAGTAGATTTTTATGAATATTGTTGAATTCATTTATTAAAAGTGAATATATAAATATCTCAGATATATAATCTATAAAGTTGGATTGTGGCTATGGATTGTGATTTAATATGACAACACTGTAAAATTTTGTAGTCTCAAGACAAGGGAAAGAGAAACAGAAAGTCTGGAGTCTCACAAAATTGATGACTCGATCAAAATCTAGTTACATTTTTCCCACTATAAGCTGTTACATTTGTCAAACGTGTGAGCTACTTTAAATAGCTATATAATAATATTCCAGTTATACACCATATCATGGTCCTCTGGTTCTAATTTAAGGGTCACGTGACTGTTTAGCATAAGCTCGCTTGCATACACTCATTATAATTAAAAAGCTGACACGTCACTCATTTGCAATGTAGTTGGGGTAATAGCGACACCAGTGGCCTTTAAGTGAACTGCAGCCAGCAACTTAATGCTTATGCTCGCACGTAATGTACAAGAGACTGAACATGATTCAAGGCCCAGATATATTAGCAGCAAAGTGCTTTTTCGTTCTTCGCATAGAAGTAAAAAAGAAGTTGGAAACACCTTTGCAGCGATATATACAGCTAACCTGTGGTGAACAAATCAAGTACTTAAATAGTTTGCCAGGTGTTCCTAGGCAAATGGAAAACCTACTTAAAGTAAACCATCCACATTATTAGGCAAGTCACAGTTCTTCAATATAGGGAGGAAGAAAGATCTTTCTGCAGATGAAAAGCATGAAATGGAGCATTGTCTTGAAAAAGGCATGAAAACAACCAATATTTTGCAAAAACGCAATAAAGATCATTGAATTATCAAAAGATTTTAGAGTGATTTAGAGCACAGAAAAACTCGGTCAGATAAGGAAAGTTTTTGTCAAACAAATTAACTGTATTAAAAGGGCAGCTATATAAAGAAACTGTTGATCAGAAAACAGGTATTTGAAGCCACTGGTTTCTCTGGAGTCTCAAGAACCTCTCCATGCAAGGTGGCAGTTTAGCATAACGTTGCATTTCAGCCGTCTCAAACCAAAGCTCACAAAGAGAAATGTTAACAATGAGTGTAGAAACAAGCAAGAACGGCATCTTGATGTCGAATCGCATGGTCAGGGCTTGATGCTTGCTTTTTTCTCTTCTCATAAGTTGATCATTTTAGGAGCGCATTAAAAAACATTAGGGGTGCAATACAAATTTATCAAAAATGTATAAAAATTAGTTGAGCCAGGGCTAACAGGGCCGGGCGGTGCCTATAGCCTCGGACCTCGATCACCGAGGCCATAATCAAGCTCATTTCCACTGTCGGGCCACTACCCTAAAACACGCCTTTAACACGCCTTCATAGAACAACGTCACAAAACCTAAAACTAGACTAAAAACTAGCTAGATTGTAAAATTAACATGACGTTTGGTCTTTACTTGAAGACTGGACTCGACATTTGACCAATGATTTATACAATAAAAAATTTACAGTAATTTATTAATTTGTCATTATTTATCATTATTTTAAAAAAAGAGAACACACATACTTGCTCAGTTGCACCTGTTTCTGTTTATTTGTGAGCACAGGAATGCAGAATTCAACTACATTAAGGCATTTAAATCCGAAGGTTTACACATTAAAAACATATTGATATCATAAATTTGTCACATTGCTTTAGAAAGAATGAGCATTTCTATTAATTTTCCAAGAAATTATGTGATCTGAGGCGGTTATTCCTCCATCTCACTATACTGTTATCATTTCATCCAGAGCAACAGTGGAAGCTCACAGATAGAAAACGTCTCAGGTTACGACTGTAACCTATGTTCCCTGAGAACAGGGAACGAGACAATACGTCAACGACGTTATGGGGGAACGCCTCAGGCGTGACAGGTGTCTGAAATCACTATCAAATCACGTCAATCATATTGACCGGCGACAGCCCGTGAATCATTAGCGTGAATGATTAACGTGCGACCTGGAAGTATAAAGGGGCGCCTTGCACACATGACAAATCACCTTATCGTCTGAAGGGACTGTACGGTAGGCAAGCCCCGAGGCATGGCAGGGAGACGTATTGTCTCGTTCCCTGTTCTCAGGGAACATAGGTTACAGTCGTAACCTGAGACGTTCCCTTTCGAAGGGAACTCAACAATACGTCAACGACGTTATGGGGAACGATATACCAACTCCGCCATGCTAAGGGGAGTGCATGCCAAGTGGCAGTGACAACTGTCAGAACCAGCAACTTCAAATGAAACGCTAGAACCACTCACCCTCAGGTCACACTGGGCTGTCAGTGACAGCATTCCCTACGGTCATAGCCCAAGCTACAGCCTCACAGAAAAACCTTCATAAACATGGTTAAATAAAAAGGTCTACCTGGGCCGGCTCCGGGCCTGGAACCACAGCTTCCGATTAGAAGGGGTCCCTTCTAGGGAATGTGGCTAGGGAACCCAAAGGAACCCCAGCCAGTCACTATTCAGGGGAACGTACTCACCCCGAAATGCCACCAGGACGGCCTGACCTGGCGTCAGTACATAGACACTAGTCTGGCCAAATCCTGTCTGTCTGAAGACAGAGCCTCTGGACAACAAAGCCTTAAGAAAGGCATCCAACCCGAGGGACTGCGAAGCTGGCAGTGAACCACTCGGCCCGGATCTCAGAGACGGGATATCCCGGAGAGTATGACTCAGCATAGTGCTTTCCAACCCTTGCTAGCGAGGGGAGTTTCTCTACTCGATCCACGGATCAACCCAGTGTCTGTGTTTCAAAACACTGAGGAGGCCTGTGAAGGCCTAAGGGCTGATCTAACTGGGAGGCCTCACGAGAGGCCTACGACCGTCTGACCAGACTCAGGAAGCCGCATGCTCATAGAGACCCTCGGTGAGGGGAGCACAGGTCTGCCTGGTAGGCAAACCAGGCTGTAGGCAGAAAAAGTTCCGGGAGGGAACCAATAGCAGAGAATGAACACTTTAGCGAGCCAGGGCGCAAGCTCGCCTTCAGCAGCTGCCTATTAAGGCTAGCTGAAACTGATAGCAAGAGACCACTAGCTTCATAAACCCAGCACCACTAGGGAACGTTACAGGGAGGCCCGGAGAGGCCTACTACCTGATAGCCAACGTAAGTGGGAATTCACCTTCAGAGAGGCCCGTGAGGCCTACTACCTGATAACCACAGTAAGTGGGGTGCTCACCTTCAGGGAGGCCCAGAGAGGCCTACTACCTGATAACCACAGTATGTGGGGTGCTCACCTTCAGAGAGGCCAAGAGAGGCCTACTACCTGATAACCACAGTACGTGGGAACTCACCTTCAGGGAGGCCCGGTGAGGCCTGCTACCTTACAACCACAGTATGTGGGGAGCTCACCTTCAGGGAGGCCTGGTGAGGCCTACTACCTGACCGTACTCATTCAAGGAGGCCTGGAGGAGCCTACTACCTGATAATCACAGCATGTGGGAACTCACCTTCAGGGAGGCCTGGTGAGGCCTACTACCTGACACCCAAAATATTTGGGCGCTCACATTCAGGGAGGCCCAGAGCGGCCTACTACCTGACAGCCACAATATTTGGGAGCTCACCTTCAGGGAGGCCCAGAGAGGCCTACTACCTGATAGCCAACTTAAGTGGGAATTCGCCTTCAGGGCGGCCGGCTGAGGCCTACTACCTGATAACCATCTTAAGTGGGAATTCACCTTCAGGGAGGCCTGAGTGGCCTACTACCTGATAACCACTGTTAGCTTTGAGCCCTGAGTCCGGGTGATAGTATAAGTTGGCCTGCTAAGGCCAGCCAGCTGGGGACTCGCCTATCAGGGAGGCCTGGTCGGGCCTACTAGCTAATAGCAAGTCATATTCTGCTATAAAGTACACTGTTGGGAACCATACTACATAAGCATAATTTACTAATGGGCTTCCAGTAGCGCTATAAGGTATGTCCCACAATGTTGGGACTCACCTCCGAGGAGGCCTGTTTAAGGCCTACTACCCATCAGTGAGTCAACTGCCCGAACCACCAAGGCCAACCACGTAAAGTGAGCTGGCCTACAGTGCCCTCTAGGGGGCTGTCCAATCAAGGAGGCCTGCTGAGGCCTACTACCTAATGGCGCAGCCTTCGTTGGCAGCAAAGCTGTTTACGCAGCGCCTACAGCATCCTGGTGCCTAATCACATTGCCCATGGCAGTGTACTCCGCAAAAAAGCTAGCACCCTTAAAACAAGGGGAGTACAACATACGCCACTCTGCCTCAACGGAGGCCCCATTAGTCAGGGGCCTACCATCTATGCATGGGCGTCAGCTCAGGGCAATGCTCTGGCTTCAGGGGAGCGTACTTCGACCAAAGAAGAAGTGAAGCTTACTTCATACTCAACCCGAGCCATAGTGGTGCGAGGTAGGATAAACAGAACTGGGAGTGAAGTGCTCAGACCTACCCTGTATCACAGGGGGATACTCACACCTCACCCTGAGGTTACCAGGGTCCGGGCCTGCCAGCGGCTCTAGGGGTGACAGAAATTTATCTGTGCCCAACCTAGGGGAGTGGGGCTTGAATGAAAGCCATCCACCTACAACCTAGCGCTCGAGCAGTAGCTCAGCGAGGTGAGTGAAGCCTAAACTGGCGGCCTAAATCCGTAGGCCAGTTCTGCATGGCAGGGTCGGGCAGGAAACCCAGTCTTCTTCGTGAAGCGAAAGACGGCCTAACCCTGCTCAATAAAGACATATATACCACGGAGGCCTGTTTGAGGCCTACCATGTCCTTACAAACCATCCTCTGCACCATGCTGCATTACTCTAGTCACCCCAGAATGCAGAGAAGGGGGCGGGCCTTGGCCTAACGACTCCCATGGGAGGAGGCTGTTTATACAGGGATGCTAGAAACCTACATTCACAAAGTGAAGGTTCAGATGAAGCAATGCTAAATTTTAGCAGAGCACTTCTATTATCCCTGGCACAGCCTAGGCCAGCTACAGAGGCGGCCCTGGTGAGGGCCAGCCTGCAGGCATAGATCTATCTGAGGGCTCGGAGGAGCCACAGCCTTACTAAAGAATATAGTCTGTATTATTCCATACAAAGGGCTGCATGATCGCTCAGCCTAATGAAAACCCAAACAGAGCTCAAGGGGCGAAATACTCAGGAAGAAGTCAAACGGACCCGTGGGCCGGACATAAGATCTATCTGAAGCTCTCGCGTCAGTCAACACTCTAAGTAAAAAATTCTAAGAGAGAGACCAACTACTCTACCCTGAGGTGGCTAACAGCCCGAAGGCTAACATAGTTATCGTTCTGGCCACCTAATGGGGAACTTCAGGGCCCTAATAATCCAGGAAACTTCTCTTACCTTATTACTTGATGACATAGCAAATGACATGACCCCATAGCTCTATACAGGGAACGAGGTCTGTAGAGAGATACATTTCGGAATTTTAATTCACAAAATTGACTCTTGAAAAGACCAGACAGCTCACCTGCGGCGTGCGGAGTGAAGACTCGCCAGATAGTTCTTTATGAACCTGGGGTCCACCACTTTACATGCCTGAAAGAGGCGTTTCTACTAACCAAGCCTAGGCGGGCCATCGGAACATCGTTCTTATCATAGGCCCAGCGCCAGGCCTGATGTAATGCACGTCTGGGGAGTCAGAAGAGAGGAGAGGGCTGGATTTCTCTTTTTAATGAAGCCCTCCGGGGAGATTATCCATCAGCGACGCTGTATGCGCTTGTGCTGGATAACCTCCCTCAGATCCCTCTTCTAGCGGGAGTCACGCCTTTCCTGCGCCCTGTTCCTCCACAGAGGGGGCGCACGAGAGGCGACACTGGCTCTCTGGCCCTGTCTATGGTCCTCAGACCGTGAAGGGCCAGGCCCTCCCGCCTGCCTGGGCGTGGAACCGGATCTCAGCGGTATGCAGGTTTTTTCCTAAAAGCAGCGGAGCGCGCCTTCGCCTCGCTGAACTTCCCAAGCCCCGCCTCCACGGAGGGGCCAAAGAGTTCAGAGGGCGAAACCGACGAATCGAGGAGAAAGGCCTTCTCTTTCTCCTCAACGTCGGCCAGGTTTAACCAAAGCTGTCTCTCCGTGGCCACCATCGCCGCCATCGACCGACTGATCGTGGCAGCAGTCTGTTTGGTGGCCCGGAGCGCAAAAACCGTGGTTCGGCGCGGCTCAGTAACCGCCTCAGGGGACATCCCTGCCCCCTGGTCGAGATCCTGCAGCAGGTCGGCCTGGTATGCCTGCAGCACCGCCATAGTGTGCAGGGAAGCACCAGCCTGAACTGCTGCCGTGTATGCTCTGCCATTCAAACGCGCTGTTGTCTCTAGCGGTTTGGATGGCAGAAATGGAGCTCTCAGTGTCGACGCCTGCCCAGACATGAGATAGTTCGCAAACGACTCGTCAAATGGGCGGCATCGACACATACCCATGCTCTGCGATCCCCTCAACATCAGCGAAATTAACCCGCTGATGTCAGTGAATACTGGCAGAGAATGGGTTCTTCGATGCCCTCTAGATCTCTGTGTGAAGATCAGGAAGGAATGGATTAGGCTCACCTGAGCTGGTGGTGTATGGCCGGGGAGAAACCGATCGCCGAGCCTACCGCGAGCGGTCTCTCCTCTAGTGCGTTGCCATGGCAGCTACAGCCTGTTGGCGGCGCGCTCCACAACATCCACCAGACCTGCATACACGGGGCAGGGTGGCTGAGAGGGTTCAGGATCTACCTGATTATAAACCTCCTCAGCCATCTCCTGCTCGTCCTGAAGAGCAGCAAGAGCACCTGCTTCGCCCTCGTCAGCCGTCGAATCATCTGAGAGGTTTACAGCACTCTCAAGATGATCGACGAGCTCTATCTGGAAGCCCATGATGCAAGTCGCCGCTCTGCCTCGGCACGAGCGGGACCACGAGAACCAGACGTTGAACCCCCTTCACTCGAGAAGAGGGCCAGACGAGAGCGAGCGTTTTAAAAGAAAAACGCTCACAGTTCACACAGAGGATTCCCTCGAGAATCTCCCGTGCGCGCTCTTCTCCCAGGCAGGAAAAGCACACTCGTGTGCTGTACATTTAATTTTCTTACCGTTTCATTGAGTAGCGTTTTCAAACAGACAGTCCCTGAAGACGATGAGATGATTTGTCATGTGTGCAAGGCGCCCCTTTATACTTCCAGGTCGCACGTTAATCATTCACGCTAATGATTCACGGGCTGTCGCCGGTCAATATGATTGACGTGATTTGATAGTGATTTCAGACACCTGTCACGCCTGATGCAACGCCTGGCGTTCCCCCATAACGTCGTTGACGTATTGTTGAGTTCCCTTCGAAAGGGAACAGGAGTTATGAGATATAAGAGTTTACAAGACTATATATAATTTATGACATATGCGGATGCATTACAGAAGACAAGTCTCGTATCAACAAATGCACAGGGACGAGATAGATAAAACACCAAACCACGTGCCCTTTAATAGTCTTGTTGACGTGCTAAGCTTCGTCACCTGACCTCTGTCGGCCAATAGGATTGAAGTGATTTCACACATGCTTCAGACATCGGTGCACGCCGAAGGCGTTCAAATAGTGTCAACGCCATGACGCAGTGTGGAGTTCCTTCGATAAAGCTGAATCCCTTTTCTTTCCATGACACATTGACATTACAGTACAGAATTACTTTTTCGGGCATAATTTTGAACATTGTATAAGCTTTTATTTCATGTGTCATTGAACGGAAGAGAGGCTTTTGGAAATGCGTAAATGTCACATCCTTTTGATTTTCCCTGCAAAAACAGCCCGAGTTCTTCACATAACAGTCAGTCTACAGGCTTTCATAGACAACCGTCGTGGAAGGTCTAATTTTTTAAGTTTTGTTACAAGCTGTTCAAACCTTGGCAATAAAAAGTGATTAATATATGAAAAGTCTACATATAGCCCTTTAAAATTGGAAGTGGGACTAAAAATCAGCCCTGGACATATATTTTGCTGGAGAATGAGGGTTAATCCAATAACCCAATACCCCAATCACCCAAGACCAGAGGTTTTTGTTTAGAACTTGATAGAATAATTTCAATCTTTCTATTTCTGTCCCTCCACCCCAAACAGCCAGTGCTCGCTTTGAAGAAAAAGAAGCACTCATGTCTGAGCTGAAGATCTTAAATTACATTGGGCCGCATGAAAACATCGTAAATCTGCTGGGGGCATGTACTCAGGAAGGTACGTCAAAGGCATATTCTCACATTTAAGCAGTGAAATAAGGTGAAATCAGTAAGATTGTCAGTCACATAGAAAGCACTTTTTTTCATATTTAGAAAGAAAAATGAATTCATCAAATTCATTGAAAGTGACTTATAGTAAAACATGTGCTCCCTTAGATTTTTGAGTCACACAATAAACTATTTAATTAAGTGAACTACAATATTTACCAATATTCTGATTGATATTTACACTTACTTAATTAGTTAACTTTTTCTAACAGCCATAATCAGTTAACCGATAAAGGCCGCTGTCTGCTGGGTTTGTTAAAAATAGGGCCGTAAATCAGCATCCAACAAGAAATGCTGGTGTTTTTGGCTGAAGACAAATAGAAGTAAACAGGACTGTTTGTAACACTTTTTTTCTATAACGCCTCTAACTAAGTGGGCTTTTTTTACATCCTGTTTATCTCTATCATTAAAGTTGTTTAAAAATCTACAACTTATTCTTGTTTAAATTAAAGCAATTTTAAGCATTGTAACGAAGGTTCAGTGTAGGGATAAAAGAAGACAAGGGTCGGCGTAACGGGGACTCGTATACTTTATTAAAAATGAAAACAAAATAAAGAAAAGGTGCGCCACATGCGCCTTCACCGTAGAAATACTACAGCACAGTTCAAAGACACTCTTTCCTGCTGGTTCAGCTCTCAGTCCACTTTTATCAAACTCTTCCCGATGTGTAAAGTCATTTCATTCATAAAACTCTCTCCATAGCACAAACTCCTCTCATGCAGCAGCTGGCTTTTATGCAGTCTCCCCACACCAATTACTGCAATCAGACACAGGTGTTCGTTATTTTGCACCTGATCCACTTACTTACCGCTCAGCTCCTCCCTCACTCTCCCGCTACAATCTCTGCAAAACCAGGGCCCTCCTTACTACATACCTGACTCAGGCCGGGGAGCCATCCGGCCTGCAGCCTCCCCCCTCCCTCCTCCTCCTGGAGAGGAAGTCAGCTACAGCCATCTGCGCCCCCGGCCTGTGGACCACCTGAAATTTAAAACGTTGTAACGCCAGATACCAACGGGTGATCCGCGCGTTGGTATCTTTCATGCGGTGGAGCCATTGGAGGGAAGCATGGTCCAAACAGAGGGTGAATTCCCGTCCCAAGAGATAATAGCGGAGGGTGAGAACGGCCCATCTGATGGCAAGACATTCTTTCTCAATGGTGCTGTACTTAGTCTCTCTCTTAGAGAGCTTGCGACTAATGTACAGCACTGGCCGCTCTTCATCCTCTATCTCCTGGGACAGGACTGCACCCATCCCCCTGTCCGACGCGTCCGTCTGCAGAATAAAAGGAGAGAAAAGTTAGGAGCCTGTAAGAGCGGTCCGCCACATAGAGCAGCCTTTATCTGGGTAAAGACCTGCTGGCACCGCTCCGTCCACTGGACGGTATCTGGTGGATCCTTTTTAGTTAGATCAGTCAGCGGGCTAGCGAGGTCCGAATAATTAGGCACAAACCTTCTGTAATATCCCGCTAGCCACAGGAACTGTCTAACCTCCTTTTTGGTCTTAGGTCTCGGACAGGTCGCAACTGCTGCAGTCTTATCAATTTGGGGACGCACCTGTCCATGACCCAAGTGGAAGCCCAGATACCTAACCTCCACACGCCCAACCGCACATTTCTTTGGGTTGGCCGTGAGCCCGGCCCCTCGCAGCACCCCGAGGACAGCCCGCAAATGCTGCATATGACGCTGCCAATCATTATTATAGATGATAATATCATCCAAGTAAGCAGTGGCATATGCAGCATGCGGCCGGAGAATTCTGTCCATCAGGCGCTGAAAGGTTGCCGGAGCCCCGAACAAGCCGAAAGGAAGAGTGAAAAATTGGTGTAATCCAAACGGCGTTGTGAAGGCAGTTTTTTCTTTAGACATTGGAGTTAAGGGGATCTGCCAATATCCCTTCGTTAAATCCAGTGTTGAATAAAATCGAGCGGTGCCGAGCCGATCGAGCAACTCGTCAACCCGAGGCATTGGATACGCGTCGAATTTCGACACAGCATTCACCTTGCGATAATCCACACAGAACCGGACCGAGCCGTCAGGTTTTGGTACCAAAACTATCGGGCTTGCCCAGTCACTGTTGGATTCTTCTATTACCCCCATGTCCAGCATAGCCTTCAATTCCTCCTGAACTACTTTCTTTTTATGTTCAGGTAAGCGATATGGCCGGCTGCGCACTACTACACCCAGCTCTGTCTCAACGTGGTGCTGAATGAGGTCGGTTCGGCCGGGCAGGGGCGAGAACACATCAGCAAACTCCGTTTGTAAATTACGTATATCAGTGATTTGGAACGGCGAGAGGTGGTCTCCACCAGCGGCCAGAGCGAGTGATTGAGACTTTGAATTCACCTCTGGACCAAGATCCTCCTCCCCACTCACTACCGTTGCCAACATCACTGACTCCGCCTGGCTGTAAACCTGATATGCCCCTCCCCTATCTGTACGAATCACCTCATAGTTAAGATCCCCAACTCGCCGTGTGACCTCAAAGGGTCCTTGCCACTTCGCGAGTAATTTCGAACTGGACGTGGGGAGTAATACAAGTACTTTATCTCCCGGTGCAAATTTGCGTAGTCTAGCCCCCCTGTTGTACAGCCGACTTTGTTTGTCCTGGGCCTGTAACAAATTCTCCATAGAAAGCCGTCCCAAAGTGTGGAGTTTTGTTCTCAGGTCCATGACATATTGAATTTCATTTTTGCTATTCGAAGGTCCGTCCTCCCAAGTTTCTCTAAGAATGTCCAGCACCCCGCGGGGCTGACGCCCATAAAGAAGCTCGAAGGGGGAAAACCCTGTGGAGGCTTGGGGGACCTCGCGTACAGCGAACAAGAGGGGTTCTAGCCACTTATCCCAATTTTTGGCGTCTTCCTGTACGAACTTCCGAATCATTGACTTCAACGTGCGATTAAAGCGTTCGACCAGTCCGTCTGTTTGTGGGTGATAGACGCTGGTGCGAACCGATTTAATGCCCAATAATTCGTAAAGTTCGCGAATAGTGCGTGACATAAACGCCGTGCCTTGGTCGGTGAGAATCTCATTTGGGATTCCCACCCGGGAGATTAATTGAAACAGTGCGCTCGCTACACTCTTGGCTGAAATATTGCGAAGCGGCACTGCTTCTGGGTATCGCGTTGCATAATCCACTAGGACTAATGCAAAGCGATGCCCTCGTGCGGATCGTTCTAATGGCCCGATGAGGTCCATGCCAATTCTCTCGAAGGGGACCTCCACTAAAGGAAGGGGGCACAACGTTGCTTTTGGGTTGGCCGGTGGGTTTACCAACTGACATCCGCGACAAGACGCGCACCACTTGCGCACGTTCTCGTGAATGCCCGGCCCAAAAAATCGGGTCATTAGACGATTTAGTGGTACTGTCTGCCCTAAATGCCCAGCCATCAGATTACAATGAGCCGCCTGGAAAAGCATTTCCCGACGGCTCTTCGGAACTAATAACTGTTGTATCTTGTTTTGTCTGGGCGTCCTGGGTCACCCGATACAACTTATCTTTTATATTTGCGAAATAAGGATATGAAAGAGGTCGGTCTGGGTGGAGAGGCTGCCCGTCGATTGTGCGGACCTGATCAAATGCATTTTTAAGCATTTCATCTCGGGACTGCTCCAGAGGAAAGTCATCACGCTCGGAAAGATCCTGTCTTTCAATAGCGTTCCGATCCTCTGGTGCAGGATCCGATGGTCCCGGCACAGCCTCTCCCACCTGAGCGACCGCTCTCCTCCCCCGCCTCCTTTTAGTCCCAGAAACACCCGCACATAAATTTCCCAATAACACTTTAAACCCCGGCCAATTGGTCCCCAAAATTAGCGGGTGTCGGAGGTGCTGACTTAAGGCTACCTCCACACTATGCTTTTGGCCCCTAAATTGGATCGTGACTGGCATTAAGGGGTAATCCACCACTTCCCTGTGCACACACCTTACCTTAACCATGGGGCTATTATCCAATGCCCCAGGTTGAATCAGACTTTGATGGATGGAGGTTTGGTTACAACCTGAATCCACCAAAGCCTGAAAAGTACCCCCCTTTATACTTATTGGTATTTGGTACAACCCAGCTTGATCGGGGGCGGCCTGCGGTGTGTCAGGGACCCTGACCAAGGTCCCCACCTCCATCACTGGACACTGATCGATAAAATGACCAGGGTCCCCGCAACGCCAACAGGCCGGCCCGGTCCTTCCCTCCGCCCCAGTGGCGGGAAGTGGGTCAAGTGGTTGGCGTGGGGAGAGCGCGGGTGCAGTGAGAGGAGAGAAGCCGGAAGCGGAGGCTGTTTTCCTAGGTGCGGGGACAGGCTCTGCCCCGGTGCCGGTCCTCCAACGGGGTGCCGGTCTCGGCTGGAAACTCCCACGGAACCTAGGGAGAGGGACAGGACGGGAAAAAACAGAGGGATGGGGGAGAGAGGGAGAGAGAGAGAGAAGCAGCTGGAAGGGGTTCGCCGACCCCTGGGCACGCCACCATCTGGTCCTCCGCCAACTGGATAGCCTGGTTCAGCGACATCGGGCGGTGGCACTGGACCCACTGCGTGGTCCTGCGGGGGAGCCGCGTCACAAACTGCTCCAGTACCACCTGGTCGATGATTTCCTCGACGTTGCGATCTTCGGCCATCAGCCATTTGCGGCACGCGTCCCGGAGCTGTTGCGCGAAGATGAAGGGTCGACCAGACTCCCCAAGCTCGAGGGTCCGGAACCGCTGTCTGCTTTGCTCAGGGGTCCGGCCGACCCGCTGCAAGATGGCGCGCTTGAGGTCTTGATAGACCATGAGGTTCGGGACTGGCAACTGCTGTGCGGCGATCTGTGCCTCTCCGGACAACAGCGGGATCAACCGCACTGGCCAGTCCCCGGGCGGCCAGCCCCAAGCCTCGGCCGTCCTCTCGAAGAGGTCGAGGAACGTTTCCGGGTCGTCCTGCGGACCCATCTTGTGAAGCGGGATGGTCTGGGCCGAGGCTGAAGCTGGCATTGATGGTCCGCCCGTCCCTCCCGGTCCATCCAGCTCCGGAACAGCTCGCGGTCCTCCTGCTGGGCGCGGAGGAGCGCCTCGAACCGGTGCTCCTGTTCCTCCTTCACGGCCAGCAGGGCACGATGTTGCTCTTGATGTAGACCGTGGGCGATGAGCGCGGTCTCGATGAGCGCGTGGATGACATCCGCAAATGGGGACGGAGGCTGTCTGGCGGCGGCTTCTTCTTCCATCCCGGGTTTTCGGCACCAGTGTAACGAAGGTTCAGTGTAGGGATGAAAGAAGACAAGGGTCGGCGTAACGGGGACTCGTATACTTTATTAAAAATGAAAACAAAATAAATAAAAGGTGCGCCACATGCGCCTTCACCGTAGAAATACTACAGCACAGTTCAAAGACACTCTTTCCTGCTGGTTCAGCTGTCAGTCCACTTTTATCAAACTCTTCCCGATGTGTAAACTCATTTCATTCATAAAACTCTCTCCGTAGCACAAACTCAGTCCATTTGTCAGCCAGCAGGTCACGAGTGTAGATACGAGTCCCCGGGCCTTCTCTCTCTCCTCTCATGCACCAGCTGGCTTTTATGCAGTCTCCCCACACCAATTACTGCAATCAGACACAGGTGTTCGTTATTTTGCACTTGATCCACTTACTTACCTTAGAGGGAACGAGTATTGCGTAAGTTTAGCTTACGCTACGGGAAAGATTCATCTTCTCGAGATACTGAAGCCAAAAATTATCCTTCATTTTGTATACCTTGTCAACGCAGTGCAGCAGCTAGCAGACCTAGAGCAGGCTATCGTGCGTGCTCATTGGCTGCCCTGCGGGCAACTGCTGCAGCCTACCAGTGAGCCCGGCGTGACGTCACGCCCAATGAAGTGCGCCCGCGCCTTCATAGCGTCACTGCCCACCAGAATGGGCGTGGCTTAGCCTATCAAGGAAAGGGGCTGTAGGCTGCTTCCCTGGTTTTTGTCGACTGAAGCGAAGTCGCTCGTGGCGCGAGCACGGCCGGTTACGCAATACTCGTTCCCTCTCTAGAGAGAACCGAGGTTACGTTAGTAACCGAGTATCGTTCTCTTACGAGAGGTTCTCTCGTATTGCGTAAGTTTAGCTTACGCTACGGGAACACTTTGTCAACGCCGTGCGCGCCAAGCATCCACATGAGACCCCGATCTTTCTAGGGGGGAACCCCATAAGTGGAAAGAATAAGGTGGCCGGCCACGCGGGCCATCACTTGTACATAAGCACACATAGGGAATACAGAGCAGCGCGGGCGCGGGGTCTGTATAGGCACATGGCATAATCCCATTTAGTGTAGCTCAACCAGGAGAGATGGGTCATGTGAGAGTGATCTGAGCAGGAGATCTGTGCAGAATACACCTCTCGTTCAGACTGACAGCAGTTTAGCCTGCAAGGCGGGAACTTCTAGTTTATAAAACCTGACAAAGGTAGACGGGGAGCTCCAGCCCGCCGCTACGCATATGTCATGGATAGAAATCTCGCTGGACCATGCCCACGAAGGGGCCACGCCTCTCGTGGAATGAGCCCTGATGCCCAGAGAGCATTGCAGACCCTTTGACGCGTAAGCAGCTGCTATAGCGTCTACTATCCATCTGGACAGGCTCTGTTTCGAGGAGGCGAAACCCTTGGTGCGCCCACCAAACGAAACAAAAAGCTGTTCCGAGCGCCTGAAGGAGGCGGTGCGCGTAATGTAAAACCTCAGCGCTCTGACGGGGCAGAGGAGGTTCACATCACTTTCACTTTCAGATGCTGGGAGAGCAGACAATGAAATAACTTGCGCTCTGAATGGAGTGCCCATCACTTTAGGGACATAGCCATGTCTAGGTCTGAGGATGACTTTAGAGTCATTTGGTCCAAACTCAAGACACGACGCGCTGACAGACAGCGCATGCAGATCCCCTACGCGTTTTACTGATGACAGTGCAGTCAGAAAAAATGTTTTCAGTGATAGATATTTCAACCCCACGGAGTCTAGTGGTTCAAAAGGAAAAGCTTTCAGGGCCTCGAGGACCAATGAAAGATCCCACATAGGAACCGACGGGGGGCGCGGCGGATTCATCCTTCTAGCTCCTCTTAGGAAGCGGATGACCAACTCATGTTTTCCCAGTGACTGGCCGTGCGTTGATTCTGCAAACGCTGCCACGGCCGCCTCGGGCGAACGTGCGCGAGGATTTTTCTGGTCGTAAGCATTTTGAACGGTCTTCTCGCAAGCACTTTGTTCAAATGTCTCAGATCTAGGATGGGTCTGAAGGCTCCGTCCTTCTTGGGCACGAGAAAATAACGGCTGTAAAAGCCTGACTCGCTTAGAGAAGGCGGTACCCTTTCTATAGCCCCTTTGCACAGCAGCTTTGCTATTTCTGCGTGAAGTAGGTGTGCTACTTCCGCATTCACTATCGTCGCGGTCCGGGCTCGAAAGCGCGGGGGACGGCGAATGAATTGAAGTGTATAGCCCTGCTTTATTGTGCTCAACACCCATTCTGAAATCCCTGGGATGTTTTCCCACGCAGCTTTGTGAGCCGCTAGAGGGCGAATGGCCTCCGGGTTCAGACCGCCATTTGCTGGCCTGTGAAACTGAACCGGAGCCGAGAGCACGGCGCGCGCGCTCTCGGTTCTGGGCAATGGCGGCTTGCTGACAGCCGAAACCGGCTGATTTATGTGAGATGTCCCGATCATAAGGGATGGGGAACAAACTTTTGCCACATTTTGACGCGCGAGCAGTGCTCCGGGTGAAAAAGCTCTCTGTAAGCGTGAGCGCGTGAACGCGGGCACGAGACTTACAACTGTATCTAACGCCCCGATCATAATAGAAGGGGAGCGTTTTATTAACGCCCTGCGTTTTGTGATAACGCTTAAGCGCGCGGGGAGAGGTTTGTGTTAGTAAGCGTGAGCGCTCTCTGGCGGGCACGAGACTTACATTTATAACCTGCTTTTTTGACCGTGTAACAGAGCGGGCAGATAGTGGGCACAAATTTGTGGACACATTTCTTACATTCAACACTCGAGCGGCTTTTCTGCGCTTTATGAGAGTGTGCTCTGTGAGTGACACAGAATTTTGAGTGCTTATGTGTAGGGGTGAACACTGGGGCGTGGGCACTTTCACTACATTTAAAACATTGACGGCGTGAGCCGGACCAGACATTACACTCTTTTTGAGATTTCTCTGGGTCGCCGTGAAAACGGCATTTGTGTGCAGGCGAGAGGGTGAATAAACCGGCTCGTTGGCTGCTAGTTGAACCGCTGCAGTAGCCTGTTTGAAGGGGATTGACAGGGAAATGAACTTTGACAGCGGTCCGGCCGCAGCGGGACACGCGCGTCTTTTCTATCTTACTGTTAGGAGGGCTTCGCGTCAGAGGTGGGACCAAGTCATTGTTTTGCAAGTCACAAGTAAGTCTCGAGTCTTTGCATTCAAGTCCCAAGTCGAGTCCCAAGTCAAGACAGACAAGTCCCAAGTCAAGTCCCGAGTCAAGACAGGCAAGTCCAAGTCAAGTTGCAAGTCCTCGAGTTTAAGCTTCAAGTCTTAAACAAGTCATTAGTGCTTTTTGCACAAATTAGTGTCTCAGTGTTAATTACTACAGAAAAATTAAATGTATATAATTTATATCAGGAAGGCTTTTAAAATATGTTCATGACTTGTTTAATGTCATATTTATTGCGATAAAATTTTCACTAAGGGCACCCATCTATCTCAGTTCAATTTAGGGATTTTTCTTACGTGTGACAAAAAAAGGAAAAGGTGAAAAAAAATATTTTATTGGTAACCCAGTAACAAAGGTGAAAAAAAATATTTTATTGGTAACCCAGTAACAAAGGCAAAATCATTTAATAGAAATAACTGCTACACATTTTGTATGTGTGTGAGAGATAATGTGGCAATGCAGATTTAAAAATAAAAGTAACTGTTCATTGGGAAAATTAATCGTGATTTGCTACACATTAAGTTTAAAATATTGAGTCCCTGGTTAAATTATTTTGTTAACGCGACAGTAATTGTAGAACATTCCTATTTCCACGGCGACGTATCAAGCGTCACGTGACACTTTTTGGGGCTACGTGCCTGTCATTTAGCCTACAAAACATAAATCCACCCATTTCTCCCGAAAGACATGAAAGTGAGTGGCTGGTGAACAAGGAGAAGACTTTATAGTTACCTATAGGCTAAAATGTGCGTTTGTTGTGGGAAAAAAAAACATGTCTCAAAATTATATTTGAAAGGTTTAGTAGCCTATTTATTTCCGCTAACTTAGACATCAGTTTGTTTGCTTTTTCTCAAATTATAAATGATTCGCTAGTACTTGTGTATTTAAATGCCTGAAAAAGAAAAGAAAAAAACATTATTTGGTTGAAAACTGTCTGAACGTGTGATAAATGAAAACTCACGCGCTCTCTGGCTCAGTGCCAAACGTGCGAAAGCAGCGCTAATCGGCGCTGTGATCATGCGTCAATGATACAGTGCTATACTACAGTGATTATTACAACTCTGATCTGTGGTTTTAGAAGGTAGGTCAAGTCTTTCCAAGTCACCGGGCTCAAGTCCGAGTCAAGTCATTGTTGTCAAGTCATTGTTGTCCAAGTCTAAGTCGAGTCGCAAGTCATCTTTGATTATGTCAAGTCGAGTCGCAAGTCATCAAATTTGGGACTCGAGTCCAAGTCAAGTCCAAGTCATGCGACTCGAGTCCACAATCCTGCTTCGCGTGCTCAGATTTCAGCCTGATTCTTTGCCGAGGCCCTCTGGGAGGCGGCGGTCTGTGACGGCTGTCTGAGCGCAATCTAGGGCGGCCGCCCTGACGTCGCTGCGAAGGCTGAGGCTGGGGCTGTGCTGGACGCTGGGTGCTGGTTCGCACAGGAGGCTGGCTTTGTCTCTCGCGAGAGCGGCCTGTGGCGGAACTCGAGCGTCGCGGCAGGAAGAGATTCATGGCCTGTGAGGTCTTCTGTACCTCAACGTTCACCGCTGGGCCGAAGAGACCAGTGGGGGTAAGCGGCGCGTTCAGAAATGTGGCTCGCTCAGATTCCCTCATATCCGCGAGCGTTAACCAGAGGTGCCTCTCCGTAACAGTTAACGCGGCCATGGCTCGTCCGATAGCTTGGGCTGCTGCTTTGGTGGCGCGGAGAGAGAGATCCGTCGCGCTTCTCAAATCCGTAACAGCAGCTGGATCCCGGCCCTTCTCATCCCATTCACGGAGGAGGTCGGCTTGTAGGATCTGAAGCACAGCCATAGAGTGTAAAGCAGACGCGGCCTGGCCAGAGGCAGCATAAGCGCGGCCGACCAAGGCGGACGTGGCTCTACAGGCTTTAGACGGGAGGGCTGACCGTGACCGCCATCTCGCGGAGGGCGGACAAAGTGACTGCTGCGGAGTTGAGAGCTTCGAGTCGAGCCCGCAGGGTCGCCAACGGAAGCTCCTCACAGAGCTCGCAGCCCCCGGAAGCGAGGGCGAGCTCAGCGTGTTCCAGGCCCAGGCAGAGAGCGCAGATCAGGTGGCGGTCTCCGGCGCTGAGCGGGGCTCTACACGAGCCGCAGGAAGTGCGAGGCATCTTGAAAAAGACGCTCACTGCTCTTTTAGAAAATATACAATCTAAATAGCAAGGCAAAAGGATACGTCGCCGGATAGCGTAGCTCGCACGGATGGCTGAAGGTGGCGAAGACGGCCGGCTTCCTCAGCGCTGTCCTAAGCTGGCTGTTCGCTGTTCGACGGCGGCGGTGGCTTCTCTCAGATCCAGCGATGCGAAGAGCTCGCTGAAGAGACAAAAATCAGGGAAGCAGCCTACAGCCCCTTTCCTTTATAGGCTAAGCCACGCCCATTCTGGCGGGCTGTGACGCTATGAAGGCGCGGGCGCCCTTCATTGGGCGTGACGTCACGCCGGGCTCACTGGTAGGCTGCGGCAGTTGCCCGCAGGGCAGCCAATGAGCACGCAAGATAGCCTGCTCTAGGTCTGCTAGCTGCTGCACTGCGTTGACAAGGTATACAAAATTAAGGATAATTTTTGGCTTCAGTATCTCGAGAAGATGAATCTTTCCCGTAGCGTAAGCTAAACTTACGCAATACGAGAGAACCTCTCGTAAGAGAACCACGCCACCCTCACTACAAGCATTTTTCCCCCAAAAAAGATTTGGGAAAATATTCTATACAACATACAAGTTTGAAAAATGACATGTTTACTTTGAAAATGTCAACATGTTTCAACATGTATGTTGAAAAACATTACAGAAATGCGTGACACATAGCATTATACATACAAAATTTAAATACCTACATTTTATTTTACAATACATAAGTTAAGAGCATTGGAACAGTGCATGATGCCTTCTAAACTGGTTAATTTAATTATTTGTTGCCTATTCACATTATTAGACTTGTAAACAATGTCGTTTTGAGGTTTTGTCACGTTATATGCTGGTCAAATAGCATGATGAAGGAGATATATTCAGATATTCTTTAATTAATAATACAAAATCACTCATAACACAGGAATACGTAGGAGATTTATCCAGACTTAACATTAACGAGAACAAAATGAAACATAGAGCTTAAATACATAGGGAATCAAAGAGAAACAAAGCAGGTGCGAGGAATTAGGAACTATGGAAACTAATTACTTACAGGGAAACTTACGCATATTGTACCAATAGTTATTCATGTTTATGTCGGTATTGTGCCTGATATGTGCTATTCACTTTCACACAGTTACTAAGATATGTTACTTCACACACTCTTCATATCACAGTCCTGCCAAGATGACAGAAAATTCTCTCATATTTGCTGTCCTGCGGTAAAACATGAGAGCGTTTTAAGCGTTTTACACCAAACATATAATGATGAGTGAGAGCGACCCGGACGATCAGTGAATGCTGAGATACTTAGTTAAATAAAATAATCCTGTCAGAAGAATTGCGTGAGAACTTGATTATGTCTTGTTCTGTCTGTATCATCTCAGTGAACTTTCATGAGGGTTTACACATGTGCTGTAAGGTGAATTTAGCGTTTTCCAACGTTTCAGTGTGGATGAGAAGTTTTGGAAAATGCTTGAAAACGCTAGTGTGGACAGAGAGCGTTTTTTAACAAAGACCTTCTTTTCAAATCTATCCGGATTAATGTAGACGTAGCCTCAGGCATACAGGAACAGAGCAAACAGAGAGAAAATGTAACCAAAACAAAACAGAACAGAATATACGTTGCAGGTTTGTGATGCTCTGCATTGTAATTTTGCAGCCAATTTTTTTTTTTACAAAATCCTCTTGTCATTTTTCAGCAGTAAACGTCATCTGTGCAATCACAATACTGGTTATAAAATATATTGAAATATTGAATATAAAAAAAAATTCAGTAGTGTATAAGTTGTAAAAAGATCAGTGTTGGTTGATGTCAGAATTTGACTTTGATCTGATATAGGACCGATGCTGATGATCACAGAGTACTGCTGTCACGGTGACCTCCTCAACTTCTTGCGTCAACGAGCAGAAACATTTGCAAACACTTTTCTTGGTCTTCAAGGTTTCTTAGAGGATTCAAACCTCTACAAGAACGTGACCGTTCAAAATACCCATTCTGCAAGGTATGTTCATGTCAAGTTAAGTCAATCTTTTTTTTTTATAGCACATTTAAAAACAACAGAAGTTGACCCAAAGTGCTTTACAGATCAAGCAAGAATAAATAAACACATTTAAATACAACATCATACATTCTATCAGCTTCAAAAACCTATTTCATGATCTATTCAAAAGCCAATGAAAACAGGTAAATTTTTAAAGAAGACTTAAATATGGCCAGCGATGAAGATGACCTCACATGGAAAGGAAGACTATTCCATAATTTCGGACACATCACCGAAAATGCACGGTCACCCTTAGATTTATAACGGCAACGAGGAACCGTCAATACTGTAAAAGGTCACTAATATATTTGGGTGCGAGACCACATAGTGCCTTGTAAACAAGTAAAAAATTTAAAATCCACCCTGAATTTCACCGGGAGCCAGTGTAGAGATTCCAAAACTGGGGAAATATGATCCCTTTTTCTTAATCCTGTTAGTGTCAGTGTCATATAATAATGGAAGGCTTGCCTTGTACCACCACTTTTTTAGCAACTGTGATCAATTCTATGTTATTAACTTTCCAAGTATTATTAAAGTATTAAATTCTTCTTCCTACCCTACTGGAAAAACATAAAAGCACATGAAGGTGGTCAGGCACTTTTTGTTGCAAGGTGGTTTACCAGGTCAAATGTCCTTCAGCTTGTTGGGACTAATTGGACCAGCTGCCATCAGAAGCTGGTTTTAGATTGATTGTCATGAGGGAATTATACCGATTTAAAACTTGTAGATATTGCTGTGAACAAGGCTACGTTCACACTGTCAGTCCAAATCCGATTATTTGTGTATCCGAGTGGAATCTGATCTAAAAAGATGTTCACACTGATGTCCACACTGTGTATTGCAACTGATCAGATCTGATTTGTGTGTCCATGCCAATCTTTAATTATCCGGAATCTGCATTGGTCTCTACCCAGACAGCAATATAGTGTCGGCCCAGATCTGCGACACATGGATTCCACATGTACCAGATGTGGCCCGGATCTAGGCCGACACTATGTTGTTGTCTGGGTATGGAAATGACGTTTTGTTGGTAGGCATACGGTTCTTCACCAGTTTCAAAATATGTCTCTGTTGTTGTTACGGAAGCAGACTCAAGAGATGGATAATGAAGTTAATGGGAGATTATTGACAACACTGAGACAGAATGCAGGTAAGTGATATGAACAATGATACTTTAGAGAGCGGCATGCAGACGATGAGTGGAATGGTTCTTCTTACAGGTATGAAGACTGATCGTGGGTGAGACGGATAAAGAACACTGGAGACACTGGAGACGATGGAGATGGAGACGCTGGAGTGGAGACTGGAGAATGGTCATTGGAGAATCAAGGAAATCGATAGCAGGGTAAGTAGTCCTCTTCATATGAACGAGACCGGACAGTGAACAGAGGTGAAGAGTGTGTCTTTATTGTGGTGTGATGGTGATGATGAGGTGCAGGTGTGTGATCAGGAATGATGTGCAGGTGGGAACAGAGGATATTGATGGGAAGTGTAGTGCAGGAACCTGGCAGACCTGTAACAGTACTCCCCCTCCCGGTAGGTGCGACCTCGCACCGTAGATGATGATGATGATGATGACCTGGGTTTAGGTGGGTGCAGACTCCAGGGTGATGTCGGACTAGCAGGTGACCAGGGCAGAGCCGGACGGCAGCTCAGGGGACCAGGACAGAGCCGGCATTGAGGTTATATGGCCCCCCCAAAAAAAATTCTTGGGGAGCTCCAGGTGTCGCTAGGATGGACTCCGGATGGGGTCAGAAACTTGAGCTCCTACTGAACTCTGGAGGAGGATGGAGACTGGACATTCAGGGGTGGCAGCCATTCTGAACGAGGGCTCTTGCGCGGCGGTGGCCATCTTGGGACGAGACTCTGGAAGGGAGGCCTCGATGGGACGAGACTCTGGAAGGGCGGTCTTGGCGGGACGAGACTCTGGAAGGGTGGTCTTGGCGGAACGAGACTCTGGACTGGCGGCCTCGACGGGACGAGACTCTGGAAGGGCGGTCTTGACGGGACAAATCTCTTGAAGGGCGGTCTTGCCGGGACGAGACTCTTGAAGGGCGGTCTTGGCGGGACGAGACTCTTGAAGGGCGGCCTTGACGGGACGAGACTCTTGAAGGGCAGTCTTGGCGGGACAAGACTCTTGAAGGACGGTCTTGGCGGGACAAGACTCTAGAAGGGGGGTCTTGACGGGACGAGACTCTTGAAGGGCGGTCTTGGCGGGACGAGACTCTTGAAGGGCGGCCTTGACTGGACTACATTCTTGAAGGGCAGTCTAGGTGGGACGAGACTCTTGAAGGGCGGTCTTGGCGGGACGAGACTCTTGAAGGGCGGCCTTGGCGGGACGAGACTCTTGAAGGGCGGTCTTGGCAGGACGAGACTCTTGAAGGGCGGTCTTGGCGGGACGAGACTCTTGAAGGGCAGTCTTGACGGGACGAGACTCTTGAAGGGCAGTCTTGACGGGACGAGACTCTTGAAGGGCGGTCTTGGCAGGACGAGACTCTTGAAGGGCGGTCTTGGCAGGACGAGACTCTTGAAGGGCGGTCTTGGCAGGACGAGACTCTTGAAGGGCGGTCTTGGCGGGACGAGACTCTTGAAGGGCAGTCTTGACAGGACGAGACTCTTGAAGGGCGGTCTTGGCGGGACGAGACTCTTGAAGGGCGGTCTTGACGGGACGAGACTCTTGAAGGACAGTCTTGGCGGGACGAGACTCTTGAAGGGCGGTCTTGGCGGGACGAGACTCTTGAAGGGCGGTCTTGGAGGGACAAGACTCTTGAAGGGCAGTCTTGGCGGGACAAGACTCTTGAAGGGAGGCCTCGGCGGGACTAGACTCTTGAAGGGCGGTCTTGGAGGGACGAGACTCTTGAAGGGCGGCCTTGACAGGACGAGATTCTTGAAGGGCTGTCTTGGCGGGACAAGACTCTTGAAGGGCGGTCTTGGCGGGACGAGATTCTTGAAGGGCGGCCTCGGCGGGATTAGACTCTTGAAGGGCGGTCTTGGAGGGATGAGACTCTGGAAGGGCGGCGACCATGACGGAAAGGGAATCCGAATCTGCTTCTCCTATGGTGTAGGATGATCACAGGATGTTGTCGATGTATTCCCTCAAGGAACATGTGGTGGCAATATATGGAAATTGCCTGAAGTGTGGATCGTCCAGACCCATCCAAAAGAGGGATTTGAGGGTTGCCTCTTTCCAGGACACCAGGTCTGCCTCTGTGTAAGTCTCAATCAGGTGGTGGTGCTCGGAGATGGCAAGAAGCAGATCGACTGGGTCTAGGGGACTGAGAAGGATGCCCATATTGTTGTCCGTCGGTAATAGGTCCGGTCCTCTGTTACAGAAGCAGACTCAAGAGATGGATATTGAAGTTAATAGGAGTTGACAACACTGAGTGGATACAGAACACAGGTAAGTGATATGAACAATGATACTTTGGAGAGCGGTGTGCAAGCGATGAGTGGAATGGTTCTTCTTACAGGTATGGAGACTGATCGTGGGTGAGACGGATGGCTGGAACAAAGAACACTGAAGATGCTGGAGTGCAGACGTTGGAGACAATGGAGATGGAGACGCTGAAGTGGAGACGCTGGAGATGGAGACGCTGGAGATGGAGACGCTGGAGATGGTAGTGATGTTACATATGACACTGAAGCTTCAAAGCGCGTATCGAGTTCGCAGCACAATTTCTCATGAAGCTCCTTGCTGGAGCGCGTATTGTTTTCAGAGAAACAAGTTATCAATAAAAAACGAAGCCTCACTTTCTTTCTAGTCACGTGAATGCTTCACGATGCTTGTCGGAATGTTTGTACCCAGACCACTACTCTACAGGTTTTTAAAAGTTTAAGTCAATTTACTAAATTTTTTTAAATTTTTTTTTATAAATAAGCCTATAGCCTATGTTACATGATCAAATATTCTGTCATATAAACATGTAGCAATAATCAGATTATCAGCGCAATTATGTGGTTTTAATCAACTAGATTCTAATTAAGTAAACACTCCTCCATTCTTCAGATTGTGACAAAAACAGATGTCATAGGACTTTTTAAGTTACCGATTCACACACGAAGCAAATGGTGCTTGGACTTAATTAAATTACCGATGCCAGAAGTGCCCCCGCGGCGTTTTTCTCTGATAAGTAATCACAGGATCCTCTGTCTTACCACATGTGACTCAACAGGGGCGCCTCTCTAGCCGGAGATCCCGTGGTGTCCCCTCTGCACGACACCCCACAAACACAGACAACCTTGTGTAATCGAACCACACTGGTCATTGTAATCCAGACTTAAAACTCATCAAATTCGAAGGACGCACACACATACACGGAACTGAAGATGATCAGGAGTCCAACGCGTGACTGACCACGCGACTCTGAATACACACACACACACACACACACACACACACACACACACAAAGAGACAATCATTCTGAACCACGTGTAGTTAAACGTAACGTTTCAAATGTACAAATGTTTTCTGGTTGTGTTCAGGATTCCCTTGTGACCGAATTGATATAACTGTAAGCTTTTATGATATGTGATCAGTCTGACATTCGTTTAATCACGAAAAATCATGTATCTGCATTGTACTAGCCCTAGGAATGCAGCGAGTGGTATGATTGGAATCAGAGAAATCGAATAAGATCGAATCACTAACCCAAAATGCAATATGAGGCATATTTTATTAATCCTAGTTTAGAAGTGTATTATTACTAAATTTGTAATCTCCTATGCACATGACCCAGAAGGCGTGTACTTCGCGAACCACAAGGTTTGCCGACACGCCTCCTCCCAAACGATTGGATCAGACGCGAACGAAAGGCGTGTCTCGAGCGCCTTCAAAACCAGGGGCGCCATGTCCCCTTGGTGCTAGCAGTTTTTCTACGCCAGAGAGAGATCCCAACTTCCCTGCGAACTCCAGCCCGGAGTTCCGCGTCGTTTTCCTACTTTGTTTTAATCTAACTTCTTTCTTTTCTTGAGCTACCTCAGTTTCATAATTCTCCTTCGTTCAGTGCACTCACGAACGAAACTAATTTAAGATTAAGCATCTGTCGTAAGAGCTGAAGAGATCGCAACATCTACCTCCGTCCGAACGAAACTCCGGACATCAGCCTACGTTTCTTGTGTAACACAGCTACACCAAAGGGACCATAAAAGCAAGTAACATACAATCTAAATTAAGTGCTGTTTAAGGTTGTCTAGATACGCCTAAGAAAGCCTTTGGGTCTCGTTTGAATTGTTTGAACTGATTTCTCTCCCTCTCTCTCTCTCTCTCTCTCTCTCTCACCCTCTAACTTTCTCTCTCCAATATTTCGTATTGCAATCGTTCTTTTGTCTTTGTTAATTGTTTGTTTTGTTATGCATATTTACTCCTGCGTGATTTAAGTAGTTTATGTAATCTTTAGTTGGTTTTATTAAACTCTATAATCTTTTGAATTGAATCTGTCTCATTGTTCTATAAACTTGAAGTCCCTGAAAATGCCGATTTTATGTTACGCTCTACTTGATTTATATTAAAATATCTAAAGTGCCTTACACGAAAATATCATTTCTGGTGGCCACAGGAAGGGTATTTTTGATGTTTACAGGCTGGTAAACGAACGAGTGCATGATAAACTAAGTTTGAATCATATCAAAGTTTACCCTGATAATTGATCTGATTTTACCGACCTATATTAATAATTAATACGAGCAATCGTGTTAATGATTCATATACTGTGAGGTTTAACCTATTCCCTATTTGGGATAATCTAATTTGTGTATACGATAATGCATATTCATCATCTCATGAATATTATTCCCCCTTTGAGTTAATAATTTCCCTACAAAAGTCATTGTCGCTACAAACAGCATAGAAACCATAAAACAATTAGACTTTTAGAATTAGTTTTAATTAATATAATTAATTAATATAATTGTTACATTTAATTTATTGCCACACTGTAATATGTGAATTATATTATTGGAAAACTGAAAATTTAGCGTTGTCAGGCTTTTATTTGTGCTCAATAGATAAAACAACGGTGCTGCGCACTCGGGTTTATGACTGCTATAAGTTTGACCTGCCACAAGATGCCGCTGTTTTTGACACTCTTGATGCTTCTAATCTTTTCCTGGAACAATCAGGGAAAAGCCTCAGTGCTTCATGAGGCTTCATTTGCCCATACACTGGAGATGGTAGATTAGTAGGTCAATAAGTAGTCCTCTTCATATGAACGAGACTGGACAGTGAACAGAGGTGAAGAGTGTGTCTTTATGATGATGGTGGTGATGATGAGGTGTGTGTGTGTGTGTGTGTGTGTGTGTGTGTGTGTGTGATCACGAATGACGTGCAGGTGGGAACAGAGGAGTTTTGGGAAATGTAGTGCAGGAACCTGGCAGACCTGTAACAGTTATATTGTCATTTTCTGCACTTTGCAACAACACAACCTTGTTTCTGTAGCGACTTTCAAGATGTTTCCTATAACAACGTATGACCTTTATGTTTATCGTGGCATGAGAAATCACATAAACCACGAGAAATCCTATCAGAGCGGTCAGACTGAAACGGATTTCCACAAATGCGATTTGAATAAGATTTCAAACCACATATGAATGTAGCTTGAAACAGATTTTTAAAAGTCGCATTATGCACAAATAATCGGATTTGGACTGTGAAGATAGCCTAAATGTGGTTGTAGTGTCTCTTCTATTGTCAAACATGTACACCTTTTTCTTTTAGGATCACTTGTCATGCCTCAGAGAGCTATAACGACGCACAATCAACACAGATGTCAAAAGACCTTTGTCAGGGTAAAGTAATAAGCAGACCAAATGTTCTGTAATGGGAAAAATTGGGCATCCTTATCATTTTGGACTTTTCCAACAGAATCTTCCAATGAAGGAGGGGAGAACGTGTGGTCATTGGAAAGTATTGATTTGCTGAAGTTCTCCTATCAAGTAGCACAGGGAATGGAATTCCTAGCCTCCAAAAATGTAATATTTCTCAGTTATATGTTACATATACTGTATATGTGTCAAAATTGTAGCTATTGTGTAAGAATTTTTTATTTTTTTTAAATATCCCTGCTGCTTGTTATATAATGCAAATAAATACGTAATGGAGCTGCTGAGCTACAACATAACAAAAAAGTAGCATATAAAATTAGACCTCAGGGCAAAATGGGGAATTGATATGAGGAAGTTCTATGCACTACTTATAATGCTACTTTTTAAAAGAAAAAAAAATTTTTTTTATTGTTGTCATTTTGGAAATTAGACAGTCACAGTCAAATTTTACTTTTAATATAGAAAAGAGTTGAACAAAAATTATTAATTGTCATTGAACTAAGTAATATACAAGCGAAATTTTAATTCTTGAACTATTCTTTATAGATGCCAAACTGCACAGTAGGACTAATTATGTGAGAGATTATGTAAATTTTCTTCTTTTGGTACACTGTAATTTTATAATGCTGTTTATGATCAGTGTATTCACAGAGATTTGGCTGCACGGAACGTTCTTGTGTCTGCCTGCAACATTGTGAAGATCTGTGATTTTGGCCTTGCACGAGACATCATGAATGACACGAATTATGTAGTAAAGGGAAATGTAAGTTATTTTTTTCTTTTATTATAAACAATTCAACATTTTCGGGCCAGATTTCTAACAGCTTGCTCTAGCACAAATCCTCTTTTGGCATTAAAGATTGGCGCTGAAAAGGCGTGGACAGGGTTATTTTTGCGGCTGACCTTATTGCATATGCATTTGTTGTCAGTTTATGCATCAGTTTCCCTTTCAGACAGAAAATTTATGTGAGGAGAGTATTTAAATGAATCATGCAAGGTGATTTTCTAAAGTTTGCGCTCGTCAATTCACTGGTATTTGTGCCATTATTTAAAGTTCCCCTGTAGTCTATAATTGTATCCCTTAAAACTCATCTTTGATCAGCAAAATTAATTTAAATAATTTGCTCTGCTCTTGGGTGATTGTGTTGGTCATTATGGAAATTAACCCCTGCTTGGGGTTTACAGCCCTTAACCCCCCCCCCCCCCCCCCCCCCAGGGATCTGAAAGCAAACACAGATTTCCTTCACGTGTTAAGACTGCAGCTGTGACTGCCACCATTTTCCAGCCCCCACTTATGTCACAAAAACTGCATTAAATTTTCTATAGTCTATGCAAAATCTCCAACTTCCATATGCAACCTGTATGAACATTTTCAATCTGGCTTTCATTTATTTCATAGTACTGAGACTGTCAAGATTTCTAACGATTTAATTGTTGCGGATGACTCGAGAATTCTTACTATATAAAATATTTTTGACTCAACTGCTGCATCTCGCACAACATCCTATTAGATGGGATACACTATAGGAATTATTGGTACAACCATGGCTTGGTTTAAATCTTATCTCTCAGGTCACACCCAATTCATACAATTAAGGCAGTTCTGATCAAAGCCAGCCCAAATTAATACTGGTGTCCCACAGGGATCGGTTTTGGGCCCCCTGCTATTTATCATTTACCTTCTTACTCTTGGTAGAAGTTTCAGGAAATATGGCTTATGCCATGCTGATAAAACCCAGCTTGACCTGTCTCTGCACACTAAGTCTACTTCCGTTCTTCCTCTGCCTTAACTTTCTAATTGACTGTCTGAAATTAAAATTTGGTTCTCAAGCAATTTCCTCATATTTAATAGCAGTAAAGACAGAAATTATCCGTGTAGGCTCAAAGAATAATGTGAAAACGTCTAATTGTTTTTCTGTTAGTATTGATAATTCTCTTAGTTTCCTGTTTTACACATGTTAAGAGCTTGGGTGTTATCTTCAACAGTATTCTGTCACTTGAAACTCATATTAATAATGTTACTCAGACAGTACTTCCACATACGTAACATTAACCGTCTCCGTTCTGTCCTCTCAATGAGGAGCACTCCCATCATGGTCCATGCTGTAAATTTTTGTAAGGCTTTGCTTTATGGTCTTCTTTCTAATAATTTCTGGACCTTTTTTGGTTAAACATTTCCCCTGTTCCTCAAAATTAGCAATTTTCTTAGGCTCTTACTTCTAAGGCTCTTAACACACTTGCTCCCTTTTGATTGTATGATCTTCTTTCCATATACACTTGTTCTTGGGTCATCTTTTATATTCACTTTAGCTACACTCTCTTTTTTACTCAAGACAGTCGGAATTGTGACAGTCTTTCTGTCTTTAAATCTCAAATCTTACTTTGTTAAGCAGGCTTTCTGGTCACTGTATCCTTGTATTTTTTTTTTTGCTCGTGGTGTTCTTAAGATGCACTTGTGTGTTTTAGGCCAAACTGAGGGCCTACCACCTGCCTAATATTGTGAAGGTCTCATGCATCGAAGCATGAACTCCACAAGACCTCTGAAGGTGTTCTGTAGTCTCTGGGACCAAGACATTAACAGATCCTTTAAGTCCTGCAAGTTGCAAAGTGGATGGATCGGATTTCATGGTTTGCTGGGGAATTTGGAGGCCAAAACTTTGAATTCTTTGTCATGTTCCTCAAACCATTCCTGAACAATTTTTGCAGTGTGGCAGGGTGCATTATCCTGCTGAAAGAGCCACAGCCATCAGAGTACATCTTTGCCATGTACATGGTCTGCAACAATCTTTAGGTAGGTGGTACGTGTCAAAGTAACATTCTCGTGAATGCCAGGACTTTAGGTTTCCCAGCAGAACTTTGTCCAGAGCATCCCACAGCCTTCTTCCGATAGTGAATCCTGCTGCCATCTCTTTCCCATGTTAACGACACACACGCACCCTACCATCCACCTGAACTAAAATAAAACATGATTCATCAGACCAGGCGACCTTCTTCTGATGTTCCACGGTCCAATTCTATCCAATGAAGGTGCTTTCGGTGCCGGACGGGTCATCATGGGCACACTGACCCAATAATAATAAACAAATGTGGAAGGGAATTAAAGGATTAGTTCACCTCAAAATGAAAATTTCCTAATAATTTACTCACTGCAATGCCATCCAAGATATCCATGTCTTTCTTTCCTCAGTGGAAGAGAAATTAAGTTTTTTGAGGAAAACATTTCTGGATTTTTCTTCGAATAATGGACTTCAATGGCAACCAACGTTTTGAAGTCCAAATCAATGCAGTTTCAAAGGTCTTTGAAGTGCTTCAACGGGCTGTGCACGATCGCAGCTGAGGAGGGGGTCTTATCTAATGAAACGATAGGTCAATTTAAAAAAAAATATATATATATATATATATATACTTTTTAACTACAACTGTTCTGATTAAGCTGATCTGCAACGTGCCAGGAACTACGTCATCACGCTGAAAGGTCACGTTTGATGTCGCCCGTGCCAGCGGAAGTACCGCCCCACTGTTTACAAAGCGACCGTGCAAAGGAGGATAGTTCAAATTGTATTGTATGTTGAATGACATATTTATGTCTTTGTGTCATATTATTGTTTAAAATGGTCCTTACGTGTGCGTATCCTGCGAGCGTGACTTTTCAACGTGATGCCGTAGTTCCCGACGCGTTGCAAATCAGCTCAATCCGAACAATTGTAGTTAAAAAGTATATATATATATTTTTTTTTTTTTGAAAATGACCTATCGTTTCGCTAGATAAGACCCTCCTCCTCAGCTGTGATCGTGCACAGCCCGTTGAAGCACTTCAAAGACCTTTGAAACTGCATTGATTTGGACTTCAAAACGTTGGAAGTCCATTATTCTAAGAAAAATCCAGAAATGTTTTCCTCAAAAAACTTAATGTTTCTTCCACTGAGGAAAGAAAGACATGGATATCTTGGATGGCATTGGGGTGAGTAAATTATTAGGAAATTTTCATTTTGAGGTGAACTAATTCTTCAATGTATAAATAAAATTAATAGAAAATCATAAAACATTAATCAATTCAGCATGGATTGACTTTTTACATTCTGTTTGACTGGTTCTACAGGCTCGGCTGCCAGTAAAATGGATGTCACCTGAAAGCATTTTTGAATGTCTTTACACAGTACAGAGTGATGTCTGGTCCTATGGTGTCCTTTTGTGGGAGATCTTTTCCTTGGGTAAGTGAATTTACTTGTTCATACCTATTAAAATGTTCATTTTATGAAGATATCTTGTTGGTATTATGGTGCTTTTCCTGTTTTTAGGTATGAGTCCTTACCCTAATGTTGTGATTGATGCACAATTCTATAAGATGATTAAAGATGGTTATCACATGCCACAACCAGATTTTGCCCCTCATGAAATGTAAGTTTATAAGCATTTGTAAAGATTTAGAAAAAAACTATAAATACTCAGCAAATCTCTATAAGTGACCTGATCTTCTGTAGGTACACAATGATGAAAATGTGCTGGAGCCTGGAACCAACTCTGCGTCCGACCTTTGCCAACATCAGAGAATTTATTGCAAAGTTGCTGCCAAAGCAATCCAGCCAGGTGAGGGGTAAATCACATTTCCTCTGGTGTAGAAGCAAACATAATATAGACATGTTTCTTGTATTTATCATTTAGCTGATTTTCTATTTTGGCACAGTGTAGAGTGTATGTTCTCATAGGGTTAGCTTAAAAACACAACTTTACTCTAAAAAAATGCGGCGTTATTTCGACCCAAATTTGAGTCAAATATGGACAAACCCAGCCGTTGGGTAATTTTTTTATTTTTTTTTATTTTTTATTAATCCAACAGGTGGGATTGTCCATATTTTACCCAAATTTGGGTTGAAATAACCCCTCATTTTTTTGAGTGAAGTTATGTTTTTAAGCTAACCCTATGAGAATTTATTATAAAGTGTGTTTCTATTGTTTGTAGAATGAATTAGTTTTTTTTTCTTTTTTTCTAGAATGTTTTAGGGGCTGTTTACTCGACATAGTTTTCAACTAAAAACGTACAACTTACACGACAACAGCGTTTTGGGGGCCTGAAAATGCAAACGTTTGAAAACAGGTTTCAAAGTGCAAGTTTTTGAAAACGGTCTCCATGTAAACAACAAAAACAAGAAGCTGTGATGATATCGTGCACATGCATATTATTTGTTCAATCTATAGTGTTTCATCGCCATCTACTGGCCTGGCAGCAGAATACAGCGTTTTTAGTTGTTTTCGTGGATCCGTGTGAATTTGGATCGTTTTGACAATGGTGTCGTCTGTACACGCAAAACTCAAAGGAAAAACTTTAAGCATATTGTTGTCGTGTAAACATACCCTAAGTTGGACGTTCATCTAAGGCAGAGATGCCTAATCACATGTGAAGTTTTGTTTTGCATACATTAATGCATTTAAATGTTGTGCTACCGACCATGTACTACAGAGTGATATCAGAGTAATGTTGTGACAATCAGGTATTCTGAAAAATTATGAAAACACATACAGAAAGTTAATATCTACAGCATTGTCTTGACCAGTGGTTCTCAAACTTGATTTTTTTTTACATAAGAGATCTTTGTACTATTAAAACATCCTTCAAGTTTCATAACTTAAAGTCATCCTCATTTTAAACAAAGCATTTATTTAATCAAGCTCCAAAACAGCGTTTTTTCATATTTTGATATTACACTTGCATATTACCACCTCTATGCAAGACATTGACAAATCATCATTATTGCACCATAGGCTCCGCCCACTGGCATTCAGTCACTTTACGCCTGCCATTTGCCAACATTGGATGTGAGCATCTTGTTACATCAAAAGCAAATAGAACCCATTATAATGACTGATGCTGTGTACACTGATACAGTATACAGATGTGTGTTCAGATTATAATGACTGACTGTCTACACTGATACAGTATACATATGTGTGTTCAGATTATAATGACTGATGCTGTCTACACTGATACAGTATACAGATGTGCGTTCAGATTATAATGACTGACGCTGTCTACACTGATACAGTATACAGATGTGTGTTCAGATTATAATGACTAACGCTGTCTACACTGATACAGTATACAGATGTGTGTTCAGATTATAATGACCGACGCTGATACACTGATACAGTATACAGATGTGTGTTCAGATTATAATGACCGACGCTGATACACTGATACAGCATACATATGTGTGTTCAGATTATAATGACTGATGCTGTCTACACTGATACAGTATACAGATGTGCGTTCAGATTATAATGACTGACGCTGTCTACACTGATACAGTATACAGATGTGTGTTCAGATTATAATGACTAACGCTGTCTACACTGATACAGTATACAGATGTGTGTTCAGATTATAATGACCGACGCTGATACACTGATACAGTATACAGATGTGTGTTCAGATTATAATGACCGACGCTGATACACTGATACAGCATACAGATGTGTGTTCAGATTATAATGACTGACGCTGTCTACACTGATACAGTATACAGATGTGTTCAGATTATAACGACTGATGCTGTCTACACTGATACAGTATACAGATGTGTGTTCAGATTATAATGACTGATGCTGTCTACACTGATACAGTATACAGATGTGTTCAGATTATAATGACTGATGCTGTCTACACTGATACAGTATACAGATGTGTTCAGATTATAATGACTGATGCTGTCTACACTGATACAGTATACAGATGTGTGTTCAGATTATAATGACGGATGCTGTCTACACTGATACAGTATGCAGATGTGTGTTCAGATTATAATGACTGACGCTGTCTACACTGATACAGTATACAGATGTGTGTTCAGTTTCTGACACACTCCACATGCTTAAGTCTGTCCCATGTTGTCTAAGGATGCTGTTCCTGAATTTTCTGCTACTTAATTATCTCATTAACTGCAGTTCCCTTTCAGTCGCTCGTCTAATTGGGATCACGCTTAGGGACCTGTCATCTTCAAGTATTATTAAAACGAGCCAATGTACATTGCTGTGCGAGATTTGCATCTCACACTCCGCCCCGCAGCGTGGGTATAAATACGGAAGTGGATGCACGCACAGTTGTCTTTCGCTTCGGAGCCGATCGGTGTCGGTGTCTCTGAAAAGTGTTGTTGTGTACAACGAGCGAGTGTGTCGGTGTTCTTCTGGAAGACTCTCCCAGTGCTGGTGGTTTCTACAGCGAGAGTGCAGCAGTGATCACGAGCTTCTGAAGCTCTCAATTGCTGTTTTAACAGCATCAAATTTCTGTGTTTGTTGACGACTGGTTAGAGGGCGGAAGAAGTGAGTGCTTCAGTGTTACAGTCTTACTGTCAGTGTTGCCGCGGTCATTCCCCTGTGTGCTCCTGCACTGGTGACGGGTCCCATTTCCTGAAAGAGCAAAACGGGTATGCTTGCATCTTTTTCAAGATGCCATTCCATCTTTGCGTTTCTGGGTGCGGTAGGGCTCTGTCCCCTTCTGACGGTCACAATTGCTGCATCACGTGTTTGGGCTTACAGCACGCTGAGGCAGCTCTTGTGGATGATTCATGTTCTCAATGCGGGAATGTGACCATCTCGGTTTTGAGATCGAGACTCGCCTTCGTTCGCGAAGGTGGAGTCCCCACTCCCATGCCCTGCTCTATTGTTTCTTCTGGGCCAACTTCCCAGAAAAAAGGCTAAATTGGGTTGGGTGATCTGAGGATTACAGTGAGGGGTAATCCGCCCACTGTAGTGGACCGTTTAGCCGTTTTGTTCGGGGCCCCTCCAGAGGACAGGATGTCCATCGCAGCATTGGAGGGTGAGCGAGGCTCTGGAGATGACGACTCGGCTGCACTGCCTCCCTCTGGGAGATTAGCATTGCCCGAGCCAGATCAAGAGATGGCAGCTATGCTAAAAAGGGCCGCCGAGGTGGTCGGGCTCGAGTGGAACCCTCCATCGTGTCCCGAACCGTCTTGGTTGGATGATTGGTTTCTCGGGGCCCCAGTACCATTCTTCCCTGAAGTGCATGAGGAGCTTATGAGGGCAGAAACTCTTTCTCTGCCAGAAACCGCCTAACTAGCTCCTCCCCCCTCACTACCCTTGACGGGGGAGCAGCGAAGGGTTATGAGGCTATCCCTTCAGTAGAGTGGTCTGTCGCGATACAACCATGTCCGGCGACCACTACCTCATGTAAGGGGAATCCTCGTCTCCCCTCTAAGGCTGGTAAGTTCTCATCCGTCCTTACGGGCAAAGCTTACAAAGCCAGTGGGCAAGCCGCTTCCTCTCTGCATGCCATGGCGTTGCTTCAGGTTCACCAGGCCCAGGGACTCATGAACATGCACGAGGGTAGCCCAGACTGTGAGCTCATGGGTGACCTCAGCACTGCAACCGACCTCGCTCTTCGCGGCACGAAGGTTGCAGCTCACGCGATCGGTCTGGTGATGTCCACCTTAGTGGTCCAGGAGCGCCATCTCTGGCTCAACCTGGCAGACATGAGGGATCTGCTACCGCTGCCTCCGCTCCCGTTGGACCACCGCAGCAGTCTCCACCCAGGCTTCAGCATGGAGCCGGCCGTAGACAGGGCACCAAGCCCGTTCCAGGCGCTGCCAAGCCAGGAGGTAGCAAGCGTCAGCGTAAGCGTTCCTGAGTGGGCCACTCAGGGATTGAGAAAGGAGCTCTTGGAGATGGTCACCGATCCACTCCCTCCACCCAGAGGAGGGCCGGGTGGAGTTCTTTTGTTTTTGTGTTTGTCTGTTCCTCCGCTGGATCTCAAAAAATCGGAGCCAGCGGTATCCACATTTTCAAAGAAAGAGCAATTTCCTCTGTTCCTGGGTCCCAAGAGGGCCGGAATGGTGTTCTTGCATCGCCAGCCGAGGACCCGGTCGCACCTTCTCACGCACCCCCTGCCGTCACGTGGAGACAGGTAAGTGTTGCACCGCACACTCAGACCCCGCTTCAGGCCGCCTTCGGGCCTTCCGAGCCGGGTCCCTGTCCTCTACCTCGCTGCCCAACCCCGGGTACATCTGTGGTGCCCCTGGTCCCCCTGGACCAGTTCACAGATGCTTAAAATGCCGGCATCACTTCACTTCGGTGTTGAGCGAATGTGCCCCTGGCAGGCGCGCGGACATCGCACTCCTACTGGCAAAGGATGTGATTGAACCAGTCCTCCAGCCGATATAAAGAATGGAACTCTCAGGAGGAACGTGTCTGGTCGGTGCTATACAGAAGTGAGAAAGGGTCCCACTGAAACTTTTCAGAGGCTCCTGGGGCATATGGCAGATGCAGCCGCAATAGTACGACTTCCTCCATATGAAGACCGCTTCAGCACTGGCTTCACGGCCGAGTCCCGAGGTAGGCGTGGCAGAGCGGCACGCTCCATGAGACAATCACCTGGCCTGCCGCCAAACCTTCAGTCCGTGATCAGACCTTTGTTTCTCTGGGCCAGCCGCCCCTAGAACAAGTGTCCGCCAAACACCGGCTGAGGGGCCACGTTTAACATGCATGCAGTAACGGGGGTCTGGACAGGCCTCCGACTGCATTGGTATCAACTGCCTTGAGTTGCTGGCAGTATACCTTGCTTTGAGACACCGCTGCTCAGCAAGCTTGTACTGATCTGTACAAACACAGTGACCGTTGTGATACGCTTCCCTCGCATGTCGCAACTCACCCGCCACCTCCTCCTTGGAGTCAGAAGCTTCTGAGGTCACTTCATTCCACTTAATTTTCCAGCCTGCTCAATCGTGCCACCAACAGCCTCATGACAGCCTGAGGCCCGGGGGAGAAGTGAGACTCAATCCCCAGGCGGTCCAGCTGTTCAGGGACCACTTCGGGGCCACACAGTTACATCTGTTTGCCTCTCTGGACTCGTCCCATTGACAGTTGTTTTACTCCCTGACCAAGCAGAGAAACCCTCGGCACAGAGGCACTGGCACACATCTGGCCCCAGGGCCTCCGCAGAGATACATTTCCTCAGTGAGCCTTCTTTCCTGCAAGATGGGTGGGAGCGAGGGCTGTCTCCCTCCACCCTCTAAGCGTCCTTATTACCGCACATCACGATGCAGTGGGTGCAAATCCATGGGGAAGCATGCCTTGATCGTCAGGATCCTGAGGGGAGTGAGGAGACTGAATCCACCTTGCGCCCCCTCTATACCCTCTTGGGACTTATCTCTCGTGCTAACACACTGCAGAGACATCCCTTTGAGCCACTCAGGAGTTAAAAATCCTGTTTTTAAAGGAACAGTTCTCCTGCTTGCTTGGCCTCTATCAAGAGAGTAGGGGACCTGCACGCATTTTCGGTCGACGAATCGTGCCTGGAATTCGGGCCGGCCAACTCTTGCGGTATCCTGAGAGCCAGGTCTGGATATGTGTCCTAGGGTCCTATCTCTCCCTTAAACGGGACCAGGTGGTGAGCCTGCAAGCCCTGCCCCGGAGGAGGCTTTTCTCTGTCCCTTCCGCTCCTTGCGGTTATAGCTGGACAGAACGCAAAGCCTCAGGACCTTAGACCAGCTTGTCTGTTGCGGAGACCAGCAGAAGGGAAGGCTGTTTCCAAGCAGAGGTTGGCCCACTGGATAGTAGTTGCCATCATCTTGGTGTGTTTACCCAAGGTGCACCGTGTCCACCTGGGTAGTGAGCCTCTCCAAAGATAGAGTGTAGCTCCTTCCTGGGCGTTGACACAGGGTGCCTCGCTGACAGATGTTTTTAGAGCTGCGGGCTGGGCGACACCAAACACGTTCACTAGAAAAATAGCCTATGTGTCGAGCCGGTTGCTTCCCGTGGGCTCCCTTCACAGAAAGCCAGTTTCACTGTTAGCCCGGTTCGAAGTGTCGGCTTGCTGCGCCATTCCCCTCCTATGTACTGGATACGTGCACAATTCTTGCTCCAGTATGTGTATCCTCCACATGTTACCTCCCTAAGGGCAGGATGTGGCTTCTGCAGCGTATCCCTTTCCAAAGAAAGGGAATGCTTTCCCAGATGTCTTGTGGAACAGCAGTGACTTCCCTGGCCAAAGCCCTATCCCATCTCCGCCTCAATAATGCGGGGGGATCAGAAGACTTTTGTCTAGGCACTGGAAGGTTGCAGCATTAGTGGTGTTTTAATTGGGATCCCAATCAGTCGACAAGTCGAGCGTGAGCGACTGAAAGGGAACGTCTCAGTTACGTATTTAACCCTCTTCCCTGAAAGAGGAACGAGTTCCCCTTCAGGGAACGAGGGTGATTACGAGCTCATCGCATTTAAATACTTTGTTGTCAGAAAGAATAGGACTCATGGTGGACAACATGCCTATTTATTGGGAAAATGTTATTAAAACCAAAATTATATTTAGCATCCCATTCATTGAAAACTACAGTATATAAACATTCACTACGCTATCTAGACAATCAGCTTACTTACGATTCTGCCCAGGAGTGTTTTGCTTTCTTCTTGTGTAACATAGATTCAAGCTGCATATCTTGATGCAGCAGCAGACTGTTAAAGGGGCATTCGGCAACTCTAGCTATTTCTTCGCTGATTTTCACTTTTGTTGTCGCATGTTTTGTCAACGAGCTCCCCCTACAGCTGTGAGGCGTATATTTCACAACAATGTCGTAAAAAAACGCACTTGCGGCCCCTCCTCCCCCTTTCTACCGCTGCTCATGTGCATTTGTTATTATCGGAGCCGGCCAACTTTATCGTGTGGAGCTATGTCTACCGAGGTGGGTAATACATCATACACATTGAGGGCGGCGTATGTGTTTATGTCGAATTGCCGTAAAGCAGTTTGTGGTTCTCGCTTCTCACGAGACTTCCTATATCCAACTTACTGGGACGTTAATCCTCATGTTGCAAGGTTGGTTTTCCGCCTAGGAACGCTGGGGGGAGCGGGGAAAGTCACCATTCCCACCCGAACAGGTTATTAAACCATCCAAATGATTCAATGTTTTATTAAGTTGAAATAGTTGCCGAATGCCCCTTTAAATGACAACTGTTTTCCAAAGTACTGCTGAGCACATGTGGCTGTATTTAACACAGTAACATGGTGGTTTCTCATGCAGTGCCATCTGAGGACTCGAAGGTCACACACATTCAACAGCGGTTTCCTGCCCTGCCCTTCCCCTTTGCATTTTACAAAAGTTGCACACAAATTGCAAAACTCAGTAATCACATATATTTTGTGGCCCTCTTAAAAAGAACTGAATGTGCTTACTACACATTGTTTTACCAAGAGGCTCATAAACAAACAAGAGATATAGGAGAGGACTCTGCAAACTTTTTCATTTTGATTTTTCTTCTGGGCCATGTCAGCAATGCCAACATCACATGCACATGCATTTCAAAATGCTGCTCACAGTAAGTGTATGTGTGTATGTGTGTATGTGGGTGTGTGTAACGGCACAGAGGCAGCCTGCATACACTTTACTGGAAGACTTAAATTGGTTGCATTGCATATCCCACTGGGTCTCTAAGGTTTGTGGCTGCAGCCATACAACAATAGCAATACTTTACAAATACATATTTAGCAGCAACACCCAATTCAAGTGTAATATTTAGGAAGTAAAAGCTTCTCTTCTTCAGCAGAATGAAACCATGTATCCAGAGTTACAGAGGCTTTTGACGGTGTCCCATGTCAGCAGAGACGAGGCCCAGCCTTTAATGAGGAACAGTTTGACCTAACAAAATATGCTTCAATTTTTCATGTCTGTATTTAGAACTAGAGCTAACAAGACAAGTCAAATTTCTATATACTGCTTTGTTTTTACATTTATAACAATGTAATATCATGCTATATGATTTTGTGATTCTTTTATAGCAGATAATTTAGTATTTTACTTTTTGAAACCCATGGCAGCTAACACTTTATCAAACATCTTTCCCACTTCTGTTTGCAAATGTTTATATTTTCTTTGTGACTTTTTATTTTTATTTTTTGTTCATTTTATTTTAGCTTTTGCTTTTTGTCACTGATTATAATTGATAACTGTAAAATTTTAAAAAATAAGTAAACTACGGTTTCATTTCATTGGTCTTTCAAACCGTAAATACATACTGTATCATACACTTTTAAGCATTTCAAAACAAATTCCGGGGGAAAAACATGCTTGCCACAATTATTGGCACCCCTGGAAATTTAAAGAGTACAAAATCTAAGTATATTCCTTTTCATATTGTACATTAACTTCATCTGAAGGATTAAGAGCACAGGTTGTAAGCCATGATTTCTTGTTTTACTTGGTCATACAGTGGATATAACAAAATGTCTATGCCTCTGTAAAAAATAAATCACATCAGAACCTACAAAATGCCACATTTCAGAAAAAAAGATACAAATAAAAACTTAACCTAAAGTGTGCACAACCTTTTGTAATTGGATATGTGGCTGTGTTCAGAAAGATGTTAACTTCTCTTCACATTGTTACGTATGTGTATTTTTGTTCTTTTATATTATGCATTTATTCTTGTATATGTTTTGTGTCCTGAGTAGGATCCTCCATCTGTCTTTATTGGAATGGATGGCACTGATAGTGTAGTTTTTTCTTTGATATAAGTTATTTTGTCTTTTTTTGTGTTATTGTGGGCCGTGGGTCACCCTGATGTTTATACACCCACTGGTATTTCTTTTGTTACTGTGAAGCTCTCAACTTTACATATTTTTTTCTTACATCTTAATAAAACATTTATCGGAGCTATTCTTTTTTTGTGAAGTTATTTATTTATTTATTTTTGGGCTGGGAGTCATGTTTTTATTTTTTATTTATTGCGACTTAACCCTGGATGTAAATAAATCTCAACTCTTCTTGTAAGATTTTTCTTACATCTTCTTGGTTGCTGCTACTACAAGAGACACAAAGCCTTAATGAAGTGTCACATTACCGAAGCATTAGATACAGTGGAACATAGTGAAGTTATTCACTTCATCCGTGATAAAGTATCGGGTCAGAGGTCACTCTTCGACTAAAACTAGACTCTCGTACGGCCGTTACTGGAAGCCAGTGATTATAAAGTTATAAATATGGATATTTTTCAGAATCAGAAAGAGCTTTATTGCCAAGTGTGCTTGCACACACAAGGAATTTGTTTTTGGTACTGAGGCTTCAGTAGACATATACAAATACAACAAGAAACATAATACTACAAATTATAAGAATAAAGAATAAAAATATAAATATATGAGAATAAAAGTATCCCAGTTGGGTTTAGTCAGAATAGACATTTTCAGATTTACAGATTATGAGCATATTTACATTGTTTTGAATATTATAAATAAATAAATCTACATATAAGTATCACCTGAGTTGTAGGATATTGCACTAAACAGTGGGAGTATTGCACTTAAGGCATATGCCTTGGGAGATATGTTAACTGTTCAGGAGGGAAATGGCCTGTGGGAAGAAACTGTTCCTGTGCCGAGATGTTCTTGTGGCCAGTGATCTGAGTCGCCGTCTTGACGGTAACAGTTCAAACAGGAGGTGTCCAGGGTGAGTGGAGTCTGTGATGATTTTACCTGCTCTCTTCCTCACTCTGGAAGAGTACAGGTCCTGGAGGTTTGGCAGGGGGGCACCAATAATCCTCTCCGCAGTCCGGACTGTCCGTTGTAGTCTCCGGATGTCCGATTTGTTAGCTGAACCAAACCAGACAGTGATGGAAGTGCATAAGACAGACTCAATGACGGCTGAGTAGAACTGAATCAGCAGCTCCTGTGGCAAGTTGAACTTCCTCAGCTGGCGAAGGAAGTACAGTCTCTGCTGGGCCTTTTTCACAATGGAGTCAATGTGATTGTCCCACTTCAGGTCCTGAGAGATGGAAGTGCCCAGGAACCTGAATTCCACTGCTTCCACAGTGCTGTTCATGATGGTGAGTGGGGGGAGTGCTGGGCTGTTCCTCCTGAAGTCCACGATCATCTCCACTGTTTTGAGCGTGTTCAGCTTAAGGTTGTTATAACTGCACCAGACAGCCAGCTGTTCAACCTCCAGTCTGTAAGCAGACTCGTCACCGTTTCGGATGAGACCGATGAGAGTGGTGTCGTCTGCAAATTTCAGGAGCTTGACAGTGGGGTCTTTAGAAGTGCAGTCATTAGTGTACAGGGAGAAGAGCAGTGGGGAGAGAACGCACCCTTGAGGGGCGCCAGTGCTGGTGGTGAGAGTCCTGGATGTGTGTTTCCCCAGTCTCACTCGCTGCTGCCGGTCCGTCAGGAAGCTGGTGATCCACTGACAGATCAAGGATGGTATGGAGAGCTGGGTCAGTTTGGCTGTGAGAAGACCAGGCATGATGGTATTGAAGGCCGAACTGAAGGTCCACAAAGAGGATCCTTGCATAAGTCCCTGGTCTGTCGAGATGTTGCAGGATATAATGCAGTCCCATGTTGACTGCATCGTCCACAGACCTGTTTGCTCTGTAAGCAAACTGAAAGGGATCCAGCAGGGGTCCAGTGATGTCCTTCAGGTGGGCCAGCACCAGTCTTTCAAACGACTTCATGACCACAGACGTGAGAGCGACAGGTCTGTAGTCATTAAGTCCAGTGATTTTGGGTTTTTTGGGGACAGGAATGATAGTGGAGCGTTTGAAGCAGCAGGGAACTTCACACTGCTCCAATGATCTATTGAAGATCTGCGTGAAGACCGGGGCCAGTTGGTCAGCGCAGGCTTTTAAACAAGCAGATGAGATGCCGTCTGGGCCTGAGGCTTTCCTAGTCTTCTGTTTTTTGAAGACTCGGCTCACGTCCTCCACACAGACCTTAAGCTCAGGTTGGATGGCAGGAGGGGGGGGGGGAGTGGGAGTGCAGGAGGTGATGGTGAATGTGTGAAGTGCAGGTTAGAGCCGGTGTGTGGTGTGAATGAGGGCTTTTCAAACCTGCAATAAAATTAGTTTAAATCATCAGCCAGGTGTTGATTGTCCACAGATCGGGGGGATGGTGACTTGTAGTTGGTGATGTTCCTCAGGCCATTCCAGACTGAAGATGGGTCGTTGGATGAAAACTGTTTTTTCAGTTTATCAGAGTAGCTTCTTTTAGCAACTCTGATCTCCTTTGTCAGTCTGTTTCTGGCCTGGTTATACATGATTTTATCCCCACTTCTGTAGGCATCCTCTTTGGCATGACGAAGGTGTTTGAGTTTCCCAGTAAACCATGGTTTATCATTAGTAAATGATAAGAATGTCCTGGTAGGAATGCATGTATCCTCACAGAAACTTATATATGATGTTACAGTATCTGTGAGCTCATCCAGATCGTTGGTAGCAGCTTCAAAAACAGTCCAATCAGTGCAATCAAAGCAGGCCTGTAGATTCTGCTCTGCTTCATTAGTCCATCTTTTTACAGTCCTTATTACAGGTTTAGCTGATTTCAGTTTCTGCCTGTAGGTCGGTATGAGATGAACCAAACAGTGATCAGAGAGCCCCAAAGCTGCTCGTGAAACGGAGTGATACGCATCTTTTATTGTGTTTCTAACAGTGGTCCAGTATATTACTGTCTCTGGTGGGACATGTAACGTGCTGTCTGTATTTTGGTAGTTCACGGGAAAGATTTACTTTGTTAAAATCCCCAAGAATGATTAAAATAGAGTCAGGATACCTTTGTTCTGTTTCGGCTATTTGTTCAGCCAGCTGTTGTAGCGCCGCGCTCACGGAGGGAGGGATGTAAACATTCACGAGAATGAAAGAGGAAAACTCCCAAGGCGAGTAGAAAGGTTTACAGTTTATGAAATGTGCCTCTAAATTAGGAGAGCACATCTTCTTCAGTGTTGCTACATCTGAACACCAACTTTCGTTAATGTAGAAACAGCTCGGAACAGCTGGAAGTCCGGCAGATGTATTGCGTTGTCCGGTATGGCTTCACTCAGCCAGGTTTCAGTGAAGCACAGAGCAGCGGAGTTTAAAAAATCCTTGTTAGTGCGGGTGAGGAGAAGAAGTTCGTCCGTTTTGTTAGGAAGGGATCGGAGATTCGCGAGATGAATACTGGGGAGTGCAGTGCGCAGGCCGCGCTCACGGAGTTTAACCAGCGCGCCGGCTCGCTTCCCGCGTTTGCGTCTGACCGCGCGTTTGAACAACAACGCTGCCCCTCCGACGAGAATGTCCTGCAAGACGTCCGAATAATCAAAAACTGTAGAAAAGTTATCTGGTGTGTGTTTCCTAATGTCCAGTAGTTCGTCTTTGGTGAAACTGATAGGAAAAGAATGACTAAACGCAGAACAAACAAACAAAAACAACACAATAGCTGGAGAGCCCCACACAGAGGCAGCCGTCTGCGGCGCCATATTGGATGTATTTTTCTTACAAAGACGCATGGTTTCACTTCAGAAAGCCTTTATTAACCCTATGGAGTCGTATGGATTACTTTATGATGGATGGATGCACTTTTTTGGGCTTCAAAATCTCTAGTTATTATCCAGTTACTATGAATCTGAATCACTAAATCTAAGTTCCTCTGTATTGCTGATGTAGCAGGAACCAGATTTGATCGACAGATAATCATTTTTAGTGATATTCTTCCAGATATTTCAGCATTTTTCCATAATCAGGTATCGGTTTTGTAATATCGGATTCACCGATAAATGGTGCCATTTTGTGGATATTTTGAGAATTGCAAGCAAGACTGCCGCTAAAGCACTGCGTCTGAGGGGAGATGTCATCAATGGTGTTCAAAGGTAAAATAACTGACCTCCCTTAATTAATACACTTATTTTAACATAACTGCAATTAATGCACAAATGAGATGTTACATTAATGCTTGATATGTACTTTAAACTCGGCACTAAGGTAACCTCGCCCACTTAAAGAGCTCACAGGTAAATCATGTATAAAATGAACCAGCAGTCAGGATTTTGATATAAACACTTGCTTTTACACAGCAGTTTTATTTAACAAAGTCCCTTCCATATGGACACATAAAAGAAACCTAATAATCAAAAAGAACAAAATAAAACAACCCAGGCAGTACACTGAGGTACAAGTGGAGTAAAGAAATGAATCATACTCCAAACAAATACTTAATTCACCTCAGCATTTACCATATATGTGACACCCTCACACCAAACCACTGCATCCACTAAAAGTAAACACCACACGTGCGCCCACTGCCCCTCGAGTGCAGCCGCCTGGGAAAACCTAAAAAGAACTGTAATATACTTGAATAACATGAGGAGACGTTCGTAACTTTGTGAAACTTTACTGAACTCAAGGCAAGAACATACATCTAGCTTGGCCAATCCCAGAAAACACTCTGGCCAAAAACACATATTCACCCCAAAACAGGAACGCCCTCCCCAGGCTTTTAGCCTCTTAAAGGAACCTCACTATTGCAATAGTCAGTCAATACATTACAAGAACAAACATAAACACCTTTAAACAAACAACTCAGCAATCCTTCATTCTCATGAACACCATGCTATGTCATTAGGCTACTTCCCAACAAATGTCTAGTCAAAAAGAGGGACTCGACATATGCTGAGCACACTTAAAACACCATTTCCAGCGAGTTCAAAAACTCATTAAAACACCATATAAAATAGCAACAGTAGAAAACAAAACTCTAAATAAAACAGATAACAATCGGTGCCAGTCCTACAATAAAAATGCACACGTTAGTACATATCTAAAACAAAAACATTTAATTACTATCGACTCGGCTAATACCTGGTTTTAGTAGCTCGTGGTCTCCACTGATATCTTAGTCATCAGCCCCGCTCCTGAAGCATCAAAATGCTGAAACAAGGAACAGTATGCTTAGAAAACAGTATACAAAACCACAACCTTGTCACTACCTTGCCTTAGCAGCTTGGGTTATGCACTGCAATAATCATCACCTTCTACTCTTCTGATCGTTTGTCTCCCTTTAAATGAGTTCTTTCACCTGGTCTAATTTCTGTCACAATTATTAATCCTAACTCCCTTACCGGTCATGCCTCACACAATTCTTAGTGTCCCCCTTTCTACCACACTAAGAAATAAAGACAAACTCACGTAATCAAGTCATAAAGACGAAACTTATAATAAATAAGCCATGAATGAGTGCATGTTGGAAATAAAAATTTTCCCTCTTAATTTTACACTTTAGGAAGTGAAAATATATATTTAGTGTATTCTCTCATTCACTTTTATAAAAGTTTTCCCAACTATGATGACTTCAGCTTCTGAGAAACCAGGAAATGTGTAAATGGTCTACTTGTTTTGAGTTGACAATATAGCACACAAAAAATGGCACAGAATGAGTTTAATGTGCATTTAGAAACTCACAGCACATGCTGAGACACCAAAAACACTGACTGATCATGAGCCGCTCACGTGTAAATGAACACAATGCCGAGCTTCATATATACAACACAACTGACTATATACTTATTAAATTAGAAAGTGCAGCTGATATCGGTGTATCAGTACCGCAGAAGATCGTATTGAAACTATTCAGAAATTTCCATAAAAAAATATGATGAACCTGAAGTTTTATTTTGTAAGACATAATAAACAAAAATTATCATAATAAAAGACAAATTTTGAAATAAACACACAAAACCACTGGAACCCGTATTTACTAAGATAGGCCTACTATTTGGTATTTCTAGCTTAATGATTTTGTAAACTGGATTCCTTCCCTGTCATATTCTATGCAAAGAATCAACACATGTTTCTGGCAGAACAGGAAACTCTATCTATCTCTATTATGGATCTCTAACGCGTCTGTCATCCGGGTGTGTGATGATGTGGAATCCGCTGATGATAAAAAAAAAGAAAAAAAAAAGAAAGCAAAAAGGAATCCGCTGATGATGCGCATGATTATTGCGCATGCGCGGCGCAGTTTACGTACGCTCTCTTGCGTAAGTGTGTCGTGACTCGTGTTTCTCTGCTCGTCTCTCCTCCTCTCGGCTGAGTCCTGTCCTCCTCACGACCTTACAGAGGTATGTTCAGATCTGAGACCTTTATACTGCGGTAGATTATAAAGTCGCGAGGGTCATTGAGAGTGAGTGTGATTGCCTGTATCTCTAGTGTTTTAGTGACTCTGGGATGATGATTGGGATGGTGAAGCGCATCAATGTCGCGAGCAGGGCCGGAATGCCACAACTTCTGCTTATAATGCGCTCGCTGTGTCTGTGCATGAGCATCGAGGGCGCTATCGTGATCAAATGTGCACGTGCTGTTTAAATGCATTCATCCAGTTTATGTTATTGCATTGTAATGGTTTTATTTAAATGCATACGAGCACGCATGACTCTTGTCATTGTCTCGCTGCGCAAGCAGATCGGTATGACAAACCAAAGGAAATATTGAAGTGTTAATTGCTGTACTACTGTGTGAAAGAGTCTGGCAGCAGTGATTCTGTGCTCGTTTATCCTCAATCTACTCTGATAGTGGCCTAAAAACCTGCGCCACTGAGTCTGATGCTTTTATCTGTAGATATCGTGTTGATTCATGCATAGAATATGCTCTTTCTGCTTTCCTTCTCTGGCTTATTCTTATTCTCGCATGAATCACGTATAGTGTGTGTAAGGGAATTGGCCTTTATTGTAATGTGTGTATGATCGATGTATTCATGTGTCAACCAACATTAGGCCGGTTTTGCTGTGTAAAATATCTCACCGGGACTGAATTGGTCCATCTTTGGAGAAGCTTCTCACTGCAGAGCCAAGGGGTGGGGCTTGACGTCCAGCCCCTCCTCTCTGGATGTAGGGGACGGAGCTTGAACCCATAACCCTATCCCTAATGAGGTCAAGCTCCGCCCATTAGAGCCACAGAGATGACTGTCAGACTCATGACGTCTAGATAGGGAGCTCTCTCTGCAGTGAGCAACACATGCATGTGTTCATGAGCCGCTCCCTGTGTGACCTTGCCGTGACCTCTGCCATCTTCTGTCCTGCTCACCTGACACTCTCTGCATTGCAGACAATGGCCATTCCTCCGACATATGTGGACCTGGGCAAGTCTGCCAGGGACATCTTCACCAAAGGATACGGTATGAATTAATCTTTTTTTATATTAGCGCTTAAGGATGCATTCACACTACAAGCGACTTTGCCAGTGGGCGTTCCCACTACTAGTTGGCTAGTAATGTTTGTGAGTGACATTCACGGATGTTACTCCAATGTTGTAGACAACAAATCAGTTTTCTTGCCACTACAAACAAACATTTTGGAAGGAAAAGTCTAAATATAAATGGAATCAGTACATAAAATGCATAATATTAAAGATGAACGAGAAACAGTGAGTGCTCGTTGTGTAAGACTGTAAGAACTGTAAGAGAGGGCTACTCTCTTAGAAAAAAAAGGAAATTACCATTTGAACTCACTCTTGTGCACCATTCGAGACGCAAGTCTCACCCCAGAATCATTCTAATCTACATCTTTTACCTTGAACCCCCATTCCCCCCCCACTTCTTTTCCCTCATGCTGAAATCATCTGAAATTCATCCATAATGAACAATTATCATACAGTTTTATACATGTTTGGTATCATTTGAAAAGTATCAGTGCGACTGGTACAAATGTCTCATTCCCAAAGAAGTAAACCAAAAGGTAATAAAGTTCTTAAGAGTTTAGAAATATCTTGCACACAGAAGTGTGTGTCTTACAGACAGATGGTCAGAAGGTGTTAACTCAATGCAAATTTCCACTGTTAGCAAATGGTTCCATGTAAATCAACTTCTGCCTCAGTAAGTCTGGGACAGTGTTTAAGGTGAATTTCCACTGTGAACTCATGTTTACATTTGAAGTGAGTTCTGGCTATATAATGGAATGCAGAAAAAGGATCAGGCCTTTTCTGTACCTCAGATCAGCCCGTGAGGCTGAGAATCGCCGAAACTCTCAGCATTCATGTATTTCTTAATGTCGGGTTAACATTTCTCCTCTTTATTCCAGAGCATTTGATATTTTGTATTGATTATCTTTGAACTGATTATGAAATTCTAATGATACATTTACCTGACATAATAAATTGTTACATTTGATTATTCTAACTGACTTTGACATTATTTTCATTAGAGTTAAAGGAACATTCTCTCACATTTAATGATGCACGGATATCATTAAAAACCTTTTCATTTATGGAGTCAGATGAAATAACGAGAGAATACATTTGAAAAAAATGTATTGCATTTAATCAAAAATACTTTGCCGCGAGAAAAGAAAGTAACACGCAGAGACCTTCCGTGCTGATCGGATGCTGGACTTTGGGCCGATCGAGCGCGAGTTTACATTTGCCATCGCGGATATTTAACTGCAGTAAACGGGCAAATGCCGGTCTATGGGTTCACGAAAGCATTCAGTCTCAGAGTTAGCACGGCAAATATGTACACAGAGAGTTATCATAAATTATAGGACCGTTTCTGACTGCTAAAACTAGCTTTTCATTCATCTTGCCTCGGTCGGACTCGGCACTGAAGAGTGACGGATCACGTGACTTCACTGTCTTCACTCCTATTGGTTGTCGCTCCCAAAAGTCGCTCTTCATTTGCGTAAAGTTGAACATATCGCTGGACACGCCCCATCCAGTCGCCAACGGTCACTGTCGCCAGAGATCGCCCGCTCTTCATTGAAATGAATGGGATCCTGTCGCTGGTAGTGTGAACGCACCTTAAGGCTGTAACCTTGTCTTGAACATTGGCGGGGACCAAAGATATATTTTTTGTATGTGTGTGTTAATAGTGTTTGAACATAAATGTGTCGGCAGTGTGTGTACACAACCACCCTATAATGGTAAAAATCCACACACTCGTAAGCAGTGGCTCAGAACAAGCCGTTTGCAGATTGTAGTGTTTGTGCCTCGCCCACTACTACTGACAGACTCCGCCCTATTTACATAGGCCCCGCCCTCAGTGAGCTGTACAGAATGCACTTTTTGCAAAGGCCATAATTTTGTAGGTCTGATAAAAAACAAAAGGTATTTGATCACAATCAGCAAAAAAAACCTGAAAAGCATCTCTTTTGTTAAAAAAGTACAAAATAAATAGAATCATGAAAAATAAAACGTGCAGAGATTAGTTTTCTATGCTATGATAAAATTACACTTTTTCAAGAAGCGGCATCTGAGGCTTCCCTTTCCAGGACACACGTATTTCATCACTGGACTGTATGAGACTTCCACGAGTCACGACACAAATCTGCACGATAACAAATGATTTTCTCTCATTAAAACATTGGAAACAATTTAAAATACTCAATCATTTATGGTCATACAGATTAGAGTAATATATAATTTGAGACTGTTAAGGGTCTGTTTTTATTTGTGTGTACACACAATAAAAAACAAAACATTGCTTTTGTAAAATAAAGAAAACAAAAAGGAGACTGCTATATAACCTATATATATATACACACACACACACACACACACACACACACACACACACACACACACAGACCATTACATAATACACAATACACAATCTGATGTTAAACACGGTTATTTTAACAAATAAGTTGAAATGATGCAGGATAATGACTTACAAAAAGCAGATAACTTCAGTTAAAAATCTCATAGCTCATAGTACATTTGTCTTTAATGGTTCACAAGTAAAAAATCGTTAAAAATCAATTTCCCCTATGGAGAAAATGAATTTTTATTTCAGGAACCTGACGTTTTCACTCTATTAGAAGTCTAGAACGGCTGAACACACTGTACTGAGTCCTCCAAAAAACAGACATAGAACATCTGTTATAATATGATGAAATTACATTATAAAATGATTTGTTTTCATGATTTTATTGATCAGTCGCTTCACACAGTTGGTGGAAACTTTCTCTGAAAACTTGGCGTGCTTTTGTCAAAAGTCTCTAGCAGCTTATTAAACTGCATGTGTAATTCGCTGAGATATTGAGATCCTCTCAGGAGTGAAACAAGGATTTTCAGTTCAGTAATGTGCTTTCAGAGCAGTGCTTTACTACATCGACATCTTAAAGCTACAATATGTAAGATTTTCGTAATAAAATATCCAAAAATAACTTTCACAGTGTGATATATTTCCTGCAGTTGTGTAGTTACAATATCCCAAAAGTTCCCAAAGATTTTTAATTTCAGATAAATTCCAATTTTAAATAATGGCTCGTCCCTGTTCACTTGTCGCCTGTCAATGATGTAATATCCGCGTTATCTCTGGTTTCCGCTCATACTGCCGTAGTAACCATGGCGACAGACATGGACAACTGCGTTACTCAAGCAGACTTTAGGACAAAAGGAGAACTAAAACGAGGTGAGCAAATGTACATAAAACTAATCAATGTTATATAGCTCAACATGTTGAACTGCTAGAATATGATAACATATAGAATAACATTATAACTTTCAACACACATTTAAATGCAGTTTAGTATGATAGTGTAAACCAAAAAGAAACAGCGCTGCGTTACCTCGGATAAATGACGGATAAATGGTCCGTCTGGCGCGCGGTTCAAATGAGTTTCGTTCCGCTTATGGCGCATAAACATTATCAAACATTTATGGAACTCTTGATATCGTTTTATCGAGAAAAATTATATCGCGATAATTATCGTTATCGTTTTATCGCCCAGCCCTAATTCCGCTTATGCGTCATAAATCTACGCCTTTGTTATTGTAAGAGGTTATGACCCCTAGCGGCGAAAAAAATACATATTGTTGCTTTAACACTGGGATTTATGGGCACTGATCATTTTGTGCCGTGACATGCAGTCAGATCACACACTGATCGCTCTTCATGCTGTTTTGTGTTAGTGATGTTGTCTTTGTCATTTGCAGGTTTTGGTCTTATCAAGTTGGATTTGAAAACAAGGTCAGAGAATGGATTGGTAAGTAGACAGTGGATCATAGACTAAATCAACAACGCTACCGAGCTTGATAAAATATTGACGTGATTTCTGTTCAAATGTCTATTTCACTAACAGAATCAGACTGTGGGACAAACTCAGTTGAAATGCTGCTGATGTGTAGTTTTAAAATGCCAAAATGTTTAATGCTTTTTTCTTTTGCCCATGGGAAGTCAAGAATCTGCTGAGGTTAATGTAGACACTAAGACCTGTATAGAGCAATTGACCTTTTGATTGTTTACTCGTGTTAGTATGAGCTAGGAATGTTAATGTCTGATACAATTAAACCTGTCATCAACAATGAAAGGTGATGTATGCATGTTAAAACTGTCATGCCATTTATTGTGAGTTTGTGACAAAGGATTTTCTCTTTAGATACAGAAAAGTTTAGGCCTGGTTGTTGACTCTGATTTCACGAGTCAATTTGGTTCCGATTGACAAGCTCTTGATTTAATTCGTATTTTGATTTAGTACGTGTACGTGTCCATTTAAGGGAGAGAGTATCTCAACTGAAGCTGTAAACTATACAGGGAATCCTGGCAGTTTGCATATAATTATAACAGTTTATATTTAAGTGCTTAATTTGGATATAATAATCAACACTCAAATAAAACAGACATGGATACAGACATTTAAATTGCACATAAAGCAGTTTATGTATTTTAAAATATATATACATATCTACTCCAATTCGTTAAGTATAAACATTAAAACAATCTCTTTTCATGACAGTTTGTTTTAAACATAAATTAAATAATCAAGACATCACTAACAGGTTAAGAAAATATATAGTGCATATGTAATATCTGGACATTTGAGAGCAGTAGGTGTATTTAATTATACAATTACTGTTGTTTTGTATCAATAAGTGCAGTTTTACAGTAAGGTTCATTAGTTAACATTAGTTAATGTATTAACTAACATGAACTAACCATGAGCAATACATTTGTTACTGTATTTATTAATCTTTGTTAATGTTAAAATGCAGCTGTTCATTGTTTGTTCACAGTGCATTAACTAATGTTAACAAGATTTAATAAAGTATTAGTAAATGTTGAAATTAACATTAAATGCTGTATAAGTGCAGTTCATTAATAGTTCATGCTAACTAATGTGGTTAACTACTGTTAATTAATGAACCTTATTGTAAAGTGTTACCATTTATTTCTTAGAAATGCACATTTGACAGTAAAGCACTGAGCTGGAGTTTAGATGCAGATGAAATTAACTTCTATTAACAACAGTAACATGCAAAAACCTCATTAAATATTCTTCTTTTATTAAATGTAACATTGTTCTTCTATAGTATCATACTGAACTGACCGACAGCTTAAGCTATTATATAAAAGTGAGGCTTTATGTCAAACGCACATGAACAAACAAAAAAGAGATCTTGTCACATCCGCTTGTCGGAGAAAGTGTTTATGGCAGTATTATACAGCGATATCTATGGAACTTTAATATAATCAGCTAACCTAGCTAGTTCTTTTCATTGTTGCTGTTTTATTCAATTTAAATATTTGAATGTTAGTGAGAAGAAGAAAAATAAAGGCATCTTGAGTAAAACGGCTCTATATTTAACAAAACGCATACAAAAGACAGAACTAGAAGTGATTTGACCCATTTTACAGAATACTTAGACAAAACTTTGTGTGTAATTTTATAATAGTGATTTCATTGTCTAAATATAAATTTAAAAGCAAAATCTGTGCAGAAAATATATATTACTGACTGAGTGGAAATGGCTAATAAGTCAATAAGTGCTCCTCTGCCGCCATCTACTGGTTATACTGGCAATTTCATGTCTTTTCATTTTTAAATAAAAGTGTTTGTTTACCACTAAGAGTTCGTTTTCCTAGATCTTGAAAATTTGAACATTACAAATGGGGACTATCTTTTAAGGATGAACAAATAATGTTATCACATTAAAAATAACATTTTAAATTGGATAATATTTAGAGCTGTGAAGTGTTTTGAAATTGTGAGAAGTACTTGAAAGTTCTTAAAGTGCTTGAAATTCACTCTCAAAAGGTTGTGTGAACCCAGAAATGAATAATGTAAAAACATTAGACTATTTCTGCCACAATACCATGGTTACAGTTAGCGTTTCTACATTAAATCCATGGTAAATTTGGTGATTTGTGGACTGAAAAGCATTCCATAACTTGTTCGCGCAACGTTTCACAATGTCTCTCCTAGTTTTCTGGTTATCTATGGTTTTTAACAAAGAATATTAAGGGCTTTCGCACCGGAGGAACCTTTTCCTAGTTCCTCGAACTATTGGCGGAAGATCCCGGATTTTGGCGTGGAACGATTTCACTTCTAGGAACTCCTTTTGGAGGAACTAATTTATCTAATAACTATTCTAACTCTAACCCTCCTACATTAGAGTCTAAACCAGCGCTATAGGAACTATCCGTGACGTTATTCGCTGATTGGCCGAACGCACGCGAAACACCAGCACCCGCCATTTTTCATACTTCTCCTGACTGATTGACACATCATTGTTCATCATATGTTCTCCTGCTTCTGTAGGAATTTAAAAGCTCCGGCTCGGCTAACACAGAGACCAGTAAGGTAGCAGGAACGCTGGAGACCAAGTACAAGTGGGCCGAACACGGCCTGACGTTCACCGAGAAGTGGAACACCGACAACACTCTCGGCACAGAGATCACTCTGGAAGACCAGGTGAGAGACATGAAAAACTGATCCAGTGCACATGATGTGATATGAGTTTAGGGCTGGGCGGTATATCGAGTTTGTATGATATATCAATTTATTTTTTTGAAACGATATGGAATGAGGCAATACCATTTATATCGATACAGTAGTTTAATACGAGCACATCTGACAAATAGCGGAGGATGCAGTGTGAGCTCCTGCAGTGAAAGTAATTTGTCCTAAACATGACATAAACAGCTTATATTTAGTGGTCGACCGATATTGATTTTTTTGATTGCCGATATCTTAGAGAGCAGTGTGGCCGATATATATATATATAGTAAGGGTGTCACGATTTCGATTTTAAATCGAGATCGATCGAAATTAATTCACAATCTCAAAAATCAAAATAAAAAATGGAATCGTCGATGCTGCCACGCCCCCATGTCGCGGCCGTGATGGAAAGTTCAGATCGTTTTACTGACTCTATTGTTCAATCTCGTTCATCAAAATTAACTAATCTTTTTTTCTAGTCATTTCAGGGGTTTTAAATGTTATGCTTTTAACAGGCAAATTCCCCGAACACATCCACCTACGCAATCTTGATCATCTTCTGAATTAAGAAATCATTATAATGCAGTCAAAAATAATTTACAGGGAACATTAATAATTACTTGACCTTCCGAGTCTTTTGTTCATTTGTCGCGTGACAGAGGTCATGAACGACTCATCACGGCGCGGAAAAAAAACCACACGTGTTGAAAGGCTGTGACTAACTTAGATTCTATGCCCGAGCCCGAACTTGGCCCGACCCGGGCCGATATTTCCCGTCACTATCCTCGGGCCGGGCTCTTGATCTATAGACGTGCACTCCCAACGCAATAGATAGAGTGCGGCGCGGGACTAGATTTGATGGCCGAGTGCGAGCGCGGTCGGTAATGCACTCACTCTGTGTGTGCGGGAGAATAAAACGATTCATGAAAAAAAAACTGACTTTTTGTTCAGTGCTGAATTCTGTAAGCTGGCAAATCCTCTAATTATAACAAACAAAGTGTAGGCTATATATTATGAAAGATTCATTGTGCAGTCAGCTTCATTGATAATAACAGAGATGTGTGAGATTGCGATGAACTGATGTCAGCTTTTTAGGAGCAACAGCAACCTGTGCTTAAAAAAAAAAAAAGTAAAAATCGAGAATCGAACCGTGACCTTAGAATCGAAAATGTAATCGAATCGAGGATTTGGAGAATCGTGACACCCCTAATATATATATATTAGTGCTGGGCAACGATTAAAATTTTTAATCGCGATTAATCGCACGGTTTTCTTGCGATTAATCGCGATTAATCGCATTGTTATGCGCAAAATTGAATAATGACTTCTAAAGTAGTGTATTGCGCACTTTTGATTTAAATGTACTGCTATATACACAAAAGTGCAATAACTTTAAACAAATAAGGTGCTTTTATACCAGCAGTATTCCCTTTACACAGTAATCTCAAATCTCAACTTAAACATTAATGTAATCAAATATTTAAACAAAGCTATTTGCCACTGCCAGGGCATTGCCTTTTATCTAGTTTGTTAAAACAAGTCCAGTTTTCTTGTTTTTTTTCTGAACAGGTATCAACAGGTATCTTTTATCAGGGAGCAGCAGAAACAGTCTATGTAGTAGTCAGAGGTCATGATCACTACTATATAAGTCGACCAACGTTACTTATAGTAGCTTAGGTTTGGTCATGCCATGGTTTAAGATTACATTAAACAGAGTAAAAAAAACAATTTATACTTTATACTCACGCCGTGGCTGTGTAGCGCGCGTACACTTCGGCGTACCCTGACGTGCACCTCTCCAAAAATGTAACGTCAATTCTACGCGTACCGCAAGCGCTGTGATTGCTACAACCGCTCCCCGGGTTTTACATGCTCCCTCTGCATGTGTAATTGCGCGTCAACGCGGACAACGACGCAGAGATATAAATGAAAACCAACGCGTAGTCTATAGCGTATTGTCTTCGGCGTAAGTCCGATGCAGAAGTATAAATCAGCCAAGAGTGAGGTGAAGTGGTCGAGCACAAGGTGCAGCGACAAGCGGGTGCGTTCCTGTGAAACTGTTGCGGTCATGCTCGCCTCAAGCACGCGCCCGCGCCCGCTCGTTGCCGAAGTTGAATTGTCTATAACTTTTTATAAAGGACGCGCAGCACAAATCATTAGAAGAGAGACTGATCCTCGGCTCGCTGTTAGTGAGTTTCCAGAATCTAAATAGTTATTATCTATAGGTTTTATAGGTAATATCCATAGAGCGCCTGTCATTCACTCGCGGAGCGCAACCCTTTAACTGTTCACCAGAGAGAACCTGCCTCTCTCCACTGCTTGTTTGGGTGGGTTATTTGCTGGCTGACCAACATCCCACCCCTCCTGTGATCATGGTTTGACTGTAGGCCTATGTGTATTCAGAGCCAGTGAGCAACGGACTTTCAAAATAATAATAATAAAAAAAACTGCGTTAACGTGCGATAAAAAAATTGTCGGCATTAATTAATAAATGCGTTAACGCGATAATAACGCGTTAACTTGCCCAGCCCTAATATATATATATATATATATATATATATATATATATATATATATATATATATATATATATATATATATATATACTTTATGTGCATTTTAATCAATATTTATTAAATTAGAAATAAATTACAAAACAAATCTTTAAAATAAACATGCTTATACTTGGATGGCAACTTCTTGAATCTGCAGTTCTATAACACTATTTTTCACAAATAAAGTAATTGTTTAAAAATATATGAATGTGAATAAAAAGGAAGTAAACACTGTAACGGCACTCAGTAATCTGGTCATTTCGCTACAGTAAAAGACCTGGGTGTTACATTAGACTGCAACCTGTCTTTTGAAAAGCATATTTCATATGCTTCGTAAGCTACATAATATGCTATCAGTCTCTGATGCAGAAAAGTTAGTTCATGCATTCATGACCTCGAGACTAGATTACTGTAATGCTTTATTAGCTGGTTGTCCTGCATCTTCAATAAACAAGCTACAGTTAGTCCAAAATTCAGCCGCTAGAGTTCTTACTAGATCAAGAAAATATGATCATATAACACCGATTTTATCATCACTTCATTGGTTACCTATAAAGTTCCGTATTAAATACAAGGCATTGCTTTTGACTTAGAAGATCCGTTAAATAGACTGGAGCTAAACCATTTAGAGCTTTATATCACCTTACAATCCATCGCGCTCTTTAAGATCACTAAATTCGAGGCTTCTGGTCATTCCTAGGATATCCAGATCCACCAAAGGAGGAAGAGCATTTTCACATTTAGCTCCGAAGCTCTGGAATAGCCTTCCTGATATTGTTCGTAGCTCAGACTCGCTCTCCCAGTTTAAAACTAGACTGAAGACGCATCTATTTAGCCAGGCATTCATATAAATTTTTTATCTTACAGTTACTGTAAATTCGGCCTCTAGTTCATAAACGCCAGAGGAGAACTGGCCCCCGACTGAGCCTGGGTTCTCCCAAGGTTTTTTTTTCTCCATTGGGTCATCTGATGGGGTGTTAGGACACCATTAGGTCACTGGATGGAGTTTTTCGGTTCCTTGCCACTGTTGCCTTTGGCTTGCTCAGTTGGGGATATTCAAATTAATTAACCAATCATACCATTGATCAGCTCTACCAAACTTGGATGTCTTTTTTCCAGTAATAAACAAACATTAAGTTGTTTTGATTGATACTGTGAAGCAGCTTTGATACAATCTGTATTGTGAAAAGTGCTATATAAATATATTTGACTTGACTTGACTTTTTCGCATACCATTTACTTTCTTTGTTTACCAGTTCTGTCTAACAAAGTATTAGATATGACTGACAAAGATCGTAAACTAATGAAGACGGAGAATGTGTGTGAGCGCTGTGTGATCAGGCGCTGCCGTTCTCTTCTTAGCGCCGCCCAGCAAAATAAAAGTCAGAAAAACTGATCGGCCGACGCCGATATTTTAAAAATGCCAAATATCATCCGATATATCGGTCGACCACTACTTATATTGAGGGCTTCAAAATAGATGTAGTTAACAAGTTTAAAGCAGTTTGCCCTGTCAGATACTGTTGCTGACTAACAGATAAATACTGGCGCTGTTTAATGTGTTTGAGACGTGGTGCTTTCCTCAGTGCTTAACTTACATTTCACTTGTATATTCTCCATCTGTAAATGTTAGAAAATCAAACAAATATGTCCATTTCACTGTCAGGAGAGGACGAGCTTCTGCAAGCGAATCTCCGCTAAAATTCAAGCTTCCGTGAACGAGCGCCAAACAGACGGAGCACAATAGAATAGTTGCGAAATAATTCTGACTAAAATATACATATTGCTAAAATAATTGTTGTTGGAGACAATAAATTTGCCATATGTGGAATTTTAAACCTACAAGTATATTTTTCTGAAAGTGACCATAATGGGGTAATCAGATGCAGGCTAATATAATTAGTTTGTGCTTTTGTTTTTGTTTATGTGTTTCCATATCCTTCATTATCAACATTGTTTGTAGGATATCATTGAGCAGGATGTGAAATATTTTTTTATTTTTAAATACAGATTTTCTTTATCCAAATAAAAAAACGTAGGAAGTACAGAGATGTATATCGTATATCGCCATTTAACCAAAAAATACAGAGATATGATTTTTTTTTTCATATCGCCCAGCCCTGTATGAGTTAAAGTCTTGTCTTCTAACATGAATGCTGCTTTATTTTCCTCAGTTGGCCAAAGGGCTGAAGTTGACATTTGATTCCTCCTTTTCTCCAAACACTGGGTATGTGTCTCGTTCACCACATCTGTTCTCCAGTATTATCAATGCAGATGTAGCAACATTGAGCACTTCCAGGACAGATGTGATATATCATCACTGTCGGGTGGAAAACTTGCATGTCCAAAAATGCTACCTTTCAGGAAATGAAAAGAAACGCACACAAAAAACTCTGTGTTGTCAAAGTACATATCAGGCATGAAAGCATGAAAACTTCTCACCTTTCGGCGAAATTCGCCGTTTTAAAACCAAAATGGGTCACCTACGTGATTTGTGCAGATCCGATGAGAAAATATTTATTGGGGGGGGGGTCGTGGTCCTGGTCCTGGTCGTGGCCAGCATTTACCTGCTATATCTCTATAGATACCATAATCTTCGCAATTTTAAAAAAACAATCATTATTCCTAATGCCGAAACTGACAGCCAATCCGAGTCAGAGTAGGGCAGAATTGTTTTAAAGTCTTTTACACCGCGAGTCTGACAACTGGACACACTGCCGAAAAAAAGAACCACACGTCGCCAAGCAAGCCTGAGGTAAGTTAGCTTACAAGGTTAACTGTCCTGTCAGATACAGACAGCGATGTTGCCAGTGTCATTATTTTGACATAGAAGAGGGCGGGATATTATCGCGAGTGGGCGCGGGCGCCATGAGCACTGAGCGAGCAGGAACGAGTAGTGAGTTGTCGTCGAAAAAGATGGATAACGCAAAAAAGCTGTCGGGGCTAGAAAAAGAAAAGAGGGGAAAGGAGGTGGCACGTAAATTGATGCGACAGCAGCTTAATAAGTGGATGGTGAAAGGCTACAGGTAGGATTTTGTTTTGTGCGACGTCCAGGCATGTAGGCTAATGCCATCGGGACTACCGGGAGATTCCCGGTGGGCTGACGTGCTTTTTGGGCCGATACATCTCATACTTTTTTGTTTTGTCTTAACGGCCCATAAAACTCGTATATGGGCGGCACATTCGTTTTGTTTTGCTCAATTGGCGGCGCTAGGTTAGTGCGTAATTAGTGTGTAATGCATTGGTCAAAAAAAAAAGTCAGCCTTTTTTTTTTTTTTTTTGACACCCCATGAAACACGTAGATCAGCCCATTGGTTCTTTTCTTGATTGACACTGGGCTGCCCAATCACATCTTTAATGTGAAGTATAGAAATATACTCTTTCAAGTTTAGAAATTAGTACAAACCTACTAATTTTGGGGGGGGGGGGGGGAATTAATCACTGTGGAGTGTAGTTAAATTCTATTAATAAGTGATTTTTTCTTTTTTTTACTTATTTCATCTGTTAACTCTCACTCGTCCCTACTCACTCATTACATTTATCTTTTATTTACTTAGTTTTTTTTGGGGGGGGGTGTATATATATATATATATACACACCCCCCCCCAAAAAAAACTAAGTAAATAAAAGATAAATGTAATGAGTGAGTAGGGACGAGTGAGAGTTAACAGATGAAATAAGTAAAAAAAAGAAAAAATCACTTATTAATAGAATTTAACTACACTCCACAGTGATTAATTCCCCCCCCCCCCCCCCCCCCCCCCCCAAAATTAGTAGGTTTGTACTAATTTCTAAACTTGAAAGAGTATATTTCTATACTTCACATTAAAGATGTGATTGGGCAGCCCAGTGTCAATCAAGAAAAGAACCAATGGGCTGATCTACGTGTTTCATGGGGTGTCAAAAAAAAAAAAAAAAGGCTGACTTTTTTTTTGACCAATGCATTACACACTAATTACGCACAAACCTAAGTTGATTGGATTGGATATTTTGCTGCCGCATCCTTCTCACCTTTTTTACCCCTGACCTGTTTTCATGCCTGACATATAGTCAGACAGTTGCATGTCATATTATTTACATTTGACCAAAATTAAGCTCAATGTAGATACAAGGATTTTAACCAGTAAATGTCAGAAAATGCGTGTTTTGTCCCATCATTTGAACAGCTGCATCAGCAAGTGCATGGCATCACGTTTTCATCAACTTACAACTTAGTTAGTTTAGTTTATTTCGGTCAACTTCAGAAGAAGGGGGAAAAAAAGAAATACAATTTACAAGTAAACATAGAAACGAAAATTAAATTACAGTGTAAACTGTTTTTAAAAGAAAAAAAAAGTTGCTTGACCGAAAACGTGTCGGCTGAAGCTTATGCTTATTGCACCGATCCTTTTTTACATTTAATTTATTTTACACAAATAAATAAAGTATAAAGGTTAAAAAGTTATAAAGTATAGTAATGTTAAAGTATAGTTACTCAGTTTTTTCTGATATTTGACCAAAATGTTATAACAAATGTTATAAAAGATGAATTGCTTTGCACATGCTATTTAAGACACTAGGCTATTACTGACTTAACGACAAATGTTAGACAAAGACACTCTTCCCCGTTCCTCAAATACATAAAACATTAGCCTTATTAGGGATGCATGGATAGGATTTTTTTGGGGGCCGAAACTAGTTTTAATAAACAACTGTTGGCCGATACCGATATTTGTCATTTGCTCACTTATTTGAACTTTTGTTATTAAAATAATTACTGTTTTGATCATGTTTTAAATTGGTAAAATTCAATAAATGATGGGTAAAAAATTTTTTTTACATTACAGCTGTAAAATTACAATAATAATATTTATGGCTGTCTTAATTTCTTCATTTTCCAACATTAAAACATTAAACTTTAATTTTGACAGAAAACAGCAGGGAGCCCTTAAAGCTTCTCTTTTGATAAGCACTCAAGTTTGTGAAGATGTTGGCGCATGTTTCGTTCACAGAAGCACGTTAAAGCGACTCGGACTCAGAGCAGATGCATATGGCGTTTGTGAGAATTAGCATTTACTGTGAATCGAGCCGCTCTGAGATGTTGAAAAACGAGCTGTTCACGTGTAAATGAACACAGTGCCGCGCTTCACTCTGAAACACGCAGCACATATATTATTTAATTAAATCGCAGCCTTTGCCCATCGATGATGTCACTAAGCCATATCGCAATTTTGTTAATTGTGCAGCTCTTGTCCAACCCCTGAATCAGGACTACTTCAATAGTGTTAAACAAACACGTAAAAATAAAATAGTATATTAACTCTATATGTGACCCTGGACCACAAAACCAGTCACAAGGGTAAATTATTTGAATAAATAAGCTTTCCATTGATGTATGGTTTGCTAGGATAGGACAATATTTGGCCGAGATACAACTATTAAAAATCAGGAATCTGAGGGTGCAAAAAAATCTAAATATTGAGAAAATCTCCTTTAAAGTTGTCCATTTATGTTCGCGCTTTTGCTGCATCAACTTACAAAAATATATTTTTTTATGTTATGTAGGAAATTTACAAAATATCTTCATGGAACATGAGCTTTACTTAATATCCTAATGATTTTTGGCATTAAAGAAAAATCAATAATTTTGACTCATACACTGTATTGTTGGCTATTGCCACAAATATACCCGTGCGTCTTGTGACTGGTTTTGTGATCCAGGGTCACATATTAGTTGATGACTTCCTCATATTAAGTGTTGTTGTTTTTCCACACGAGTCACACAAATTGAGCACAGAATCACCAATACATTTCTGAATTTCTGACGTTTCACTGGCTTCTTTCGTAACTTCCCATAGCAAGAAGAGCGGGAAGATCAAGAGCAGCTTCCAGCACGAGCACCTGAACCTGGGCTGTGACGTGGACTACGATATCAACGGCACCACAGTGCATGGAGGCGTGGTGGTGGGCTTCGAGGGCTGGCTGGCCGGGTACCAGATGACCTTCGAGGCCGGCAGGAACCGGGTCTCTCAGAGCAACTTCGCTGTCGGATACAAGAGTGACGAGTTTCAGCTGCACACAAATGTGTACGTACTGAACGTTGTGTCTGCATTATTGAGATGTAGTACTGAACGTAGTATCTGCATTAGTGAGATGTAGTACTGAACGCTGTATCTGCATTAGTGAGATGTAGTACTGAACGTAGTATCTGCATTAGTGAGGTGTAGTACTGAACGTAGTATCTGCATTAGTGAGATGTAGTGCTGAACGCTGTGTCTGCATTAGTGAGATGTAGTGCTGAACGCTGTGTCTGCATTAGTGAGATGTAGTACTGAACGCTGTGTCTGCATTAGTGAGATGTAGTGCTGAACGCTATGTCTGCATTAGTGAGATGTAGTACTGAACGCTGTGTCTGCATTAGTGAGATGTAGTACTGAACGCTGTGTCTGCATTAGTGAGATGTAGTACTGAACGCTGTATCTGCATTAGTGAGATGTAGTACTGAACGCTGTGTCTGCATTAGTGAGATGTAGTGCTGAACGCTGTGTCTGCATTAGTGAGATGTAGTACTGAACGCTGTATCTGCATTAGTGAGATGAAGTACTGAACGCTGTATCTGCATTAGTGAGATGTAGTGCTGAACGCTGTGTCTGCATTAGTGAGATGTAGTACTGAACGCTGTGTCTGCATTAGTGAGATGAAGTACTGAACGCTGTATCTGCATTAGTGAGATGTAGTACTGAACGCTGTATCTGCATTAGTGAGATGTAGTACTGAACGCTGTGTCTGCATTAGTGAGATGTAGTACTGAACGCTGTGTCTGCATTAGTGAGATGAAGTACTGAACGCTGTGTCTGCATTAGTGAGATGTAGTACTGAACGCTGTGTCTGCATTAGTGAGATGAAGTACTGAACGCTGTATCTGCATTAGTGAGATGTATTACTGAACGCTGTATCTGCATTAGTGAGATGTAGTACTGAACGCTGTATCTGCATTAGTGAGATGTAGTACTGAACGCTGTATCTGCATTAGTGAGATGTAGTACTGAACGCTGTGTCTGCATTAGTGAGATGTAGTACTGAACGCTGTGTCTGCATTAGTGAGATGTAGTACTGAACGCTGTATCTGCATTAGTGAGGTGTAGTACTGAACGTAGTATCTGCATTAGTGAGATGTAGTGCTGAACGCTGTGTCTGCATTAGTGAGATGTAGTACTGAACGCTGTATCTGCATTAGTGAGATGTAGTACTGAACGCTGTGTCTGCATTAGTGAGATGTAGTGCTGAACGCTGTGTCTGCATTAGTGAGATGTAGTACTGAAGGCTGTATCTGCATTAGTGAGATGTAGTACTGAACGCTGTATCTGCATTAGTGAGATGTAGTACTGAACGCTGTGTCTGCATTAGTGAGATGTAGTGCTGAACGCTGTGTCTGCATTAGTGAGATGTAGTACTGAACGCTGTATCTGCATTAGTGAGATGTAGTACTGAACGCTGTATCTGCATTAGTGAGATGTAGTACTGAACGCTGTGTCTGCATTAGTGAGATATAGTGCTGAACGTAGTATCTGCATTAGTGAGATGTAGTACTGAACGCTGTGTCTGCATTAGTGAGATGTAGTACTGAACGCTGTATCTGCATTAGTGAGATGTAGTACTGAACGCTGTATCTGCATTAGTGAGATGTAGTACTGAACGCTGTATCTGCATTAGTGAGATGTAGTACTGAACGCTGTGTCTGCATTAGTGAGATGTAGTACTGAACGCTGTATCTGCATTAGTGAGATGTAGTACTGAACGCTGTATCTGCATTAGTGAGATGTAGTACTGAACGCTGTGTCTGCATTAGTGAGATGTAGTGCTGAACGTAGTATCTGCATTAGTGAGATGTAGTACTGAACGCTGTGTCTGCATTAGTGAGATGTAGTGCTGAACGCTGTATCTGCATTAGTGAGATGTAGTACTGAACGCTGTGTCTGCATTAGTGAGATGTAGTACTGAACGCTGTGTCTGCATTAGTGAGATGTAGTACTGAACGCTGTATCTGCATTAGTGAGATGTAGTACTGAACGCTGTGTCTGCATTAGTGAGATGTAGTACTGAACGCTGTGTCTGCATTAGTGAGATGTAGTACTGAACGCTGTGTCTGCATTAGTGAGATGTAGTACTGAACGCTGTATCTGCATTAGTGAGATGTAGTACTGAACGCTGTATCTGCATTAGTGAGATGTAGTACTGAACGCTGTGTCTGCATTAGTGAGATGTAGTACTGAACGCTGTGTCTGCATTAGTGAGATGTAGTACTGAACGCTGTGTCTGCATTAGTGAGATGTAGTACTGAACGCTGTATCTGCATTAGTGAGATGTAGTACTGAACGCTGTATCTGCATTAGTGAGATGTAGTACTGAACGCTGTATCTGCATTAGTGAGATGTAGTACTGAACGCTGTGTCTGCATTAGTGAGATGTAGTACTGAACGCTGTGTCTGCATTAGTGAGATGTAGTACTGAACGCTGTGTCTGCATTAGTGAGATGTAGTACTGAACGCTGTATCTGCATTAGTGAGATGTAGTACTGAACGCTGTATCTGCATTAGTGAGATGTAGTACTGAACGCTGTATCTGCATTAGTGAGATGTAGTACTGAACGCTGTATCTGCATTAGTGAGATGTAGTACTGAACGCTGTGTCTGCATTAGTGAGATGTAGTACTGAACGCTGTGTCTGCATTAGTGAGATGTAGTGCTGAACGTAGTATCTGCATTAGTGAGATGTAGTGCTGAACGCTGTGTCTGCATTAGTGAGATGTAGTGCTGAACGCTGTGTCTGCATTAGTGAGATGTAGTACTGAACGCTGTGTCTGCATTAGTGAGATGTAGTGCTGAACGTAGTATCTGCATTAGTGAGATGTAGTGCTGAACGCTGTGTCTGCATTAGTGAGATGTAGTACTGAACGCTGTATCTGCATTAGTGAGATGTAGTACTGAACGCTGTGTCTGCATTAGTGAGATGTAGTACTGAACGCTGTGTCTGCATTAGTGAGATGTAGTACTGAACGCTGTATCTGCATTAGTGAGATGTAGTACTGAACGCTGTGTCTGCATTAGTGAGATGTAGTGCTGAACGCTGTATCTGCATTAGTGAGATGTAGTACTGAACGCTGTGTCTGCATTAGTGAGATGTAGTACTGAACGCTGTATCTGCATTAGTGAGGTGTAGTACTGAACGTAGTATCTGCATTAGTGAGATGTAGTGCTGAACGCTGTGTCTGCATTAGTGAGATGTAGTACTGAAGGCTGTATCTGCATTAGTGAGATGTAGTACTGAACGCTGTGTCTGCATTAGTGAGATGTAGTACTGAACGCTGTGTCTGCATTAGTGAGATGTAGTACTGAACGCTGTATCTGCATTAGTGAGGTGTAGTACTGAACGTAGTATCTGCATTAGTGAGATGTAGTGCTGAACGCTGTGTCTGCATTAGTGAGATGTAGTACTGAAGGCTGTATCTGCATTAGTGAGATGTAGTACTGAACGCTGTGTCTGCATTAGTGAGATGTAGTGCTGAACGCTGTGTCTGCATTAGTGAGATGTAGTACTGAAGGCTGTATCTGCATTAGTGAGATGTAGTACTGAACGCTGTATCTGCATTAGTGAGATGTAGTACTGAACGCTGTATCTGCATTAGTGAGATGTAGTACTGAACGCTGTGTCTGCATTAGTGAGATGTAGTGCTGAACGCTGTGTCTGCATTAGTGAGATGTAGTACTGAACGCTGTATCTGCATTAGTGAGATGTAGTACTGAACGCTGTATCTGCATTAGTGAGATGTAGTACTGAACGCTGTGTCTGCATTAGTGAGATATAGTGCTGAACGTAGTATCTGCATTAGTGAGATGTAGTACTGAACGCTGTGTCTGCATTAGTGAGATGTAGTACTGAACGCTGTATCTGCATTAGTGAGATGTAGTACTGAACGCTGTATCTGCATTAGTGAGATGTAGTACTGAACGCTGTATCTGCATTAGTGAGATGTAGTACTGAACGCTGTGTCTGCATTAGTGAGATGTAGTACTGAACGCTGTATCTGCATTAGTGAGATGTAGTACTGAACGCTGTATCTGCATTAGTGAGATGTAGTACTGAACGCTGTGTCTGCATTAGTGAGATGTAGTGCTGAACGTAGTATCTGCATTAGTGAGATGTAGTACTGAACGCTGTGTCTGCATTAGTGAGATGTAGTGCTGAACGCTGTATCTGCATTAGTGAGATGTAGTACTGAACGCTGTGTCTGCATTAGTGAGATGTAGTACTGAACGCTGTGTCTGCATTAGTGAGATGTAGTACTGAACGCTGTATCTGCATTAGTGAGATGTAGTACTGAACGCTGTGTCTGCATTAGTGAGATGTAGTACTGAACGCTGTGTCTGCATTAGTGAGATGTAGTACTGAACGCTGTGTCTGCATTAGTGAGATGTAGTACTGAACGCTGTATCTGCATTAGTGAGATGTAGTACTGAACGCTGTATCTGCATTAGTGAGATGTAGTACTGAACGCTGTGTCTGCATTAGTGAGATGTAGTACTGAACGCTGTGTCTGCATTAGTGAGATGTAGTACTGAACGCTGTGTCTGCATTAGTGAGATGTAGTACTGAACGCTGTATCTGCATTAGTGAGATGTAGTACTGAACGCTGTATCTGCATTAGTGAGATGTAGTACTGAACGCTGTATCTGCATTAGTGAGATGTAGTACTGAACGCTGTGTCTGCATTAGTGAGATGTAGTACTGAACGCTGTGTCTGCATTAGTGAGATGTAGTACTGAACGCTGTGTCTGCATTAGTGAGATGTAGTACTGAACGCTGTATCTGCATTAGTGAGATGTAGTACTGAACGCTGTATCTGCATTAGTGAGATGTAGTACTGAACGCTGTGTCTGCATTAGTGAGATGTAGTGCTGAACGTAGTATCTGCATTAGTGAGATGTAGTACTGAACGCTGTGTCTGCATTAGTGAGATGTAGTGCTGAACGCTGTATCTGCATTAGTGAGATGTAGTACTGAACGCTGTGTCTGCATTAGTGAGATGTAGTACTGAACGCTGTGTCTGCATTAGTGAGATGTAGTACTGAACGCTGTATCTGCATTAGTGAGATGTAGTACTGAACGCTGTGTCTGCATTAGTGAGATGTAGTACTGAACGCTGTGTCTGCATTAGTGAGATGTAGTACTGAACGCTGTGTCTGCATTAGTGAGATGTAGTACTGAACGCTGTATCTGCATTAGTGAGATGTAGTACTGAACGCTGTATCTGCATTAGTGAGATGTAGTACTGAACGCTGTGTCTGCATTAGTGAGATGTAGTACTGAACGCTGTGTCTGCATTAGTGAGATGTAGTACTGAACGCTGTGTCTGCATTAGTGAGATGTAGTACTGAACGCTGTATCTGCATTAGTGAGATGTAGTACTGAACGCTGTATCTGCATTAGTGAGATGTAGTACTGAACGCTGTATCTGCATTAGTGAGATGTAGTACTGAACGCTGTGTCTGCATTAGTGAGATGTAGTACTGAACGCTGTGTCTGCATTAGTGAGATGTAGTACTGAACGCTGTGTCTGCATTAGTGAGATGTAGTACTGAACGCTGTATCTGCATTAGTGAGATGTAGTACTGAACGCTGTATCTGCATTAGTGAGATGTAGTACTGAACGCTGTATCTGCATTAGTGAGATGTAGTACTGAACGCTGTGTCTGCATTAGTGAGATGTAGTACTGAACGCTGTGTCTGCATTAGTGAGATGTAGTGCTGAACGTAGTATCTGCATTAGTGAGATGTAGTGCTGAACGTAGTATCTGCATTAGTGAGATGTAGTGCTGAACGCTGTGTCTGCATTAGTGAGATGTAGTGCTGAACGCTGTGTCTGCATTAGTGAGATGTAGTGCTGAACGTAGTATCTGCATTAGTGAGATGTAGTGCTGAACGCTGTGTCTGCATTAGTGAGATGTAGTGCTGAACGCTGTGTCTGCATTAGTGAGATGTAGTACTGAACGTAGTATCTGCATTAGTGAGATGTAGTACTGAACGCTGTGTCTGCATTAGTGAGATGTAGTGCTGAACGTAGTATCTGCATTAGTGAGATGTAGTACTGAACGCTGTGTCTGCATTAGTGAGATGTAGTACTGAACGCTGTATCTGCATTAGTGAGATATAGTGCTGAACGTAGTATCTGCTAGGGATGGCTCGATACCACAATTTTGGCTTCGGTACGATACCAGAACCTAATACCTCGGTATCGATACTAAATCGATACCACAGGTTAAAAAAAAAAAAAAAAAAAAAGTCTCAATTTAAGTGACACTTAAAAAACACTGCTTGAAACTCTCCACTACCAAATGTGCAAAAAAATGGTATCAAAATGTAAATAAATAAAAAAATAAAAAAATCAGTCAGGGAACATACAGTAGGTTAAATTTTGATTTTGGAAAAAAAAACTGAAATTATACAATTAAAATAGGTTAATATCCAAAATGATAGATTCACATATAATAATAATAGAATAATGAAATGACATGTAAACCATTAGCTGTCATGCATCAACAGAGAATTATCAACATTGCATTTATTCATCTTGGTTTGGTTACTGTTTGGGTTCATATTAGTTTAGTGCATTGCATAAAGTAATGTTAACATGCTAAACATGTATTAGTACATTTAATTTTTTAGGTCATTTAATTGCTGATTGATATAGGTGAATAAATTCTATAATACTGAAAGGAGAGAGGTCTCTCTCTCCTTTCTCCTCTAGGGGTCGCCACAGCGGCACTAATATGCCATTCATTTTACTAATACTAAAATTAATATTATTAAATTTTTTATTCTTTATTCATTCAAATTCAATTAATATATGTTTGCTTGAAAGTGCAAAAATGATGAGACCTAAACTTAATTGGTTCTAGCGTGTCATGCAAGCAGATTTGAGCTTTTGTGTTTACCGTATCATATATGATTGATTAGCTCTTATGTATGTGCGCTGTTCAGTGTTCAATAAAAGTCTAAATTAAATCAGTTGAATGATGGACTAACGGTCACTAACCTGTCGATCTCTGAACTCTTTGAACAAGTCAAGATGAGCAACTGACGAGTCAAGTGCTTAGCCAGATTTGATGTGTTGCCTGCCCGTTTGCAGAATGGTGCATTGAGATCTGTTTCTTTACTTTTCTCATTACTTTTGTAGGCAAAGTAATGCCTTATTTCACTCATACTGCTCTCTCTATTTATTAATTTCGGGTGTGTAGAAATTCGAATGAGCTTCGTTTGATCCGGTTTGATCCATCGTGTTCCTTTGTTGTCACCGTTTGCCGGTTTCGCATGACCCGGGTCAGTTTAGGTAGCGCACTGCCGCCTAGCGGTGAACTTTGAAACAGCAGCTTATCAAATACCGAATTGAACAAAATTATGATATTGTACCGTTTGAAATATAATATATACCGGTATTTTGGCAGTACCGGTATACCGCGCATCCCTAGTATCTGCATTAGTGAGATGTAGTACTGAACGCTGTTTCTGCATTAGTGAGATGTAGAGGGTTCTCCATGCGTGTTGTTTTTCCAGGCTCAAGGTTAGAAAGGTGGGTTATTTATATATACGTTTATTCCCTGGCGATTGGATTTGTCTAGGGCTTTGCTGCAGGAAGGAATGCACTAATGTCAGTGTCTACTTCTTTATATCATTGAGGCTCAAATAAAAGAGTGAGTTAATTCTGTGTAGTTGTTTAGGCCTTTGCAGTGAAGACACCCTAGGTAACACATATATGATGTCTTTTAAAGTCCTCCTGTAGTCAATCTTTTTTATCTTTTAAACTCATTCGATCATCAAAATGACATATTTCAATGTTTTTTTCCTTAAAAAATGTTTTCATGCCTTAAAATATGTCGAATGTAACTCGACACCCGTGTCTCATTTATTATACGCGGTTCTACGAATATGCAAATAAGCCCCGCCTCCACTCACTCACACAGCTCAGAGATCCACTCGTTGACGATCACACGTTGATCTGATTGGTTACAAGGTACAGGTCCTTCTCAAAAAATTAGCATATTGTGATAAAGTTCATTATTTTCCATAATATAATGATAAAAATTAAACTTTCATATATTTTAGATTCATTGCACACCAACTGAAATATTTCAGGTCTTTTATTGTTTTAATACTGATGATTTTGGCATACAGCTCATGAAAACCCAAAATTCCTATCTCAAAAAATTAGCATATCATGAAAAGGTTCTCTAAACGAGCTATTAACCTAATCATCTGAATCAACTAATTAACTCTAAACACCTGCAAAAGATTCCTGAGGCTTTTAAAAACTCCCAGCCTGTTTCATTACTCAAAACCGCAATCATGGGTAAGACTGCCGACCTGACTGCTGTCCAGAAGGCCATCATTGACACCCTCAAGCAAGAGGATAAGACACAGAAAGAAATTGCGGCGTGGCATGGAGGCAATCAGCCTGTGGCACTGCTGAGGTGTTATGGAGGCCCAGGATGCTTCGATAGCGGCCTTAAGCTCATCCAGAGTGTTGGGTCTTGCGTCTCTCAACTTTCTCTTCACAATATCCCACAGATTCTCTATGGGGTTCAGGTCAGGAGAGTTGGCAGGCCAATTGAGCACAGTAATACCATGGTCAGTAAACCATTTACCAGTGGTTTTGGCACTGTGAGCAGGTGCCAGGTCGTGCTGAAAAATGAAATCTTCATCTCCATAAAGCTTTTCAGCAGATGGAAGCATGAAGTGCTCCAAAATCTCCTGATAGCTAGCTGCATTGACCCTGCCCTTGATAAAACACAGTGGACCAACACCAGCAGCTGACATGGCACCCCAGACCATCACTGACTGTGGATACTCCAGTGCTGCTTCTCTGTAGCCCAGGTCAGTCGCTTCAGCCGCTGTTTCTGGTTCAAAAGTGGCTTGACCTGGGGAATGCGGCACCTGTAGCCCATTTCCTGCACACGCCTGTGCACGGTGGCTCTGGATGTTTCTACTCCAGACTCAGTCCACTGCTTCCGCAGGTCCCCAAGGTCTGGAATCGGTCCTTCTCCACAATCTTCCTCAGGGTCCGGTCACCTCTTCTCGTTGTGCAGCGTTTTTTGCCACACTTTTTCCTTCCCACAGACTTCCCACTGAGGTGCCTTGATACAGCACTCTGGGAACAGCCTATTTGTGCAGAAATTTCTTTCTGTGTCTTACCCTCTTGCTTGAGGGTGTCAATGATGGCCTTCTGGACAGCAGTCAGGTCGGCAGTCTTACCCATGATTGCGGTTTTGAGTAATGAAACAGGCTGGGAGTTTTTAAAAGCCTCAGGAATCTTTTGCAGGTGTTTAGAGTTAATTAGTTGATTCAGATGATTAGGTTAATAGCTCGTTTAGAGACACTTTTCATGATATGCAAATTTTTTGAGACAGGAATTTTGGGTTTTCATGAGCTGTATGCCAAAATCATCAGTATTAAAACAATAAAAGACCTGAAATATTTCAGTTGGTGTGCAATGAATCTAAAATATATGAAAGTTTAATTTTTATCATTACATTATGGAAAATAATGAACTTTATCACAATATGCTAATTTTTTGAGAAGGACCTGTAGTTTTAAGGAGAAAATACTCAGCAATGGTGTTGACTTATTAATTTACACATGATTTGTCTTAAAGTATATTAAAAACACATTGATTTATAAACAACATTAAAAGCTGGATTTTCATCACAGGGAATGGACTATAAAGGGCACTTCGTCAAACAACACAAGGTTGTTTTGTGTTGTGCTGTTTTTTTTTTTCTAGAGCCGTCTATTTAACCTGTCAATTTAGTGCCATTTACTGTTTTAAAAAGCTTAGTTTTGAATTGAAAAGTCTGAATGACGTGTTTTCTAACCACAGGAATGATGGAACAGAATTCGGCGGATCCATTTACCAGAAAGTGAACGATAACCTGGAGACGGCGGTGAACCTGGCCTGGACCGCCGGAAACAGCAACACCCGCTTCGGCATCGCGGCCAAGTATCAGATCGACGCCGACGCTTCCTTCTCGGTGTGTGTTGAGTAACTAAGTGACGTTAGCATTGCCACTTTTAGTTTTTCTTCTAACTCGTTTTTTTTTTTTTCAATGATCAGTGCAGTCGTTTGCTGGCACCTATAGGCATAATGATGCGTTAAAGGAGTTGTTTACTTCAGAATTAATATTTCCTGATAATTTACTCAACCCCACGTCAGCAGCAGTTATTACACATTTAGTTTAATTAGCTAGGCGCGTTACTCAATTTAATTTATTACCAGTTACTACTTTCAAAAGTAATATTATTACAGTAATTTGTTACATTACTCGTTATATCACTTTTCTGTTACACCCCACAGAAATGATAATTGTGTATCTTCTAGGGGTGTCATTATTTATCGTGATATAAAAATGTGATATGTATCTGTGATGTGAAACCAATTCAATCAGGTTTTATTGGTACCATGATATGCTGATCATCAACTTTCTCTGTCAACCTGGATCCTGAGTTTAGGAATAACTGAGTTTAATAATAACTTATTATTAGGAATAATAAACGCATTTACTGAGCTAGAAGAAAGAGTAAAGACTGAGTTAGAAGAAAGGAGTAGAAACAGGGGGAATGACTTAATTACATCAGAGATGTTTCACTTTGCTGTTTCTTATGTTTCTTACCCAGAACATAATGACTGTTTTTCCACTCACACACTTTTTGTCTGTCTTACAGGCCAAAGTGAATAATTCTAGCCTCGTCGGCCTGGGATATACTCAAACCCTGAAGCCTGGTAAGTATATATAGATGTAAATTATGTGCAACAAGTTTAATAAACCTGTTCAAAATGCATATGCAACCGTTTAAACCAGGCGTGTCCAATCCTGCTCCTAGAGGACCTCCAATCCTAAACTAACCCAGCTGATCAATGTCTGGAGGGTTGCTAGAAACATTGCTTAGTAGTTCAAAGGAGCTGCTAAGTAATATTTTTTTTCTAAATCCATTAGTAATTCTGAATTTATTGCATTTTATTTAATTTCCAGTTTTACCATTGTAAAGTGTGTACAGTTATTAAGCACATGTTATTCATTTAGCTGAACATCTTTAATTGATTCAAAGAGCTGATAAGGTAATATTGGTTTATTGATTCATCATGATGAGACAAATTGGGAAATTTGGCCAGGATCGCAGGGTTACACCCCTACTCTTTTTCAAAAGGGCATCCTGGGATTTTCAATGACCTCAGAGAGTCAGGACCTCGGTTTAACGTCTCATCTGAAGGACGGTGCTTGTTACGGTATAGTGTCCCCATCACTTTACTGTAGAGCTGCCCCTGAATAAAATTTTTTATCAAAGTTTATTTATATAGCACAGTTTATACAGCCGAAGCTGACCGACATGCTTTACAAAACATCATTAAACAAGAACACGTCAAACATGGAGAAAAGACATGTAGAAATTAAAACAAATAGTTTACAGTCTGGTGCATAAAGTGGTTTTGGTCTATATCGCTAATTTTGTCCTTCATGACGACTGTGAGGGGGGTGCATTATTTTATAACTCATCCGTTTAAATTATATTAAGCCTTAAAGTTCTGCATAATTAAGGGCGTGGCCACTTGAGTGACAGGTGGATATCCGCTGATGTCACTACTAGACGTTTGTCTGCTGTCTGTTAGCGTCACGTCGGGTTATTTCGGGATTATTTCATACAATTATCAATAATATGACTTGCTATGTGGTTAATTGTACTAACAGACCATCCATGAAGTCTGGGCTCCATTTTTTCCGGTGAGCGAAATTCGTTTTTTTTTTTTTTTTTTTTTTTTTTTTTATAATTTATTTATTATTTATAATTTTATTTAAAACTTTACCACACTCCAGAATCCGACAGACTGTGATTAGCTGTAGGCTGAAACCATAGACTGTATATAACATTGTCATATAATGTTACGCCTGCATTTCATAAATAGCGTAACATTTACTAACATGGACTATATTGGAAGTATTTGTTTTAAAGGGGTCCTTGATTATGATTTCACTTTTTTAACTTTAGTTAGTGTGTAATGTTGCTGTTTGAGCATAAACAGCATCTGCAAAGTTTAAAGCAAAGGGAGATATTTCATCTTACAGAAATCGCTTTTTAAGGACTACAACAAATGGCTGGTAGAGACTACAACGAGCTTCATCACGCGTTAGTGACATCACAAACCCTAACATTTACATGAACCCCACCCCTGGGTACGTGATTTATAGATTATCGTGACAGAATATGCTAATCAGTGACTAGAAGATAGTTGACTCCACATCAGCTACATAAATTCATCAACTAACTAACATGTTGTCACTTTTTCTTGAGTCTTTCCATCATTGTCCGACTCCGGTTTGAACATAAAAGGCTAAAAGTTTTTGAAATTTTCAGTGTGTGTCTGTGTGAGGTAATCGGAGCTTCTTACACACACACACACACACACACACACGCTCTCGAAGCTCCGCCCTCTGTGCCGGGGGCAGCAGCTCATTTGCATTTAAAGGGACAGGCAAAAAGGGTGCGTTTTTGCTCACCCTCAAAAAGTGACAATTTTAACATGCTATAAAAAATATCTGTGGGGTATTTTGAGCTAAAACTTTGCATACACACTCTGGGGACATCAGAGACTTATTTTACATCTTGTGAAAAGAGCATTATAGGACCCCTTTAATTGTCGACATGTCCTCAAAAATATGTGAAGGAAGTAGGCCTGTAGACCTAAAACCAGGCACCTCAGCTCCACTCGCGTCACGTCTCTTTGCCCATTTGGGAGTGACGGCCGGCTCCGCCCACTTTGGGCTTCAAAAAGGCTCTTCAGAAACACACGGGTAACGTCATGTCCATTGTTTTATACTGTCTATGTATGTTAGGACCCACATTTATGTTTATTAATGTGCATCGCCCCTGTAAATAAATAAATAAACCGATAAACACAGGCCTCACTAACACCTCTCCAGCAGAAAGGTTTCCATTGCCCCTGTAAATAAATAAATAAACCGATAAACACAGGCCTCACTAACACCTCTCCAGCAGAAAGGTTTCTGCTGGAGAGGTGTTAGTGAGGCCTGTGTTTATCGGTTTATTTATTTATTTACAGGGGCAATGCACATTAATAAACATAAATGTGGGTCCTAACATACATAGACAGATTTCCCAGGACTCTCCCATCTTTCGCTTCAGTGGGAAACCAGTCTTGGGCTGCAGGCTGATAGCTGTTGGGTTAATGTGCATGAGCTCTGAACTCAGCTGGGCATCGGACACCCCTGGTTTAAACTATTTAAAAAGATTTGGCTTGTGGCATTTATGTACCAATGCAGCATTAGTAAGGGTTCGTACAAGGTGCTTAAACTGATTGAAGTACTTGAATTTGACTTTTTGAAATTTAAGTCCTGGAAAACCCTTGAAAACAGGCATATTTATAAAAAGGTACCTGAAAAGCGCATAAATTATTGAAAGACAATACATGTGAAATTAGTGTTTAATTTTGTGTGAAAAGATTGTTTTATCGATAAAATGAATGCTGCAGCCCATCTGATATAGAGCCGTTTCGCATGGCTATGAGCGTAATAATCCTCATATAAATATCCAAGTATATGATACAGCTTTCATTTTTCAGGTCAATTATATTTTAATGAGGGAAAAAATCAGTTTGAATAAGTAAAGCGATATCTTGCTCCTATTATCTGTTCAATGGTTAAAAGTTACCGCAGTCATTGCATCTGCTGCACGTTATTTGTACAATTTTGTTTTGGTTTATATATTGTTTATTCTTTTTTAGAATTCGAAAGATTATAAAGATATTGTTTGATAAGTGAGATCTCTAATTGAAGTCGTTGAAAACCAATAAAGTAGTGCTTGAAAAAGTCCTTTAAAGTCCTGGAATTGCATTTTACAGTAATGTCTACAATGTCTTGTCTAACTTTTTCCCATCTCTTGACTCAGGTATTAAGCTGACCCTTTCTGCTCTTCTGGATGGGAAGAACATTAATGCTGGTGGACACAAATTGGGTTTGGGTCTGGAGTTCGAGGCATAGGAAGCTGAGGATTGCAATAACCCTGACTTGATTTTTTCTTTCTTCCCTTTTGAATACCTTCCCTCACAAACCTTAGATTCCCTGGCCGAGGACACACACTCGGTCAAATGATGCATTAGTAGAGGCTCACTTCTTCAGAGAGTGTATTTACTAAAAGGAAAGACTACTATAGGTCACACAGAACGAAAGAAGAGCATAAATGGCTTTAAAAATGTATTTTCAATACATCATTGACTTTATTTATTTCAGTGTTGATTGTGACAGAATATTTTACCAATGTTTAATTTTTGGCTAGAAAACAGACGTTTACATCAGAAAACACTAATGCTAGCTGACAACAACGGTTTTCACCCCAACTAACCTTGAAAGAAGGGACCCGTATATAAGAGTACACTCAAGGGCCGCTGTAGGAGCCCTTCACGTCTTTAGTGGTAGACACCAGACTTTTGGGTGCGTTTCGTGTTTGTCTCGTCTGTGCGAGTGAACCCACATGTGTATCTTGTCCATTTTTGTTTTATTACTGCATACTTGCCTGTACCTTTTATGGCAAAACTCTTTCAGCTGTCTCTGAACTAAAGGAGATTGAAAACAACCTTTAGATGTGCCAGGGAAGAGCGTGGAAGATTTGAATATGTGGATGTAGTCTTCTGTTTTTAAATGTTGGATTAGCATACTGTGGATTTAGCAGTTTGGTTACTTTAAGTTGAATAAAACATTTGGACCTGGACCACACTACTGATTGTGCAGTTTGGTTTCTTACTAAAAAACAAACAAAATATTGGTAGTTATATGCAAAAGACTGATTTTTTTTTTTAGAGTAAGCTTTATTATTACTTAAAATCAAGTGAAAATCAAGCTTTTAATGTTGTTTATGTGTCTATGTGGTGTTTTTAATGTGCTTTAAGACAAACCATGTGTAAATTCATAAGTCGACAGCATTGCTGAGTATTTTCTCTTAAAACTGCAGTGAACCAAAGACAGTCTCAAAAACACGGTTTGAAATCGCTGGTGTTTCTGACGTCACAAACTACTTTGTAACCAATCAGATCAACGTGTGATCGTCAACGAGTGGATCTCTGAGTGAGTGAGTGGAGGCGGGGCTCATTTGCATATTCATAGAACCGCGTATACTAAATGAGGCAAGGGTGTCGAGTTACATTCAAGATATTTTAAGGCATGAAGAAAAAACGCAACAAGTGTGTTTGAACTTTTTATACAAATAACTATACAACAAAATATATATTGTGTATATATATATAGTTTTATAACTACAAAAGTAGAAGTACATTTTTAAATACTACTAGCATTATGAGGGATGTTATAAAAGTTATTGGTATATATGTTTGATATATAGCCTATTATTGCAGTTCACTCGTGCATCATTTAGGGTAAATCACTGCCTCGATTAAATTGCATTTGAGTATATGATCCAGACATCGTCTGATTTCTTTCAATGTAAGATGTAAACACTCACGTGTATTTAAGATGAGAAAAAAAATATGCATTGTATTGTTCAGAAAAAAAGTTTCCCTTTTCTTTAAGCTGTCTCTCAGAAAATTGTGATGAGGAAAGCAAAAAAATATATGTACTGTAATTCACATTCTCGATTGCTGTTAATAGTTAATAGTGAGAATTGGACTCTAAACTAAATTGTGACCAGAAAATTAATATAAAACAATAATTAGGGCTATCCCCAGTGGCATGAGAAGTTTAACCAAATCCTCAGATGTAAACATCAATGATACAAACTTACAAAATCCATAACTTTTTGTAAATGGTCTTTTCTGATAAACATTTTAAAAAGAACTTTATAAGAAACTCCTTTATTGTTGGATTCAGTCCTCCATGTAAATCAAAATGGCTTAAACCTCGTCTGTGCATTACCATATAAATATATTATTTCTAACAAAATGAAAGAATTTACTAAATAATGTTATCCTGTAAATCCACACGTTACTAAATATATCAATGCTGTTTGTGATGAATGTACTTAAACATATGTGCAACATATTCAGTTATATTGAACAGTTATTTTTATTTATTTTTTTTTACCTTTTGACATTTTACTTTTTGCAAACCCCATATTTTTCCTGAAGGACAAATTACCTGTGTCCTTTAACTTGGCAACGTTTTACATTCACAAGACCAGAAAAACTCATTATCTATTGTTACTGATCTTACAATAGCCTATACTTTCAAATATGAGAACAAAAAACAAGACACTTATAAAAATAGTTACAAATCCAAAGCTTGTCAGATGTATGTAACCAAACGTATTTTTTAATCTTTAACACACACTTTTTGCAACAAATTACGCATGAAAATCCAGGATCTTGCAACCCCGTCACAACGCCGCGACTGACACTGCGCATGCGCGCTGATGACGACATCACTGAAGATGGCGACGTTACGGAAGACTCGATGCAGGGACTCAATGATGGGAATAATCGCAGTTTTAGTGTCACTGCAGATCCTTTCTGTGAGCTGCGCTTCATTACCAGCAAAAGGTTAGTGGAAGGATTTCCCTTCAAACCTCAGCGGGGTGTTACTGGCCAGTGATGTCATTTAATTATTTATCATATAGCTCATACAAGTTTCGTGTGAAGGTTAACCTGTGACTGAATTCCCCTGTGCTCCTTAAATGTCTTTCTCATCAAATGGTTGTCTCGGTACCAATAAATGGCACGTTTACATACCGTTATATACGTATTTGATTCAATTGAGAAAACTCAGACACGACTCTTTCTGATACTGATACCGGAAGTCTCGTGCTTTTTTGTTTCGCAACTGTCAAGCCTTTGTAAACAACGTAGACTTTGAAAAAAAAAATATTTTTTTGCACTCAAACAAGTTGATCTTCAGATATGCCTCTTTTATATTTTTATATTTATAATTGGAAAACGTATATCTCACAGGAATATCTAATGTATCATCAGAATGCTGTTATTTTCTCCTATAGTATCTGGCCAAAAGAAAAACAAAAGCCACACGAGGAAGCCGCCTTGGTCAAACTGCCAGATTCTCTCTCTTGAAGACAGAAAACACTGTCCTCGACACAGATATTGGGTTGGATATCGTTTAAATTTTAACGATTAAGATTCCAATAAGGTAAAAAAAAAAATTAGATATCATTCACATTTAGTCTTATTGCAAAAAACAACAACATTTAATTGTAGCTGAATATAATGATCAAAATCAACAGGCTTAAGAACACGTTTGCCTGTGGTTTAAAAACACCATAGAAAAACAACTTGCCTAACTAATATAGATTTCAAGCATTATTAAAAACAAGTAAATAGTCAGACCTTGGTCAGTCAAACTCCCTGCGAAGGATGAATTGGAATTGATTTTCGATTATCTTCAATGATGTTCAACACACTTACCTCTGTTCAAATCTCAGAAAATTTAGTTTAGGGCTTCATGACCTTTTAAAGACATACACTCAGTAATTAAAAAAGAACAAATACAAAAATTAGCAATCGCAATACATAGATACAACTGAACAAAGATATGACTGAAATAAACAGTGTTTTAAGATTTTCAGGTATTCAGTTACAGAAACTAATCAAATGTAAATGAACACTGCAGTTTATATAATAAATAAGATATAGTACATTGCAAATATAGTTACAAAAGTTATTCAGTCAAGAACGAGTGAATTTTCTCTTTGTCTTCTGTTGTTTGATTAGTGTTATTATAGAGACAGCAGGAATATTAGGCTTCTGTCACTTTAAGAGCTGCACGGATCCAATACTGATACACATGAACACAGAAAACAGCACAGAGTCGTCTCACGCTTGAATGGTTTAAAGTCATATTGAAATGCTCACAAAGGAATTAAAATTAAAATTTTATAATAAGTATCTGATTCCTGACCTCAAGTATTCGATTACAGAATTGGAATCGCTTTTTGATTCCCAACCCTAGACAGATGTAAATGCTCTTAATGTTGCTTGTTTCCCTCCACAGCTGGTATTGCACCGGACACTAATGGCAGTATAACCCAAAGCATCCCAGAAACACCTCATAAGAACCTGAGCGACCAGAGCATCAGTGGCCCGGTTTTGGGCCCGGTTTCGAATCCGACGGCAGCTCCTGCTATCGACTCCAACGGGAGCACCAAAGCAGAAGAGGTTCCCATCGCCAAATCTACATCAGATCAAAACAAAACCCCACCAGATCAGCAGAAACCCACACCAGACCAACACAAAACCACACCAGATCAGCAGAAACCCACACCAGAGCATCAGGAAACCACACCAGACCTGCAGAAAGCCATACCAGATCAACAGAAAACCACACCAGACCCGCAGAAAGCCATACCAGCCCAGCAGAAAACCACACCAGCCCAGCAGAAAACCACACCAGCCCAGCAGAAAACCACACCAGACCCGCAGAAAACCACACCAACCCAGCAGAAAACCACACCAGCCCAGCAGAAAACCACACCAGACCCGCAGAAAACCACACCAGAGTCCACCGTTAGACCGGCAAACAAGCCAGTCTCCACCCCGGCAGGAGATAAACCAGAGAGCACCTTAGATTACATGGCTGACAGCACGTCTCCAGAACCAGACCTGGGCGTTAAAGAAACCGATGATGATGATGACAGCCAGGATTTGGGGAAAGACCTTTACGAAAATCTCCCCTCTGAAAAAATAGATGTAAACATCAAGGACACAGTCATCTATACAACCAAGGATGAAGATTCCCACTTCTTCTTTCATCTGGTTGTCATCGCCTTTCTAGTGGCCATCGTGTACATCACCTACCACAACAAGAGAAAGGTATATGTACTGTCGCAACTTGATTGATAGCATGTGACATCGCAAAAAGAAAATGGGCTTCTCTTCAGAATGATTTCACGATTAATCGATGAGTTGTTTGATCTAATTGCAATATTCATAGTGGTTGACCGATATACAGGTCCTTCTAAAAAAAATAGCATATTGTGATAAAGTTCATTATTTTCCATAATGTAATGATAAAAATTAAACTTTCATATATTTTAGATTCATTGCACACCAACTGAAATATTTCAGGTCTTTTATTGTTTTAATACTGATGATTTTGGCATACAGCTCATGAAAACCCAAAATTCCTGTCTCAAAAAATTAGCATATTTCATCCGACCAATAAAAGAAGTGTTTTTAATACAAAAAAAAAAGTCAACCTTCAAATAATTATGTTCAGTTATGCACTCAAAATACTTGGTCGGGAATCCTTTTGCAGAAATGACTGCTTCAATGCGGTGTGGCATGGAGGCAATCAGCCTGTGGCACTGCTGAGGTGTTATGGAGGCCCAGGATGCTTCGATAGCGGCCTTAAGCTCATCCAGAGTGTTGGGTCTTGCGTCTCTCAACTTTCTCTTCACAATATCCCACAGATTCTCTATGGGGTTCAGGTCAGGAGAGTTGGCAGGCCAATTGAGCACAGTAATACCATGGTCAGTAAACCATTTACCAGTGGTTTCGGCACTGTGAGCAGGTGCCAGGTCGTGCTGAAAAATGAAATCTTCATCTCCATAAAGCTTTTCAGCAGATGGAAGCATGAAGTGCTCCAAAATCTCCTGATAGCTAGCTGCATTGACCCTGCCCTTGATAAAACACAGTGCACCAACACCAGCAGCTGACATGGCACCCCAGACCATCACTGACTGTGGATACTCCAGTGCTGCTTCTCTGTAGCCCAGGTCAGGCGCTTCTGCCGCTGTTTCTGGTTCAAAAGTGGCTTGACCTGGGGAATGCGGCACCTGTAGCCCATTTCCTGCACACGCCTGTGCACGGTGGCTCTGGATGTTTCTACTCCAGACTCAGTCCACTGCTTCCGCAGGTCCCCAAGGTCTGGAATCGGTCCTTCTCCACAATCTTCCTCAGGGTCCGGTCACCTCTTCTCGTTGTGCAGCGTTTTTTGCCACACTTTTTCCTTCACACAGACTTCCCACTGAGGTGCCTTGATACAGCACTCTGGGAACAGCCTTTTTGTGCAGAAATTTCTTTCTCTGTCTTACCCTCTTGCTTGAGGGTGTCAATGATGGCCTTCTGGACAGCAGTCAGGTCGGCAGTCTTTACCCATGATTGCGGTTTTGAGTAATGAAACAGGCTGGGAGTTTTTAAAAGCCTCAGGAATCTTTTGCAGGTGTTTAGAGTTAATTAGTTGATTCAGATGATTAGGTTAATAGCTCGTTTAGAGACACTTTTCATGATATGCTCATTTTTTGAGACAGGAATTTTGGGTTTTCATGAGCTGTATGCCAAAATCATCAGTATTAAAGGATTAGTTCACTTTTAAAAAAAAACTTTTGCTGATAATTTACTCACCCCCATGTCATCCAAGATGTCCATGTCTTTCTTTCTTCAGTCGAAAATAAATTAAGGTTTTTGATGAAAACATTCCAGGATTTTTCTCCATATAATGGACTTCAATGGGAACCAGACGGTTCAAAGTCCAAATGAGAGTTTCAGTGCAGCTTCAAATGGCTTTAAACGACACCAGACGATGCATAAGGGTCTTATCTAGTGAAACGATCACTCATTTCAAAAAGAAATAAAAAACTTTAAGTTTTATAAGCACAAACGCTCGCCTTGCTCTGTTCTGTGATGCGTGCTAGTGACGTCACGTAATACGCAATTACGTTGAAAAGGTCACGCTTCTTGACGTTTGTGGAAGTACCGAGTCAGTGTTTACAAGTTGAACGCGCAAACAAAGTCAAACGCCGTTTACAAAAAAAGGAAATTAAAAGGTAAAACAACGATGTCGGGCGATTTTGAACTTAGAGGAGAAGATGAGATGCAGTTTTTCACCTTTCTGAACCGGAATACACAGAGGAAAAGCGTGACCTTTTCAACGTAATTGCGTATTACGTGACGTTACAAACGTGCATCACAGAACAGAGCAAGGCGAGCATTTGTGCTTATAAAACTTAGTGTTTTATTTATTTTTGAAATGACCGATCGTTTCGCTAGATAAGACCCTTATTCATCGTCTGGTATCGTTTAAAGCCCTTTGAAGCTGCACTGAAACTCTCATTTGGACCTTGAACCGTTTGGGGCCCATTGAAGTCCATTATATGGAGAAAATTCCTGGAATGTTTTCATCAAAAACCTTAATTTCTTTTCGACTGAAGAAAGAAAGACATGGACATTTTGGATGACATGGGGGTGAGTAAATTATCAGCAAAAGTTTTTTAAAAAGTGAACTAATCCTTTAAAACAATAAAAGACCTGAAATATTTCAGTTGGTGTGCAATGAATCTAAAATATATGAAAGTTAAATTATCATAACATTATGGAAAATAATTAACTTTATCACAATATGCAAATATTTTGAGAAGGACCTGTGTATATATATATAAGATGATATATTTGCAATTTTTTTTGTTTTCTGGATCAATGTGTCAGACGCATTAAACAAAGAAAGTAAGTTTTGCATATCAAATACGGTACTATATTAGTTTTAGAGTTACAGGAATTGAACCGCACTCGGATCAGCTGATAGGCGTGTGAAAAATCAAAAACGCTTTTGTTCCGGTGTACAGCTCTGGTTTGGTTTATATTTAAAGGTGCAGTGTGTAATATTGACGGTTTGAAAAAAAAGTCGTTTCTCTCACCCTACCTCCTCGACTCGACGTTAATCTTGGGTTGTCAGATTGAGATCACGCACCACGGAACGAGCGCGACAAGCTTTACACTGTAATTTCATCAGCTGATATATCTGCGTTTTAACATTCCTCTGGTCATGGAGTTTTTTAGATGGGTTTCGAGGATTTTTAGGTATGGTAGAGTCTGTGATCTCTGACCCAGTTCAGTCGCTGCTCCTCCGGCTGCAACACGCGGAGTTTTCCGCCAACTGGCAACCCGGGTGTTGAAATGCTATTGGGTGAATTGGCAGTGGGCGGAGTCACACAAATCAAAACAATCCGACAAAGAATCACATTTCAAAGTAGAAGAAGTTTGTGTTTATTTATATAGAATAACTGGGTGAATTGTTTTTCAGAGAAACTGTTAATAATTTAGCCTAATTTTCTTAAATATCTGCAAACGTATTATGGTATTTTTATGCTTTAGCACAGTCAAAAAAATGACATACAGCTCCTTTAAGGATTAGCTTGCGCAATGGACAAAAACACTTTGGTTTTCCTGTTATTTAACATTCACTTCATGCCAAACATTCTTGGTCACATAGAGGTAATGACAGGAGACAAGTTGCTGTGGAAGTTTTCTTTTTTATTTTTTTAAGTGAAGAAGAAAAAAGAATAAACAAGTGTTTTAAAAAAACACTTTTGTAAAGTACATAAAGACAGTCAAAGGTCTATGAAATCAGGTCTTGTAGGTTTAATCAGACTGCGTTATGTTATATTTTATTTTTCAGGTTTTCAGGGCTCTTGTAAATGTAACATGGACCAAGATAAAATTTAAACAAAAAGAAAAATATTTTACCTTTTAAAATATTAAAATAAATCATATGAGCCTTTTTAATAATGTCTCCATCTAAAATATAATAAATGAATGTTAGGCTTAAGGTCCCTGCACACTGAGTTTGAAATTTTCATAGGTTTTTTTTTTTTTTCATATTAGTCATTCGGTGGCTCTGAATTGTAAAAAAAAAAAAAAAAAAGCTCTCAAAATGCTTGTTACGGATGCGAAAAAAGCAGAAAATCGAACCCCATCTGCATTTTTTTATGACGGATGAAAGTTTCGGAGGCAGTGTGTAAACGTGTCTGACACAACATGAGGTCGTATTTATTTTTTAACGTGCGAACATTTCGGACGAGAATTTGCAAGGACCTTTACACTGTAAGTGATATGAGCAAAACAGAAATTTGAAATGTTAATTAAAATTATTTGTTTGACAATTACCCTAATCGACAGCACAAAAATCCTGATCGTGACATACCTAGAAACGCATGACCAGTTTAGCATGTTGTTGCTGCAGGATAATGTGTGTCGAAGGGCAAATATCAGTGAGAGGACGGTCTGCAAGAAACATGTTAAACAGGCTGAAATGATACATCAATAGAAATTAGTCATTTTGGGGTAAACAAAACAAGCTTTACAATACTAGCATAATGTTTAATCATTATATCATCATATATCATCATTTTTTGCATCATGCTCATAAGAATGTGCGCTAAAATAATGTAACGGAGTCCTAAAACTAGCAGGGCTCCACAGTAACTGTAACATGATGTTATGGTTCATTGATTTTATTATTTGCGTTTGAGGTGGAAATTCACCTGTATAATAAAGTCCAGTCTCTTAATGTTTTTATTCTATTGTGTTTTTTTTATTAATTTATTCTTTTTATAAAGAAAAAAAAAAGTTTTTGGGCAAAGTACAGTTTAAAACCGGAAGTAATAGAAAAGAAACAATGCATAATTATTATTTTCTAACAACATATTGGTTCATACTACTGTTGTCATGAATAGTTTTTTCAAAACGCATCGATTCTGAATATTTCTTAATAGTTTCAATTGCCATAAGCATATTATACTGATTTCTGAAGGGTCATGTGAATGCTGAAAATTCAGCTTTGATCACAGGAATAAATTACACTTTAAAAATATTCAAATTGAAAACAGTATTGTATTATTGTATTTTTAATCAAATAAATGCAGCCTGAACATAAGAGACTTCTTTTAAAAAATTGTACCGATCCCAAACTTTTGAACGGCAGTGTGTGTATACATCAGATCAAGCGGTGTATAAAATGAAGTTAATGAATAGACTGAGCATTGAGCGATCTGTCCTCATTCCTAACTCTTTCCCCGTGTGTGTGTGTGTAGCTGATGCTTCTGGCTCAGAGTCGACGCTGGCGGGACGGTTTCTGCTCTCGAGGAGTCGAGTATCATCGGCTCGACCAGAACGTCAACGAGGCCATGCCTTCGCTCAAGATGACCAGCGATTACATCTTCTGAGCGACCGCAGAAGAACACGTGCTGACCGTCTACACATGGTGTCTTATTAATCACGGGAAGAGAGAGAGTGCTTTACTAGATGTGCGTTTATTTTGTCCTTTCTGCTTGTTGTTCTCCTATTTTTTGGGTTTTTCGGTGTCTATGAAAGCAGATGTTTTGACTGCAGCTGTAAACGATTTAGTTCTTTGGCAGAACTACATTTTTACATGTCTGCCGGATCATTCTTAAAGAAAAACAAATGAAGGTATGTAGATATTTGATTATAAAGCTGCTGTCTGTCTCATATAGGCCAAGCACAAAATACAGATGCTTCATTTGCTTCCATTGCAGTGGTTTGTCAACATTGGCGTCTGTGTGTGTGTGTGTGTTTGAGGTGCACAATTAATCTGTAAAAGATCGCGACCCATGAAATCTTATTGCAGTCTTATGACAACGATTCACCTGTGTCTATTAAACCTTTGACAAGTACAATCACAGCGAACATTCATTAGATAAGAAACCGCTTCAGTCTTTTCAAACACACCGTATCGTTATTTCTGTGTTACAAACATTCATATCATTACTTAAGAGCTGGGATAAAAGGTTATAGTTCAGATACAAACAATATAAAATAGATTGACACTTTCTAACAGTGTCAGAGTTTAAAACTCTTTTGAAAACCCATTTGTACTCTTGTGCTTTTAATGTGTTATGAATGTTTAATTTGGTGTTGGACCTAGGCAATTTTGTACAGCACTTTGGTGTTTTAAATGTGGTTTATAAATAAATTAAACTTGAAACTGAAACTTTTGGAAGTAACTTGACGCTTCAAATTATTTTTTTATTAATTGCATTGTTACACCAGTAGGTGGCGACAAGTGACTTAATTTTTATTTGTCATTGAATAATTCACTCAAGAGATTTGTTGAAAAGCTGATTAATCTGGTAATGAAACAAGTGAAGTCTTAATGAGTGAATCATTGAATCATTCACTCAACCAGGTTTTTTTTATAAAGAATAGTGCAGCTCTAGTGTGTGTTCATCTCAGATCGTGTGTGTGTGTGTGTGTGTGTGTTCATCTCAGATTGTGTGTGTGTGTGTTCATCTCAGATTGTGTGTGTGTGTGTTCATCTCAGATTGTGTGTGTGTGTTCATCTCAGATTGTGTGTGTGTGTGTGTGTGTTGACCACGCGTGAGACCCCATGCTAATTCCAGAACAGCTATAGTCATGAAACGTGTGTTTGCTCTGCAGCCGCTTCGGGTCCGCTTTGTTTTTGTGTTATGACTTCAGTGAAGTTGTTCTATATTGCACATGATGTTTAGATGAGCAGGGTCCACCGTTGCCTAAATCAAATTTGTTTTATTGTGTCTTTCTTTGTGTGAGCGTTACCTAATATCAAACACGACTGTAGCAGCAGCCGAAGTCATCATATCATTTTTATGTGTGCAGAACAATAATAATAACACTAATATGAGCGTTAGTAGAGCAGCTCTGATGTACAGTCTGTGCATGAAGACCGCGTATTGATTTCTCTGTCAATTCAACAATAAAGCACCTCTGTATGCAGACAGTCACTGAGTGTGTCTTTCATTATGATTATGAATTATACATACACATGCACATCAGAAAATTACATGTTTGTCGATTTTTGATTTGAGTTTCCCAGTTTTAAATCACGTTCAGCCACATGTTGGATGATTATTATGCATCTAAATTCACACATAGTGTTAGGGGATGGTTACAGCATAATTAGGATTTTAAATGAATACATTTAAATGAATGTGAACAACATCTAAAAAAAAGCTGAAGCACCTCAATGTTAATTTCAAATCAGTTCAAGTTACGTGATCTCTCAATTACTTTTAATCAAACCACCAGATCTTCTTAATCTAATTCACAAATATAAGTGTAAAATAAGTTGCAGGAAATGTATGTAAATGTTTGTTACTGTGTGTGTAGACATGAATACATACAGAAATAAATGAAAATGAAAAATCTGTGAAATATGTCATAATACATTTAAATGTATTGTAATTTTTATATTGTTATGTAAATATGTAATTTTACTCTCTTTTAGGGTGACTTTTTACCATCTGTCTAGGGGCTGCAGATGAAAAGTAGCCTTTTGGCTAATTCTGGCATATTGACAGAAATGTTTATTAATATGAACTGTCCATTTAATAAATAAATAAAATAACTTTGTATTTTTGTAGTTTATAACATGTCAAAAAAAAAATGTGTAGATAAGTTGACACTGAATTGCGACGTGTGTTTTTTCATGCTTCTCTCCCCCAGCTGGGACTTTAACTTCGACGCACACTCACTCATGGGGACTCGTGTCACTGTGGACATAAACTGAGGAAACATGCTTATAAATCACACAGAATGAGATTTTTTTTGTTAAATACAATGGGCAACCCCTTGATTTAATGTAAAATAAAGTAAATGTATTCATTAGGCCTAAATAATCAAACATTTTTTATTTTTTTATTTCTTATTGCTCAAGCTAAAATTCTAACTTTTGCTTAATCTGAATATCAAATTATTTCCCAGACAGCAACATGGTGTCGGCCCAGATCCGGCCCACATCTGGTACATGTGGATTCAATGTGTACGGGATCTGGGCCGACACTATGTTGCTCTCTAAGTCATGGATCTGAATGTGAAACTTTGCTCACTTAGATAACTTGTGGCAATGCTTGTTCTTATGTCTTATTAGATTACCTAATTTGGAGAAACTCTTCCCACACGGTCTCTCTCCGGTATGAACTCTCTCGTGATCTTTCAGGTTTCCCGAGTTATAGTAACTCTTGTCACAGTGTGAGCACTTGTACGGTCTCTCTCCAGTATGAATTCTCTCGTGTACTCTTAAGTTGCCCGGTGTAATGAAGGTTTTCCCGCAGTCAAAGCACATATAAGCTCTCTCACCAGTATGAATACGCAGGTGAAGTTGTCAATTTTGCAGATGTGTAAAAGTCTTTCCACATGAAGAACAAAAGTGAGGCTTGACAGCTGCATGGATGTTAAGGTGCTTTCTTAAGCTTGATGATTGAAAAAAGGTCTTCTGGCACTGATCACAGCTAAAGGACTTCACATCGGAGTGAGTGCGCATATGCCCGGCCAAGATAGTTTTACTCCTGAAACTCTTTCCACACTGAGTGCATGAGAACGGTCTTTCTCCAGCGTGAATTACCATGTGTATTTTGAGTTTTGATTTATTGAGTTTTGTATGAAACTCTTTCCACACTGAGAGCATGTGAAGGCTTTTTCTTCCATGTGATTTTCCATGTGCACTTTAAGGTTTCCTTCACGTGTGAAACTATTTCCACACTCAGTGCAGGAGCAAGATCTGTTTTTACAGCTTGTTTCTGTGTGAAATTATTTTCCTCTGCGTTTCCATCTTCATTTATCAAATGATGAGGTTTTTGAAACCGATGCTGTTTGTCTTCATTCACTTCCGTCAGGTCTAAAATCAACATAACATTACATAAAAGAACATAAACAATTAAGTTCATCTTAATTTAGCACAAATCTGGTCTTATATTGAGTCTACTACTCTCAGACAGCAACATAGTGTCGGCCCAGATCCGGCCCACATGTACCGGATCTGGGCCGACACTATGTTGCTGTCTGGGTAGTATCTAGTTTTAGATGTATTTTTATAAGTCAGTTTTCATTATAGGGATGCACCGATATGAACATGTTGGCCGATAAATCTAAATCCAAATTTTGATATATCTTGAGAGCCTGATTACAAAAACAAAAGTCTCATCATTAAAATCCATGTCCCAAACACACAATTATAATGTTCTCATTATATTTTTATGTAGCCTATATAACAGACTTGTGCTGCACGTTACATATTACAAAATTTTCCTTTTTTGTAATGCATGTAATGTAATGCACATAGATGTATAATTATGTAGGTATATATAGTTTTCTTTAAATATAGGTGTTTCTCCTGCTTGCTGCTTCTTCTCCTGTGGGAAGATGGGAATATTCCCAGCATTTAAACTCTCATGAACGGCTGTGGGAGCGGCTTCACTGGCTGAACGAGTGAATTGTGGTCGTTGTTGCTCATTTAGCAGATGATCATCACTCTTACAATCACTCTCAATTATCCAGGTGCAAATGTTTGCTCAAACAGTCACTCAGAAACTATTGCATAATTAATTTCTAACTCCTCTATCTGATATTTGTGTTGCCTTTACATGATGGTCTACCATAGATTCATTAAATTCAATGTTGTGAGATTTATGTTCGAACACTTTCTTGCAACAGAACATCATCCAGACGGTAAATAATGACAAATCAAACGAGTGTTGAGTTTGCCTACTATATTATATTACCGGCAGCATACTTATTTCTTCATGGTATTTTAGTCTATATCAGCAGTTCTCATCCAAGGTGATTACTTAAAATAACACAAAACAAGCATGAAAATAAGCTAAAAACCACTAAAATAAAGATAACATACATATTTCTAGTTAGGCTAAGCTCTAACGTGTTTTATCAAGTAGAAATTGAACTATGAACTAGAGGCAGAATTTACAGTAACTGTAAGATAAAAAATGTATATGAATGCCTGGCTAAATAGATGCGTCTTCAGTCTAGTTTTAAACTGGGAGAGCGAGTCTGAGCTACGAACAATATCAGGAAGGCTATTCCAGAGCTTCGCAGCTAAATGTGAAAATGCTCTTCCTCCTTTGGTGGATCTGGATATCCTAGGAATGACCAGAAGCCTCGAATCTAGTGATCTTAAAGAGCGCGATGGATTGTAAGGCGATAGAAGATCCGTTAAATAGACTGGAGCTAAACCATTTAGAGCTTTATAAGTCAAAAGCAATACCTTGTATTTAATACGGAACTTTATAGGTAACCAATGAAGTGATGATAAAATCAGTGTTATATGATCATATTTTCTTGATCTAGTAAGAACTCTAGCGGCTGCATTTTGGACTAACTGTAGCTTGTTTATTGAAGATGCAGGACAACCAGCTAATAAAGCATTACAGTAATCTAGTCTCGAGGTTATGAATGCATGAACTAACTTTTCTGCATCAGAGACTGATAGCATATTACGTAGCTTAGCAATGTTTCTAAGGTGGAAAAAGGCAGTTTTTGTAACATATGAAATATGCTTTTCAAAAGACAGGTTGCAGTCTAATGTAACACCCAGGTCTTTTACTGTAGCGGATAAAGTAACAGGGCATCCTACTATGTTAAAGTTGTGCTGTGAAAGGTTTTGTGGACGGTTTTTAGAACCGATAAGTATTACCTCTGTCTTGTCTGGATTTAATAAAAGAAAATTACGCGTCATCCAATCTTTTATATCTTTAACACAATCTGTCAATTTGGATAATTTAGCGTATTCATCTGGCCGTGATGAAATATATATTTGAGTGTCATCAGCATAACAATGGAAACTAATTCCATGTTTCCTTAGAATATTACCAAGTGGCAGCATATATATTGAGAATAATAAAGGGCCTAACACAGATCCCTGCGGCACTCCATAGTTTGCCGAAGTTATAATCGATTTTTTCTCCATTTAAGTAGACGAAATGGTAGCGGTCAGATAAGTATGACCTGAACCAGCTTAATGCTTGTCCTTGAACATCAGTGTAATTTTGTAGTCGATCTAAGAGTATTGTGTGATCTATAGTATCGAACGCAGCACTAAGATCAAGTAAAACTAGTACTGAGATACAGCCTTGGTCCGAAGCTAAAAGTAAATCATTTGTGATTCTAACAAGCGCAGTTTCAGTGCAATGATGTGGCCTGAATCCAGACTGAAACTTTTCATAGATCTCGTTTTCTTGCAAGAAAGAGCCGAGTTGAGCGGACACAACTTTATAATATATTTATTTATAATATTTTTGACAAAAATGGAAGATTGGAAATGGGTCTGTAATTTGCTAGGTTATTTGGATCTAATTGTGGTTTCTTAATAAGAGGTTTTATAACTGCCAGCTTGAACGTTCTTGGAACATGACCTAAAGATAAAGACGAGTTAATAATATTGAGAAGAGGCTCTTCCACTACAGGTAACACTTCTTTCAGTAGTTCAGTTGGTATAGGATCTAATAAACATGTTGTTGTTTTAGATGAAGTGATAAGTTTATTTAACTCTTTTTGTTCTATGGTTGTGAAGCACCTGACCTTTTTTAATCTAATGGGTGCAACAATATCCAATGTTCTAGAGAGAATGGTGCTCATAGTGCTAGTTAGTTCGTCTAGTTCATCTGTTTGTTTGGGTTCAGGCAGCAGCTGAGACAGATCAGATAAGCTATTTGAGAAATGATCTATGGTGGATGGACGAATTGTTCTACCTGGTCGATAACGTGGCGCAGCATGACATATTACAGCAGTGCGTAATATGCAAGTTACCAAGTAGTGGTCAGTGACATCATCACTTTGTGGAATAATATCTATATCGGTTGGATCGGTTCCATATTATATAATTAAATCGAGTGTATGATTAAGACGATGAGTTGGTCCGGTGACGTTTTACTTGACCCCGAAGGAGTTTAATAAATCTGTAAACGCAGCCCCTAACGCATCATTTAAATTATCTACGTGTATGTTAAAATCTCCAACAATTAATGCTTTATCGACGTTGACCAAAAGATCTGATAGAAAGTCAGCAAACTCTTTTAGGAAATTGGCGTAAGGCCCTGGAGGTCTATATACGGTAGCCAATGCTAGAGATAATAGGGATTTTTTTCTTACATCTAAGAGCGTAACATTTAGCACAAGCACTTCAAACGGATTAAAACTATGACGAGTTTTCTGAGTAACAATAAGGATATCTCTGTAGATTGTTGCAACACCGCCGCCACGACCGATCAAATGGGGCTCATGCTTATAACAGTATCCTGGCGGAGTAGACTCATTTAGACCGAAATAATCATTTGGTTTAAGCCAGGTTTCAGTAAGGCACAGAACATCGAAATTATTATCTGTGACCATTTCATTTACAATAACCGCCTTAGGTGTGAGCGATCTAATGTTTAGAAGACCTAGCTTTAGAAATTGTTTTTGTTCACTAATAGCGAGATTTTTTTTTTAAAGGGGTCATGAACTAGCTTTTTAAAAAATGTTATATTGTTGTCTGAGGTCAACTTATGACGTTTGCTTGGTTTTTACATTCAAAAACATCCAAATGAATAAGTGATAGGCTATTTTTTTACCCTAGTTTTGAGCCTAGCTCAAAAACGCTCGGTTTTTATGGCCGTCTCGCATTGAAGACTTGGAAGTAAACGCCCACTGCTGTGAGTGGATAACAGTTTTGCATATTATAAGGAGTTTCAACTCACTCGTCAGTAACGATTAGACTGATATACATGTACACATAATTATTAGATATCAAACGATCTGTAACAATGCAATACTAGCCTATCCGATTATTATTATTTTTTAAATAAAAATTTTACTCACATAAGTGTGTTGCACCATTCCTGTCGGATCCAATATAGAAGGCACAGCACCGTTTTCTAATCTTAATCGGTCTGCAAATCCAGTCTCGACCTGTGTCTTGTTTACAAAACAATCCTCAGTGAAATGAAGTGAACAAACGGACAATGTTTTACCCACATCAGCTGGAACGTCATTAAAAATAAAGTTTAACCAAGCATTCCTACTGGAATCCAGAGGAAGCTTATGCAGCGACTGTCTTCTTCCACAACCAGGCATTGCACAATATTTTGTAAATGTCATGTTTATTGCTCGGTAGCTCGATCCGGTTTGTCATCACGAGGTAGGCCCATGTTATTTAGCTATGTGTGTAATGCGCGAATCGGTGGGCGGGGCTAAAGTAGCCGTGTTGAAGTAGGCATTGATCTTCTTCAGCGGGGGTGGTGTTTTATCCTCTTTGACGTCATAGTTCCCCACTTTGAAAAACGAGTCGTTTGCTGAGCCTGGTGTCAATAAAAGCATTTATTGGACTAACAAGGACGTTTTCAGTTCTGAAATTTACAGGATATTCTTATAATATGATGACCTCTTAGATGTCAAAAGCTCAAGGAAAATTTGATTTCTCAGTTCATCACCCCTTTAATAACAATTAGATTTTTTCTAGATCCCGCAGTAGATTTATTATTTGATCTTAGTAAACGAGGAATAGACACAGTTTCTATGCAATGTTCTACACTAGTATTAATATCAATTAAATTGGTGCAGTAGAGACTGTGATTTGGATTTTTGGTTACTAGTCAAATGGTATTTAACATCTTGGAGATGTTATCCAACAGAAGATCTGCCCCGATTCTACTTGGGTGTAAGCCATCAGCGCGGAAGAGCCTTGGTCGCCCCCAAAACAGATTCCAATTATTTACAAAAATCAGTTTCTGCTCATTGCACCATGACAATAATCATTCATTTAGCGCAAATAATCTACTGAACTTTTCATGCCCTCGTCGGTACGTAGGAAGCGGTCCAGACACAATAATCGATGTTTCAGGCGATGTGCTGCGTACCGTATCGATAAGGCTCCTGAAGTCTTTCTTCAGAACCTCCGTCTGTCGCAGCCTGATGTCGTTAGCTCCCGCGTGCAGCGCAACAGCTCCGATGCGCTCGTCACCGTTCAAGATCTCAGTTACCCGCGCAGTGATATCGAGAACACGAGCACCAGGAAAGCAGTGACTGTGCACCTTACTTTTACCTAACGTAGCGTGGACGTGTCGGACGGTGGAATCGCCGATGATCACAGCATCGCGTTCCGTTTCGCGAAGAGGGGAGAAGCGGTTCTGAGTGGAGATCTCGAAAACCGGGAGGGGCGAAAAGATTCTTGTCCTGGCTCGCGGCTTCCGCGGAACCACCCAGGCTTCGTGGTGGTGTGTTGGAGCCGGAGTGAATGAAATCATGGCTGATCGTGACCTGGACTCTCGGGACCAATGCTGAGAAACGCACGGAGTAGACGAGGTCAGCGTCAGCGGCTTACTAACGTTAATCACTGATCCGTGTGCATCAGCGCGTGATGTTTCAAGAGCTAAACGCCGGTCTCTCAGCTCAGCTTGTCTCTCTAGAAGGTCACGGATCTGCTTTTCTACAGCTTCTAATTCAGACTGCACCGCAAGCAATTCAGATCTGTTCACATCTGCACCAAAAGGTAGACAACATACACCTGACATATTCGCCATTTTAACAGATGGACAGTAAGTTAGCAATGATGCAACCAGTGATGCTATTAATATTTATACTAATTTATGACTCAAGTCTTGGGTAAAAACCGTCTTTTTAGTGGTATGGGTGTAATGTAGACGCACGATAGACGGGAAAACAAACAAACTCACAGCGGGCAACGAGGCTGACAAAAGCAGTCGATCACAGGGCGGGCGAGCAGCAGTGAAGCGGTGTCTAGCTCTACGACCAACAACCAATGTTCAAACCGTATTTGCGGTTCCAGCCGTATAATGGCTTGAGACGCGTCTGGCCAACACTCCGAGTTGTAATTATGAGTTAAATGATGGTTCAGAACAGAATAAAGAGAGAAATACGGAAAAACAGAAGGAAATACGAAGCTAATACGAGGCTTAGACAGCCACGACGCAAACAAACAAACTAGTCTGTAAAAATATACCTCATACTGTTATTTAAACGTAATTCATTACCTTACAAAATTACTGTCTCAGAATTGCAATGGGTTACATTATCCTGTATTACTTTTGAGTTACTTTCACCAAAATAGATATAGGCTAAAGTAGTAGAACTTTAAGGAATAGTTCACTTTGAAATTCATTTGTGATATGTTTTAGCTTACCTCAAGGGCATCCAAGATGTAGGTGTCTTTGTTTCCGCAGTATTTTCAATTTTTATATTTTTAGGTCAAACCGTTCTTGTCTGTCAGTCATATAATGCAGGTCTACGGTCACCACCTCAAAGAGCATACACAGAGAAGTCAAAATTAAACATGATTTAATGACTCGTAAATGTAAGTACACATTGATGGCCTAAGACACGAAACGAGCGGTTTGTGTGAGAAAACGACCAGTATTTATATCGTTTTTACCTCTTGTAAACACAGCCAGGTCCAAGTGATCTGAGGTCGCCGGCGCGTCGGTCTGCGCAAGCGCCGGAAGTTATCTCTCGCGCGTGTACGTCACTCATGCTGCGTCCCAATTCGCCTACTTATACTACGACCTAAAAGTATGTACTCTTTTTGTGAAGAAAAAGTACATACTTTTGAATGTGTAGCAAAAGAGTAGGCAAGCTTTGGGACATACTATCACGTCATCTTTAACGGACAGATCTGTCGCGTGCATCCTGTCACCGTAAACTGCCCTGTCAATCATCCTGTCACAGTTAAAATCCTCCATTCAATCTAATTTGATTTCCTACCGTTTCGGAGAGCACGTTCATCTGCCAGTCGTGGGTCTTTCATGCGGAGACTCTCCTCATGTGTTTGCAATTTGAATATAATGATGCATTTAAAAGGTAATGGCTAAACATATCTTTACAAAAGTTCAAATGCTGCTGCAGATTAAATATAATGTAGACAACGTTGAATAAATAGGCTACATTTTCGTCAGGTTAGATACTAATAATTAATCACTCAAACCCCTTTATCTAAACCTCTACATAACCGCCGGACTCGCGCGTCCTCCATGTCTGTAGTTTTTAAACACTTTTCACTCGTGTTTGTAGTTCTAACCGAATCCTCGTCCAACGCGCGATGGGTTGTGGGCAATATCAGCCGTTAGAGTGCGCATCGATCTACACTTCGGATTCTGACCGGATATAGTAGACCATCCGGGTCTCTTTGGAACACTCATTTCAACATACTATGATTTGGGACGTACTAATTCTATTTTCGAATACTATGTAGGACGGATAGTATGCGAATTGGGACGCAGCATCATTGTATACACAGAACAGAGATTCTTCTTCTTCTTTCGTTTTTTGGCGCGTTGCAATCTTAGTGCATATCGCCACCTACATTTGCTGTTATGCAGTCATGATTTCTTATGATCAGATTTTCCTTATTTTATTATTTCTTTACTTCTTTCTCAAATATCCATCCTTATTTAATTATTTGATGCTTCGTTTAATTCCATTTCCCATAGCCCACCTGTCGCTGCGTGTTCAGCTCCTACAGACTGGACTATAAAAATCTGGAATAGACCAAAGCATCCTTATTCTATATTTAAATCCTTTCACTTAATCCAGTACTATATATATTCTATTAGTATTCTATATCCTACTCTATCTCAGAACAGAGATTGTAGGTAAGACGGCTAATTAAAATGGTACTAATTTGCGCTTATCCGGGATGTTTAAACCGTCGTAAAAGAAAACAATTACGTATGCTCGCGCGAACTCATCCGGGAGTGGTGAGTTTTCACAAATTCCCAATGTATGAGCCTTCTCTCTTGAAGTTATGGTTGATCGCTCTTCGGCTGGATATCAGCGATCATTTTTCCCCTGATGATTTAACAAACCAAGGAGTGGATCGCATAGTACTGACATCATCAGCTGTGCCTATGATGTTTTCGCATCCAACGGAGGTATGTGAACAACGTCTTTGTATGTGTCCTTTCTATTTGTAAAGTTGGCATTACATGAAATGTTATGTGAAGTTTGTAAAATTGTAATTAATGAATTGATTGTAATTAATGAATTGGTTTATAATGTACCATATAATCGTTGCGATAATAATAAAAATACAACACATTACTCACTCTATTGACAGCGTGCTATTGGGTCTCTCTGGCCTCGGACGTCGCCTCCAGTTTATACGTGGCAAACTAAATACAACATGCAAAACGCTGCGCCTCAACAGCGGAGAAAACTCAGGATCTTCAGTCAGGCAGGTGTATGATGGGATACTGTCAATGTCGTCGTCTTGTAGTTGTGGCATGTTACATTCGTGACAACATATGCTCTCCACTTCTGTTGGCATCTCACAACACTTGCTACAAGAACACCACCAATTTTAAAGAGATCTCTGTCTCTCTGAGGCTTGAAGACGTGCTGCTGCAGCGGATGCTTCCTCCATCGCTCTGAGTTCTTGATCTGTGTATTCTGGTTCAAATAAATATGGTTGTGAAAAAAAAATCAACGTTGTCTGTTGATATATCGAAATCGTCTTCCATTGCGATTTCCTGTATATCTGAATATGTTTAGATCTTCACAGTGAAAGGTAACACTTCCGAAATCTCTGTGTAAACAATGAGTGACGTACACGCGCGAGAGATCACTTCTGGCGCTTTCCGGCGTTTGCGCAGACCGATGCGCCGGCGACCTCAGATCACTTGGACGTGGCTGTGTTTACAAGAGGTAAAAACGATATAAATACTGGTCGTTTTCTCACACAAACCGCTCGTTTCGTGTCTTAGGCCATCAATGTGTACTTACATTTACGAGTCATTAAATCATGTTTAATTTTGACTTCTCTGTGTATGCTCTTTGAGGTGGTGACCGTAGACCTGCATTATATGACTGACAGACAAGAACGGTTTGACCTAAAAATATCAAAATTGAAAATACTGCGGAAACAAAGACACCTACATCTTGGATGCCCTTGAGGTAAGCTAAAACATATCAAAAATTTATTTCAAAGTGAACTATTCCTTTAACATTCTAAGGCTGTAACGATATGCGATATGAAACCAAAATCGCGACAGATCCACGAACCTGCAGAATCGCGACACACCCCTCCAAGAGTTATCCTTCCCGTCCAGATCCAATGCTACTACATCTCTAAATTATTATTAGTATTATTTGAATTTTGAAGTTAACATTATAAAATAGGTAGACCTACACCACAAAACTAGTTGAGGATAAATTATTTAAAATTGGGGAATTCCAGCGTTATAGACGTGACATTTGCAGTCAAAACTTGAAATATAAATTCTCAGAAAATGCATTTAATAGCATACCAATATATTGAAACGTCTGTTTATCCATAGGCTACCCCTTAAAGGAGTCCAGACATTAGAAAAATATCAGTCTACACATGCGTTTTATATTTAATATGAGGGAAATACACACGCATTCATGCGTGACAAAACAAATATTTAACTTTTAGGAGGCAAAATATATTTTTTGTAATTCTGTGAATTACACTGCGCAAATCAAAAGTAATACTACCCACCGGATGAAGAAGGGCTGGCTCTCCACAGAACATAAAATATTCATTTTATTTTATTTTTCGTGTTGGCATTTATGAAGAAAAAACAATGTAAGAACGTGACAGTTCTCCTTTACCGACATGACCGCTCTGAAGCGGCACTAAAAGACTGTTTTAAAACTTTCACGGAGACCTCAAACAGAAGACACAAAGCCTTTCTTTAAAGTGAATTTCGATTAGTACTAATTGTATCTTAATTTTAATCAATGTTTCATCAACCAATTGCCTGGATTTAATAAATAAGAAGTAAATATAGCAGACAATAGATCACGACACGGAGGCGCCTGCGGGAGCGCGTCTCATAAATTAACCGAAACTCGGCGTATAAGGTAGCCTACTTCACAGACCTGAAAAATATATTTAAATATAATATATAATATAAAATATAATAATATAATTATTACTTGAACTTAAACCAAACCTTTTGAACTCTAGCGCTTAAAGAGCGTATTGCAGGTAAAAAAAAATCTAAATTAATATATAACCTTGTATGAAAATACCATATGAAAAGTTAATGCAGGATTTAAAATGTTTTAAAACGACACAAGTGCACCAATTTAGTAGATAAAGTGAGAGTTTCTTTGACTGCTCGTAAAAAACGATTTTTTTTTTCAATATCGCGTAATTTTACGTCACGACAGTGTAGGGTATTTGGGTGAATCATTGACTCAGTCCCTCTGAAACAAATGAAGCACATTCTTCCTAAAACCCAAGGTCTTTTAGAATGAATGTAAATTATGGACATTGGCATGAGAATGCCTAGATGAGACTGTTTCTGAAACATTTACGACTCTGTGATGTGTCCCCGAACAACTCACAAACTTCCCCCACTGCAGGCAAACCCAGGTGGCCTGCATGCAGGACCTCTCCAGCCACACACACACACACACACACACACTCACAACCACACACGCATCCCCCACAAGTGAAGCCCGCTCAGGACAGAGCGTGGTGTCCAGTTACGAGACATTTTTATGACTGACTGGAATGTCCCAAAGAAGGATTCTACAGAGAAAGAAACTTCTCTTTTTTAAAAAAGACATTTAACCAGATATATTCAATGTGTTTTTATGTGTGTCCATTTGCCCATGCCACATTGGAATGACTATGATTTTATCGTAGCTTAAAGTGAATTATAAATACCTTCATTATGCATGTTAAATATAACTGTCTATTCCCATAACTTGTACACATAGTTCTGGACACCTCCAGAATGCTTTCGGTGTGATCAATCAGAATACGTACAGTAATATCCAGTAAAATATAGTTTACTATGTTTTCCATCTTTGGAGTGAAAAGAGACCAAAACTAACATCACTGGAGTTCTTAGATAACAGCGTTTACGACCCAAAGGAATGTTCACAGAACTGTGGCTCTCTCTGAATTCTAACCAAGGAGGAGAAATGAATCCTGTACTCATATATATATATATGCTATTATATATCCACTTGAGAATTGTATGAACAATGTATCTAAGTTCCCTATTTCATGAGTTGCCTTTTTGTGGTTTGGTCCATGTTTCTCGACAACTCTAATGGGATAATGTTTCAAACTTTGCCAACTAATGTTTAACCAAATCCATTTGTGGCAAGTTTGGTCTCGATAAACTCCGATTTTCATTCCCCATTTGTTAATTGACATTACATTTTGCTAAGCTTTGTGACACATTAGCATTATAAGAATTGTGAAGATTCTTCTCTTAAACACCCAATGAAACTAGAGATTTAAATGTCTTTTAAAACACAAAGGGTCATAAAAACTCCCTCCAAAGGGACAGCTCCTGATTGGACCCTCTTCCAAAAGAAGGCGGAAACGTCAGGTCTTCAAAAGGACTGAATACCAGTTTATCTCGCTCTTACTTCTCTGGTCCTCGTGTCATAATGTAACGTCTCGCCTCCGGGCGAGCTCTTCGCCTTTCTTTTATTTGTTTCTAGTTTAGTTTGTGTTTTTCAGTCTTAGATAAGCCTCCGTGTTGAATTCCAATCGTCGAGTGAAAAGAACACCGCATGACATATCTCTTCAGCAAATCCATCTATAAGGGACCTTTAAACGAGCGCGCGCTCGCTTTGAAGGAGAAACACGCGCACGTAACCACGTGACGCGCCGGACCGAGAGACGCACGCGCGCTTCTTCATCAGCCATGCAAAGATGTAACGTTAACTCCGCGTGATTTCACCGTAGAGATCTTTATTTCTTTTCTTTGTTAGTCAAAGTTTTGTTTTCCGTAGTCGACTCTGTTCACTTCCACGAAGTGAAACGAACTTAGCCGAACTATTTTCCTTTGGTAATGTTACCCCAAAGACTTTGAACCTCCGTTCAACACGCGCGCCAAGAAGCACCACGTGACGCTTCCTAAAGGACTCCGCTCGCGCAGGAATGCCGCGACACAGAGAGACTCAGAAATTTGTGCAAGTATATCTCTTTATAGAGCTTCTAAGAAGCATTAAGATGATGTTTTCGTGTTGTTACAGACAGGTGACCGTCAGGGTGAATGTTGGCAATGCTCTCTCTCTCTCTCTCACTCCCTCTCATAGGCGGAAATCGCGGGGGGGTCGGGGGGGTCAGGACCCCCCTCTATCTGAGGGTTGTCCCCCCTAAAATATCATTAAAATATGTGTGTTGTAAATAAAATAATGATATATTCTTAAAATAATTGTTTAAGAAATAAAATAATACAAATGCAAACGGGGCAACAACAAAAAACCGTTTTAAACATTTTGAGTCCCCCCTCCCTTGCCTCAAAGTGCTTTGGTCCACTGCCTCCGCCCCTTTTACCTCACCACCGACACACACACATTCCGGTGGCGGGAGAGATGAACTAAGTTTTTGAGTAGTTGTGGAACTCCAGTAAGTCAATGTTTTATTCACTTTAAACATCGGATGAAGTGATTATTTTCTCTTTAAAGGGTTAGTTCGCCCATTTAAGACATGAAGTTGTATGCAATCCTTACCAGCACTATAGTGCATACACACTGACCCACTCTGTTATCACCTCCCTGGTCAGAGTTCTGGCCGCTGGAAGTTTTTCAATAAAGTACTCCCGGTTATTTTCCGGGGCCACACAACTGTGCGTTTTTACGTGAAAAAATGATTTGCGTTTCAAAGCTTGATTAATTTACCACACAAAAAACACGCCGGTCAAAATTCATACCTCAGTTTTAATCGGCACTATTTTCTATCCATTTCTATCAATCCGCGCTGCTGTCAACGTCAACAGTGCGCACGTTCCGATCAGCTGTTCCATAGTGTTTACACTAATGATTGACAACGACGTAAAAAGTATTAAATTAACAATGGTGCGAACTTGTAAATTCCCAGGCTGTGACCACAAGGATGTGCCGGGATCAAAGTTCAGATATCGTTTTCCTGTTTCGAATATAACTATGAGACAGCTTTGGCTGGTTGCCATCGGCTACTCTGCGGGAGCTAAAATATCCAGGTGTGTAGTGCTCACTACAGCGAAGACGATTACATCCCCAACCAAGGAGGAAAAGGAAAATTAAAGAGTTTTGCTGTACCAGTACCACGGGTAAGCTCTATTTACTAACTTTATGATCCCATGTCTAAACTGTAGGCCTACGGTAAACAAGCTGATGTTTAGACTCCATTATAAAACACGTGAAAAGATGTCTAATATAAAATCAGTATAGGCTATAGGGATATTGGTACAATTTGCTGTGAAAACTATTTGATTGAACACACACACAATTGAGGTTTTGTGTTGCAATCAATAACATTGTCGTTGTGCTAAAATTACTTTAATCATCTGATCCGTCTGACATTGTGCTAAAATTGGTTTCATCATCAGAAGTTTCGCAGTCAGACATGTTGTCAGCGAGTCGCGCTATCAACAGCTGATCGGAACGTGCGCACTGTTGACGTTGACAGCAGCGCGGATTGATAGAAATGGATAGAAAATAGTGCCGATTAAAACTGAGGTATGAATTTTGACCGGCGTGTTTTTTGTGTGGTAAATTAATCAAGCTTTGAAACGCAAATAATTTTTTCACGTAAAAACGCACAGTTTTGTGGCCCCGGAAAATAACCGGGAGTAGGCCTACTTTATTGAAAAACTTCCAGCGGCCAGAACTCTGACCAGGGAGGTGACAACAGAGTGGGTCAGTGTGTATGCACTATAGTGCTGGTAAGGATTGCATACAACTTCATGTCTTAAATGGGCGAACTAACCCTTTAATATAGATGATGCTGAGTCATTAATAAATCATGTAAAAAAAACAACAAATATATGATTGTGTACAGTGTACTTTTGTCACTGATGTAGTCTGCTATGTTAGCGATTATAACGTTTAACGTTAACTTACCCTTGTTTAATACAGTCTGCGTTTACCTAGCTTGTTTAATACAGTATATGCACCCACACCCATAGAGTTTACGCATAATGTTACACTACATGATGTAACGTTGTCAGTCTTGTAGATTAGACTAGTCCGGGTGCGCATTTAGATTTTAACGCTTTCACTGTGATTTAGTCGGTTTATATAATTTAATATGATAGTTGATAATATGATATGTTAATCTAATATAATATCACACGAAGAGTGCAGTTTTTCTTCAGATATCAGCATGATAACAAATGTGATTTTGATTTATACAAGTTTAATAAACAAGAAGTTAATATTAAGTGATGTACATTTTAGACACCATATTACCAACGAAAATAGTTGAAAACTAAGCCACAGCACTGAAGAAACACACCGAGGTGTTTCCTTACTGAATGAATCAGCTTTTTGAACAATCAGTTGAATGAATCTCAATGACTCACTCATTAACAGTGACTTACTGCCTCTTACTGGCGGTTTTAATTTCACATTTAAAGTATCTTTTCATGTTTTAAATCATTTCAAATATAAATATTTAACATTTTATTTTTAAAACGTCATAATATTATTTGTCTGTGTAAAAACATCTAAATACTACTTTAACCCTCATTTATCTTTGGGGTCTATGACCCCAATCGACTTTTCCGTAGTAAATAAAACATGGTTCCCGTCATCTCAGTTGCATTAAATTGTGTCACTTTTTCTGCATTATCTATACACAATATACACTACTGTATAGCCTACACTGGGCTTGATTCGGTTGTTCTAAAGGTATGTAAAAAAAATTCCATTGTATTTTGGTGGCTTGATGAATGAAAAAGCTAACTAAATTGACCAAAACATTCTTCAAAACCATACATTTTTTGTAAATAAGTTGTTTACACAAAACAACTTATTTACAAAAAAATGTATGGTTTTGAAGAATTTTTTTGGTAAATTTAGTCAGCTTTTTCATTAAACCAGAAAGAAACTTTGAGAAGAAGGATAATGGAACGGTCTCCATGCTACACTAATAATAGTAGTAAGGCTTTCCTCGGTGTACACGTATCCTTGCAAGTACAATTTTGCCTGTATTATTGGTGTCCCCTTCAAAAATTGCTCTTGCGAATTGTTATGTTTATTGTCCCCCCCAACATTTTGATGAAATTTTCGCCCCTGCTCCCTCTCCCCCTCTCTCTCTCTCACACGTGTATCCATTGTCCAAACGCCCCGCGTTGTTGTCATTGTCTGTTAATGTTTGTAAATACATGTATTCCTGTAACGTAGTAAATACATAAGTAGTTCTGCCTTATTAAATTCATTATATTCATTTGATTGATGTACTGCCTCTGCTCATTTTCCAAGTCCCTTAAGTGCCAAAGGTCTAACTTAAGCTACGAGCTTTACAAATTAAAGATACTTTAAAGAGTATTTGGTTTATAGGGCAGAAAACCCAATTCTAGTGGCCACAGAAATGGACAGAAATTTTCCTGAAATCCTATAAAGTAGGATGATATTGTGGATCCCCACAAATATTATTCTGACAATTGAGCTAATTAATTTTGCCTGTTTTGTAAGACGTGGTCCGTGTAATTAATTACAATCAACTTGTGGTTAATTGCAGGGATACACATGCATGCATGCAGGTAAAATGACACATCATCCCTTAGCGGGAGATTTATTAACATGTAAGACTGATCTAATCCAAACATGTATGAATAATTATTAATTACCAATTATTAATTATGATATGCAAATTCCCCCACGGATTAGATCCGCCCCTGAGTCTTTACAACAGGGAGCCACAGCAGCGCAGAGTAGGTTGGTTTTCAGTAAAAGCGGTCGTGAGTCAGTGTTTTCTGTAGTTTTTGTTTAATTTATCATCGTCATGGTAAAGTATTGTGTTTGTGGAGGTTGCAAAAACTCCGGCCTGTCAGGACATCGAGTCCACAGGTTTCCTAACAAGAAAAAGGACAGTGCTATCTTTAGTATTATCAGTAATAATCTGTACAATATTGTGAGCACAGTGTATATCGTTAGCGAACGTGTATATATATCTATAAGCTAACACTGGTCTCTCTCACCAAGACAGCTGCCCTGTTCTCAGTGGTGGCGTTTCACAAAAACCTAGAGTATATGGCATTCCCCTCTGTGCATGTAGAAGGACATTACCGAACGATATACACCTCACATTTTACCAAACAAAATGCACAATGCACTATTAACTCTATTACACTATTAATTAAAACTCACAGTGAACAGCATTAAATATAAAAACACATGCCTTACCTTTTTGTTGCAGTGCAGTTTTTATTGCATAAGGGGTATAATGTTTTGCTGACAGCACTACAGTCCTCATTTTTTTATTGCTGCTTCCATTCTCCTGATTGCTATTATTTAATTTTTTCGTTAAAAACATCCAGGGAAGATTGAATAGGCCTGTTTCTTTTAATTTTTACTCAGTGTCTGACAGCTAGGCTAATCAAAAAGACGCGCGATTAAGTGATCCAATAAACTGCGGCTGCGCACACTCACTCCACACAAGTTTTTTTTATAATAATACTTTTGCAATAATGTATACATTTATGTGTTCATTTAAAATCTGCCATTGTGTTTTCGACATTGTTCAAATAATAATAAAAACTATTTTTCTGAAGTGGGATCCAATCAGAGAAGTCGGCGTTAAGATCATAAGAGCAGCGCTCATCGTGAATAGTCACTTATCGTATGTTTTACCTTTGGATTTATTATCAAAAAAATTACCAATTCTATTGCACTGAAGTATGAAGTATAGCAAGAAAAAAGTCACAAAGTATCATGCCGTTTGGATGAAAGGGATTTCATAAATAAATAAATAAGCCCAGATTTTACAGTGGAAACGTGTTGATTTGCTCCAGCATCATACTATTTAAACTGCATTTAGGACAAACAAAGAATACACAGATGCATATATATATATATATATATATATATATATATATATATATATATATCAATAAATGCACACACTTTGTCATCTGGTTTTGTTCTGACGCTGACACTTCGGAGATAATACTGTGAGGAGGCAGTTTCATATGACTTTTAAAGGTGACTGAGGCAATCACGAATTAGTGTACAAAAGCTGATTTTTAGGGAGGATAGGTGGAAATTTAGGGGGGGTTAAAGCCCTCCTAAAATCTTTAACGAGAAGCATCATTAGCTGATGTCTTATCTGAACTCTGACTGCTAGGGTATGGCAACTGCCCCTGCCTGTTCTTCACTGGTTCTCCTCACACCACAACTCAGTGTGTCTCCTCTGACCGTTGTTCTGTCTAACATTAATCCTGGCCTGTCCCTGCTCTCTTGGCAGCATAGCAGGCTCATAATTGTATGGCTGTGGTCCGTCATATGAGTAAGAATGAACAATTTCCTCAGCGTCCGAAATGTCATTGCGATCCATTGTTTTCCTGTTGTTTGAATCGACCGCTCTCCCGCCCATAACATCACGCCCGCCACGCCCATTTTCAGATGCGGAAGTAAAATTTTCTCACAAAAACGACTCCAGAAGCCAAAGTATATTTTAAAGAAAATCTAGTTACTACATTGTTTTTTTTATACATTGACTCATTGGGTCCTCTAACCTGCAATATGCCCTTTAAGCAATAAGAAATACAAAAAATAACTAAATGTGTGTTTTTTTTAGGCCTAATGAATACATTTACTTATTTTACATTAAATATAGGTGTTGCCCATTGTATTTAACAACCCTAATCAATAGTAACAAAATTGTTAACACAAAATGGCCTCCCATATGGATCCTGACACACACAAACACACACATGGTTTTTATACTGTATGAGCTGTATATTCTCTCTTACACTAACTCTAAACCTTCCCATCACACAAAACTTTCTGCATTTTTACATTTTCAAAAAATCTCATTCTGTATGATTTTTAAGCATGTTTCCTCAGTTTATGTCCACAGTGGCACGAGTCCCCATGAGTGAGTGTGCGTTCAAGTTAAAGTCCCAGCTGGGATAGAAAAGCATGAAAAAACACACGTCGCAATTCAGTTAATTTATCTACAAATTTGTTTGACAAAAATATTTGTACAAAAATGCAAATTACATATTTCACACAGATTTTTTTTCTTTCATTTTTTCTTTTTCATTTATTCTTTTTCATTTATTTCTGTATGTATTTGTGTCTACACACACATGCATTCTCAGAGTTAGAAAGCACTTACTCAGGCAACTGGCTTCAGAACAACTAAACACCAAGCAAAGAAGCTATGAGACAGACTCAATTTGCATACTATCCGTCCTAAATAGTATTCAAAAATAGAATTAGTGCGTCGCAAATCGTAGTAAGTTGACATGAGTGTTCCAAAGATACCCGGTCTACTATTTCCGGTCAGAATCTGAAGTGTAGATCGTTGAGTTATGCATATGACTACTGTTCCCAGAAGGAGGGAAATGAGGTACAACACATTACTATGGGATATCGTGCTCTAGCGCCATCTGCTGAAGACACTTTTATTCACGCCTGAAAGGCCAATGACGCATGACGACGTGGACGGGGCTACCTGCCCACAGCATATAAATGCAGTTGTATGCGTCATTCCCTTTGTTCAGTCCAGCTCTTTACCGGGACCCCGACTGGGCGGGGCCCAGAGGTGTTGTACCGCCAAGTCGCTGAACTAAACGTAAGGGACCAGCCCCACCACATGATCCTTTTTCAAGAGAGTGACGGCCCTTGGTCTAAAGCCCCTCCAGCAAGCACGGACCGAGCCACTGTTAAAGCAGTGACATCTAGTCAGTAAAACCGAACAAATGTGTGTGGGGATGCCCAACTGGCTATTGACACCCCTCTAAACAATGCCCATGACGTTGCCATGCCTCTTCTAGAATGCGCCCATACTCCCGCCAGTAGAGCTAACCCTTTACTTTTGTATGCAATTGAAATTGCCTCCACGATCCAATGTGAAAGACGCTGTTTAGACAGTGGTTTCCCCCGAACTGGATTGGCAAAATAGACAAAAATTTGGTCGGACGAACGCACAGCCTGTGTTTGCTCAATATACCTGCGTAAAACTCGCACAGGGCATAACGCATGGAGTCTCTCGTCTTCCTCTGAATCAATCGAGAGGTTTGACTGAGCTGGCAGCTCGAAGGAGAGCGCACTATATGCCCCTGACATGACTTTTGTGTATGTGCCGCGTTTGGACGCAACACTACTCTAGACCCATGCAGCGCTAGAGGAACTGCAGCCGATAGCCGCACTGAATCGTGCAAAGAACCCATGGTGTTGGTGCGCATGCGCGCCACCGGTCCAGGCTGACAGCGAGGATCCCCGGCATGACCAGGGAAACCCCCACCTCTCTTATTGAGCATTGCTGGATATCGCATATCCCTGCCTTTACCCTTTTTGACAACACATGGTTCATTTTCGGTGATTCTAAAACATTCTGATTGTTCTGACAAATCAACACATGAGGCTTTGTATGCTGAACACAACCTTTCTTTATTGAAATTGAACTTAAAGCTGAACCCGCTCTTTTGCAGGGTTTCTTTTTCACTGAGAGAAGGCGGCGGCTGCCTCCGGGCCGAGCCACCACTGTACTGGCCATAGCATGACCTAAGGATACCAAGACGCAACGTGTTGTACGCAGTATGTAATCAGCCGTGGATCGCACCTCCCCCATGAGCTTGTCAAACGGTCTGCCCTCTGACACAGCCTCTCTTAGTTCACCCAAGCAAATAGCCTGATATGTTTGTAGCAAGGACATAGTGCTCAAGGCTCTAGCTGTGCCGTCCTGATCACCATAAATCCTGCTAAGTTGCTTGTACGAGAACCTATACAGTCCTGACGTAAGAGTGGGGATGCCTGCGATACCGCTATTTTGCATTGGAGCCAGGTATGATATTAACCCTGCTTCATGTGCTCCTTTGAGTTCGATGAATTTACCCATCCCCGGCACCGGAGAAAGAGGAGACATGGGTTTTGACCATGAAGCTGAAAGCTCTGCCAAACAGTCCGGGTAAAGCGGCAGATGCGTCCTTACCACTGTTTGTACCTGAGACAAATAGAACCCACCAAAGCGCAAGCTTTTCTGAACCTGAGGAGGGGCTGGCCACTCCACCGACAGCTTTGCTGGTGCCCTCCGATACAGCTCAATGAAGGGCTCCTCCATAAACTCACTTTCACCCGTCGCCCCAGAAGGTGAGGGGGAAGCCGTGACCTGCTCCGGCTGAAAGTTATCGTCGAAGAATTCCTCGCCCACTTCAAGCAAGACAGAGTCCTCTGGACACTCCAGTTCATGATTAAACCCCGGATTTATCCGGGGAACATCGTTAAAATCACCCATAACCTCCCCGGCTTCCATACGGTCGCCCCAAGTCCCTGTGGCTTCTTCAACCGAATCGGGAACAGCACCTGAGGACAGAAGCGGACCGTGCCTGTCCCCTGTACCATCGAGCACTCGCTCAACAAATGCTACACGCCGCTCAAGTGTTGAGCGACGAAGCTGCCGGCAGTGTATACATGCTGCGGGGTTGGAGAGAGCCAGCTTGGCGTGGACAATCCCCAAACACACCGGACAGTGCTCGTATGTATCTTTTTCGGACAACAAGTACCCAGATGTCATTGGACATGGGCGAGAATTCTTATTTTTAGCCATTTTTCTCCAAGATAAAGATGTATTAGCTTTTTGTTGTTAGCAATGCTAAACTTTATGCTTTTAAGACTTTTCTCTGTTTGCTTTTCCTACAAAAACTGTGGCGTGATGGCGTTCTAGCAGCATTTTGAAGGGCTGAAGAACAAAGGGAATGACGCATACGACTGTATTTATTAGGGATGGCCCGATACCATTTTTTTCAAACCGATACGAGTACGAGTATTTACATTTGTGTACTTGCCGATACCGAGTACCGATACCGATATTTCTACCGCAAAAGTAACTATAGGCTCCCAGAAAAGAAGACAGAAGACTATTTTAGAACACCGGTTAGAAGACTTTTTATTTTCTTCTCTGCTTGTTTTAACAAGTCTAAAAATAAATAATAATAAGTAAAATAATAAATGTATTAACACACAAACCACTGTTAATTTAACATAAAAGCAAGCAGTTACTGCGTGCATGGTCTGACATGACTGAATGCGCGCAAAGTGTGCTCCCTTAATAGCCTAATTCCTAAAAAGCTGACAGTTCATTGCGATCTCACACATGTGTTATTATCAATGAAGCTGACTGCACAATGAATCTTTCATAATATCCACACTTTGTTTGTTATAAGTAGAGTATTTGCCAGCATACAGAATTCAGCACTGAACAAAAAAGTTTTGAGCGGTGAGGGGAGTCTATCTTAAATGCTTCTGATTGGCCATTGCGTTCAAGAAATCAACACACATGTCTGTGATTGGCTACATCGCTCAACGCTGCAAACATGTTATGAATAGAAACTCTGGCCTGTAAATCGTTTCTATTTTGTTTTAGTTGTTCTTCTTGCTTTTCTGCAACAGATGAATACAAATCTATTAGTTTTAATATGTTGTATTCATAGATATTTCTAGTTTGCGGGAGTCCCGCGAATCGTTTTATTCCTCCGCCACCCGCACACATTTACATTTACATTTATTCATTTAGCTGACGCTTTTATCCAAAGCTACTTACAATTGCTATATTTCAGAGGTCGCACGCCTCTGGAGCAACTAGGGGTTAAGTGTCTTGCTCAGGGACACATTGGTGTCTCACAGTGGATTCGAACCCGGGTCTCTCACACCAAAGGCATGTGTCTTATCCACTGCGCCATCACCACCCACACAGAGTGAGTGCATTACCGCCCGCGCCCACGCTCGCACTCGGCCATCAGATCTAGTCCCGCGCCGCACTCTATTGCGTTGGGAGTGCACGTCCCTATGCCTCAGTTCACCTCGACAAAGCACTCGCGGCGGCCAGTTTCGTTTCGCAAAATGTACGTGGTATCGGCAAATTTTTGTGAGTACGAGTATATGAGGACAGTATCGACCCGATCCCCGATGCCGGTATCGGGCCATCCCTAGTATTTATATATATATATATATATATATATATATATATATATATATTTAGCTTGACACTGAACATGTGACATATGCTTCAGTTGTGCGCGAGGTCCAGCCGTCGCACGTCAGGGCAACTCTCTCCACGCTGGCCAGGGAGGCTTTGACGTGTGCCCTTGTCTGAGCGTACAGCCTGGGAATGCAAACTTTGGTGAGGTGTTCGCTGGTTGGAATAGGATAGCGGGGCTCCATCGCGTTCACCATGCGCCTAAAGCCGGCGTTTTCCACCACCGAATATGAATTTTTTTATTCATTTTTTTACTAAGCCTATTTAAAATCGTATTTGATTGCAGAGCGCCGTAGCGCATTCGCGCAGCACTACAGTACCTCTCTCTCACTCATGGAACACCGCTGCACAAATCTGTCCAACACAGCGCTGTCAACGTTGGAGACCCAGCTTTTAAAAAAGTTACTAGCCAGCATGCAAGGAGCCTAGCTAACAAGGAGAGCTAAGTTATTGTTAGAATACAGCTGGATTTTCGAGGTTAGCACGCTGTATATAGCTGGTAGTCAATATCGATGCACGCGCGCAGCTGGCCACTAGCAGCTGGCTGACCAAATCACTCTTCATGCAACGCGAACGGGGGTAAACACGGGGATTTGAATGGGACTTGTATGTATCGATACCCGCGGCTTAAAAATCTATACTTTCTTGGGAAAAAAATATCGATTTATATCACAGAATCGATAAAATTGCTCAGCCTTACTTCGGCTGCTGCTACAGTCGTGTTTGATATTAGGCAACGCTCACACAAAGAAAGACACGATAAAACAAATTTGATTTAGGGAACGGTGGACCCTGCTCATCTAAACATCATGTGGAATATAAAACAACTTCACTGAAGTCATAACACAAAAACATAAAGGGGACCAGAAGCGGCTGCATAGCAAACACACGTTTCATGACAATACTGCTGTTAGTTAGCATGGGTTCTCAGACATGGTCAACAAGGTCACCACACACACATGATCTGTGCTGAACACACACACACACACACACACACACACACACACGAACTGTGCTAAACTAACTCACACATGATCTGTGCTGAACACACACACACACACAAACACACAATAACAATATTTTGTTGATCCTGGAATAACATTCCTGGCCCAAAATGTAGTCCTTACCCAATCCCTACCCCTAAACCTAACCCTAGCCATAACTTTTCCCTAAAATCAGAGGTAAATGACAGGTGAATAACACTGATGTTAAAGCACCTTACCCTGGTTCTAAGCCTAAACTTGACATAAACTGTAAACTTGTCCCTCAAATCTGATTGGTTGATTTGAAAGTTGTTCCAGGATCAACAAAGATGTTGATCCAGGAACATGTGGTACTTGGCGAAATCACGTTTACCCCTTTTCAACAGACCTAAGAAAGATGACGGTGGCACTGTTCATTCTGGAGGCTGACATGATATTTTCATGCCCAACAACCTCTCCTGCCGCCAGACAGTCTTCCACGCTCACCGCAGACGCCACTCTCACTCCATGGCGCCGCGTGAGTTTACTCAAACCTTGCATATGTGGGCCCGAACAAACAAATCAACCACCACATTTTAACAATAACCCAAACAAGAAAGAAAAGCAAGAAAAAGAAAGAAAGATTCACTCACAAGCTCCGATTCACTCACAATCGCTCCGCTCACACTCAACAGTCACACCAGAGAGAGAGAGAGAGAGAGGTGTGTGTGTGTGTGTGTGTGTGTGTGTGTGTGTGTGTGTTGTTTTCGAGTAAAGGCACAGATCAGGAGATTGAGAAGAGCTGAATATCGAGTGACTATAAGACACTGCTTTAGTTCTCAAACACACTCGTGCTGCGATGGGTTTCTACAACAGTCTTAGACACGTGACACAAATTCCTACCTACCTTTATTTTGCGATAATAATTAATCCGCAGTAATAATACAGTAAACTCTGGAAGTGAGTCCTCGGTCACGCCCACCACGTACAAATTCTTTTTGTTTTTTTTATTATTATTATAATAATTATTATTGACAGAACAAAGCATTCAACAGTATACAAAGAAGTACAGACAGGAGACATACAGAACATCCAAAAAGTGCATATTAATGAAAAATAAATAAATACAGTATATACAATAGCATACTCACACACACACACACACACACATATATATATATATATAGCTCAGACCCTGACCATTTCTTCTTGTGTACCAAAATAATAAAAAGTTGTAGGCTACATGATTTTTTTCTTATTCTTATTATTTTAATTAGAATAATATATACATATGTCAACATTATTAAAATTGAATATAATATCAGTTTTCTAAAAATGTATGCGTTTGTGAGAGTGCGTGCGTGTGTGTGAGAAAGCCACTGGGAGGCAGTAGAGTCCACAGAATCAAGTATATCTTGAGCTAGAAAGAGCAGGACTATAAAACATCTTCAACACCCACATCTCCACGGCTTCTCCATCTGCACATTATACATGTTATAGAGGTTGCAAAAATAGTTAGCTGATAAAACATTTTCAAGCTGAGCATAACAAAATGTATATTCACTACAGAAATTTACAATACACAATTTCCCCAAGATTGTATTAATTTTCAGGACTTTGTGAGGCCTGGATATCATAATTATAAGATTTCTCTGTTTATAGATACACTTTTATGTGACTTCATACATTTCAGTGTGGAGGACAACAGTGAAACATTTATTTCCGTATCTTTAGCTTTGTACAAGATATCAATGTTTTTTTTTTTTTAGATTGTAGCTATACACTTTAGTCAGTGAAGTAACATCTGATTCCACTGTGTCTCAGTCTCAACTTGCTGATCACACGATACATTAAATTAATTTAAATCTAAATTAAATCTGTTCATCATATAAACTACTTGATTAATTTTACGATGCAGTTATAATCTTTCGGATCTTCCTGGACTTTCAGTGGAGAGACGGAAACCTCTCAGCCTTCATTAACAATATCTTTTGAAGATTAACTAAAGCCATACATGTGTGGAACAGCATGAGGGCGAATGAATGATGACACAATTTACATTTTTGCGTGAACTAACCCTTTAAAAATGCAATATAATAAGCAGACATGGCACAACTGCACCAGAAAGAAAATTAATAAGAGAACTGATATCACCGATATCCTACAAAATTAAAAGGGCAGGAAATGTGATTTATCATAAATATTGCAATGTAAAGTATTTTAAAGAATTCGTTTTAGTTTAAATTTAGTTTTATTTTCAAATTAAAGGTTAATTATACTTTAAGTTTAATCACATTTATGTGTTTTAAATTTATTTTTTCACCCATCATTGCGTAATTACAGGTGGGTTTTCCTATATATACAGTCAAACCAAAAATTATTCAGACTCCAGATATAATTTGTGATATTGTTTCACTAGTGTGTGCAGGGCACTATAGTTCATTTATGTAAGTGATGAGAGCAAAATAAAGTAAACTGTGACATATTATACCAAAAAATTCTTCATACAGTGACTACCGATAACATTTATAGAAATTTGGGACCAAAAATGGTTCAGACACTTTGAGCTGATCATGTTTTGCTGAAGTGTTTTTTCTTTAATTGCGAATGCACCTTTTTACACCACAGACTGAACAACATGAAGCATCGCTTGGTGATTGGTTGAGCTAAACTGGTATTATCTAATTGTGTAGTTAAATTTAACATCTGACAGATATTCAACATGATTCATGTGTGAGAGTCTAACAGAAGGACGGACAAAACCAGTGAAATATCAACTGATCTGATAACTCTGAGTTCTTGTCATATTTTATCACCATTTTCTAAACTATAGTGAATAAACTGTGATAATGTGAGAAATGTTGTTGAAGGTGTCTGAATAAAGAGAAGGGTTTGAAGGACAAAAGGTTGGGAAGCACCCGGACAGGTTTGAGCTTTCACCGGTCCCTTTGCATGACTCTTAATGAGATCATGTCCCACAATAACAAAACATCTGCAGGAATGCAGGAGATTGCTCTCCAGTCTGAGAAGAAGCGTCTGATGGGGCTTGATGTGGTCAGTTGGAGAGAAAAAGACGTAAGATTGAAAAACAGAAACAGAAGGATCTGAAACACCAATAATCTTTTTTTTTTAATTTAGAGAACAGAAGAATCAGATAAAACACCATTTATAGATTTCTGTTTTCTTGAGTGGAATCTGATAAATTAGTATTTTATTCATCTCATAATGAGTTGTTCACAATACAAATGTGTCTTTTTTTTTTTTTTACGTTTATTCACGTTTTCCTGAATGATGAGCCTTGAACGGTGACTTTTGCTTGGATCTCTCTATTTTCAGTGTGTCTATGTGAGGTTTAAACCTCTCCTCAATAATAATAACAACTTTTAAAGTCCCCCTGTAGTCAATACTAATTGTATCCCTTAAAACTAATCTTTGATAATCAAAATGGAATATTTAAAGGTTTACAATATCATGAATGTAACTCGACACCCTTGCCTCATTTAGTATACGTGATTCTATGAATATGCAAATGAGCCCCGCCTCCACTCAGTCACTCACTCAGAGATCCACACGTTGATCTGATTGGTTACAAGGTAGTTTGTGACGTCAGAAACACCAGCGATTTCAAACAGTGTTTTTGAGACTGTCTTTGGTTCACTGCAGTTTTAAGGAGAAAATACCCAGCAATGCTGTCGACTTATGAATTTACACATGGTTTGTCTTAAAGCATATTAAAAACACCACATAGAAATATAAACAACATTAAAAGCTGTATTTTCAAAACTGGGGGACTTTAAAAACATAGCCCTGTGATGGACTATGGTGTTCGCATTCATACACAGCAATAACCATTTTGGAAAATGGATGGATGAGTTAAAATCAGAGAAATTCTACTTTGCACTTTTTAAAATAAAAAATAACCTTTTCAATTTATTTGATGTTTGTGTACCACCACACTCGCCAGTTTCAGAGACAATTTTAAACAAATTGACTACTAACTACCAAATCTGAAACTTTTCCCTTTAAAAAAACTGAAAATGTCGATTACCAAACAGACACTATATGGACGTCACACACATTATGATACTGAGCTTTGCATCCACATGCAGGAAATACTGTTACATTTATCTTACACTGAAAAAGCTCTTCTGAAAGGTGCTGACCAAGAGACAATTATTAGTATAGTTCTCACATTAACATATAGGCTATATTAAATAAATTTTTTAACATGTTTCTACATATAATAATACCCTGAAATGTTTTCAACCCAACAATTCCTTGGCTGCTTTATGAATATCTTTAAAAAAATGTGAATATGTGAGCAAAATGAAAATTTTCCATTTGTCAAACAGCTTGGCAGATATAAAGCCATGGTGTAAAGTATTGGCATATTGAAATAAAGATTTGCAAAGATCGCTGCTTCAGTTGTTGATTCACATTGTTTCTAGATTATTGTGCAGAGTGATCAGATGCATTATAAATAAATACAAAAAGCTTCATTGGCCAAAGAATTTACTTTAACCACAAAAACGTCTCGGTTACGAATGTAACCCTCGTTCTCTGAGGAGGGAACGGAGAGTTACGTCAGCGAGTGATGAAATGGGGGTTTCGCTTAAAAGCCTATCACCTTCGAGTTTTAGAAAACGAGCCAATGGCATGGGTCTGCGGAATTTGAGTTACGAGTTACGTCAGTGACTGACGAATGGGGTCCCAATCTAATCACGCCACATCGGCTGTCTTCCAGTGCCCTGCGTAAGTCTGAGCTCCCTGTCGTGAAACTAGCACGGATGAAGGACTCCTACTTAATACAGGAATACCAAGGTACACTGGGAAGACCAAGGTACACTGGAAAGCATATCTCAGTGGAAATATGCAACACAATACCTGCCCGAAGGGAGGACTTACAGAATACACATATGACCCATGTACGGAATGCATATGGAAGACTCAGAGGTATCCAGCCCGCAGGGTCGAATGTTTCAACCTTGATAGAGAGGGAAAGACACAAGCTCGATGGAGATTTACCATTGAAATACACATGTGGGGGTCACCCAACGGGGGAACCATGCACATGGAACACCTAGCCAATAACGAGGGCTGACCAACCAGGCATGCGCTCTGGTGAAGACATCATCAGTGTAGGAGGAACTCGGGGTCTTGGGAAGAAGAACTCACCTGAGTGAAATATCGCAAGTATCCAGTCCAAGGAGTGGAATGGCGAGCAAGCACTGACACCGAGCGGGTCCTGTTACCGGCCACTGGGGGCGAGTACATGAGAGGACACTGGCTCCACTCGAAGATTGTAGAATCTCACAAATGTGTCGCCCAGCCTGCAGCTCTGCAGATGTCTGTCAGCGAGGCGCCATGCGCTAGAGCCCAAGAGGAAGCCACACTCCGGGTGGAGTGTGCCTTCACACCAGGGGGACTTGGTCGACCTTGCTGCTGGTATGCCAAAGCAATGGCGTCTACTATCCAGTGAGACAACCTTTGCTTGGAGAGAGCCTTTCCCTTCAGCTTCCCACCATAACAGACAAAGAGCTGGTCTGAGGTCCTGAAACACTGCGTTCTGTCTTGCAGGTTCACCACCTGATCTCTGAACGGGAGTGGTGGGAACCTTGGGGACGTATCCAGACCGGGTTTTTTAGGATCACGCGAGAGTTAGCCGGCCCGAATTCCAGGCATGCTTCATTAACCAAAAATGCCTGCAGGTCCCCTACCCTCTTGATGGAGGCCAAAGCGACTAGGAGCGCTGTCTTCATAGACAGGATTTTAAGCTCCACTGATCGCAATGGCTCAAAGGGAGCCATCTGCAGGGCAGATAACACCACTGCAAGGTCCCACGAGGGTACGAGTGGAGGACAAGGGGGATTTAATCTCCTCGCTCCTCTAAGGAACCTGATGACCAGGTCATGCTTCCCCACAGACTTACCTTCAACTGCATCATGATGTGTGGCTATTGCGGCAACATACACTTTGAGGGTGGAGGGAGACAGCCATCGCTCCAATTCATCTTGCAGGAAGGAAAGCACGACACTAATCGGGTATTTTCTTGGGTCTTCTCGGCGAGAACAGCACCAGGTGACGAAAAGGTTCCACTTCAATGCATAGGCATGTCGAGTAGACAGGGCCCTAGTGGAAGTGATGGTAGCCAGCACCTGAGGTGGTAGGGTACTCAAACCTGCCTCGTCCCATCGAGCCACACATGTAGGTTCCATAGATCGGGACGAGGGTGCCAGAGGGTGCCCCGTCTCTGAGAAAGGAGGTCCATCCTCAGAGGAATTGGCCAGGGAGGGGCTGTTGCGAGGAGCACTAATTCGAAAATGCATTTCACTGTCAACATCTTGAACGGAAGCCTGTGAAGGGATCGGTTCAAGATGCGCAGGTCCAGAATTGGCCGTAACCCACCTGTTTACTTGGGTACAATGAAGTAGGGGCTGTAGAAGCCGAACTTCATTTCGGCTGGAGGGACAGTCTTGATTGCACCCTTCGCCAGTAGGGTGGCGACCTCCGCCCGCATGACAGGGGCATTGCCACCGACCATGGTATAGCGGACTCCCCGGAAGCGGGGAGGAGACTGTGCGAACTGAATCACATAGGCGAGCCTGATGGTTCTCGCGACCCAGGTTGGGAAGCTCTAGCCAGGCTCCCAAGAACTGTACCAGCGGGGTCATGCGAACCACAGACTTACCCTTGATGGGGCAGCGAGGCGGAATGACTAGCCCGTACGTGGGAGGCATAGCGTCCCGGTGTGGGGGCACGGTCATTGCTGACAGAGGAGGCCAGGGAAGGACCAGCGTTCCACAGAGGCCTGCTCTGTCAGGGGTCAGATGTGACTGAGGGGGTACGAGAGTGGCGAGGCTCGTAAGTGGCACACACTGCCATCTGTGACCTCTGGGAGCTCAGAGATGGGGATGTCAGTTCTTTCTTTAACACATTAGGGTGCTGCCCACCGGGAGGCGAGCAGCGGGGAGTGGAGAACAAAAGATTCTCCCCCGGCCCTCCACCGGGGAAAGGAGTGGTCCTGCTACCACCTCCTGTGAAGAACTGAGTGCCATCTCTGAGCAGCCCATCTCAGGAGCGCCATTTCGCCAGGCTGCGGGGCTGGAGCGGACTGGGGCACCTTCCCGCGGCCACCTCCACAGCGTGGCCCGGGTGAAGGCTGCTGCTGGTGCCGGGAGGGAGGGCATCCTTGGCGATTGAGGATTCTGTGCCGGCTGCTGGGTGGAGGCAGCAGGTGGCCGCCGGGGCAGAATATGCTTGATGGCTTCAGTCTGCTTGTGGGCGGTCGAGAACTGTTGGGCGAAGTCCTCGACCGCGCAGCCGAAAAGGCCAGCCTGGGTTATGGTGGAGTTGAGGAAACGGGTTCGCTCGGCATCTCTCATATCGGCCAGGTTGAGCCAGAGGTGTTTCTCCTGGACAACAGCTGTGGACATCACCTGACCAAGGGAGCGTGCGGTCACCTTCGTCGCCCGGAGAGCGAGGTCGGTGGTGGCACGCAGCTCCTCCAAGAGCCCTTGGTCAGCTCCACCCTTGTGCATGTCCCTGAGCATCCTGGCCTGGTAGACCTGAAGGATGGCCATGGCATGCAGTGAGGTGGAAGCCTGCCCTGCAGCTCTGTACGATTTCGCCACCAGGGTAGACGAAAACCTACAGGACTTGGAGGGGTGCTTAGAATCACCACACCACGTTGAAGCACGCTGAGGACACAGTTGCATCGCAACATAGCATTCAACAGGGGGAATCCCAGTGTACCCTTTAGCTGCGGTCCTGTCAAGGGTAGAGAAGGTGGAGGAGGTCGCCGAACGATCACAGGAAGACTTCCATGATCTCATTACCTCCTCATGCACCTCCGAGAAGAAAGGAACTGGGGGAGGGGTGCGTGCAGCCCACAAGAACCAATCATCCAACCACGAGTGCTCAGGACAAGCATGGCTGTCTACTCTATATCAGACTCGGAATCCTCATCTCCAGAGGACTCCAGCCTACCTTGGGATGCTGCAATGGACATAGTTTCTTCGTCTGGGGTGCCGAATGAAACGTTCGAAGACCATCCCACGATTTCATCCAGACCGCCTGTGGGTTGCGATGCGCAAGAGGGGAGTGTGGGCTGAGGAGGCATCGTCGGCGCTTCGTTCCACACTGTCACCCTCAGGTCACCCTGGCCACCAGCTGAAGTATCGCCTCTCGAAGAGGAGATAGATTGGGGTGTGGCAGAGGGGACTCTACCTCTAGGGAGATCATTGAGTCTCGACCGCAGCACTGCGATCGTCATGTTCCCGCAATGAGAACATAACTCATCCACAAATGCTGCCTTAGCGTGATCTAAGCCCAAACACGCTAGGCAGCGATTGTGCCCATCAAATTGGAAAATAGTCCGACCACAACCAGAAGTTCACGGGCGAGACATCTTTAAAAAGACGTGCCACGAGCAAGCTCGTTTGTAAGAGGATTTAAACTCTGCAAAGTGCTGAAGCGCCCAGGGAAAAACACACGACTGGCAGATCACTGCACAGACCAGCAAGCAATGTGAACTCGCTGGAATACGCCGTAACACCAACAACTGGAGAGTAGCTCGTCTCGAAGAGTGAAGATAAACTCAGGATGGCTTTTGGAGTGAAGAAAACTCTTGGCTCAGAAGCGAAAACATAATGCGAGATTGCCAGCGCTTCTCCTTTTATACCCACCCAGTGTGGCGGAGTCGCGGCATGCAAATTCCGCAGACCCAAGGCATTTTCATGCCATTTGCTCGTTTTCTAAAACTCGAAGGTGATAGGCTTCTAAGCGAAACCCCCATTTCGTCAATCAATGACGTAACTTGCAGTGACTGAACGAAAGGGAACCCACATTTTTGCACAAAATTCACAAATTTATGGCCCTGTAAAAAAAAAATAAAAAATTTTACAATTGCAAATGTTTTATTGAGAGTAAAATCTATCAAATGCAATTAACTAATCATCTAATAAGATTAAATATCATGTGTTCTTTTATACATTTTTCAGAGCTTGTTTTGTTTGTTTGTTTCTATACAGTGTTGATATGGAAACTAGTAAATACACTAAGTTTTTTTTCATGCTGGCATGTGTGTAAAGTTTTAAACCATGTTTATGTTTCCCGGTGTTAGTTTGTGTCCCGCTCACCCCTATGTGGGTTGGACAGTAGATGACAGGTGCAAAGTTATTCTCTCTGATGAAGGACCCTTCCAACTGTTTGCGACATCTGGAAAATCGATTGGCCGGAGAAGAAAATTTGAGATCTGTGTCTTGCCAACAGTGCAGAATCCTGAGACCATCCATGTGTGCTTCTACTTCTCATCCGAGGGAGTGGCTTTCTCACAATTCTGCCCAAAATCACTGCCAGGAATAAAGATTGGTATCAAAACATCTTGCAAGAGCAACTTCTCCCAGGAGCTCTCACTTTCTGCATCTTCTGGCACGCACTCTTCTCTCATTAGTCTTTCTGTTTCGTATCCGAGTCATGGTTGAGAATCCAGGTATGATGTAATATCTTCTGTTAAAAAGTCCACATTTTTGTTGGAAGATGTCCTATATCGCCCAAGTGACCCAACAAGATGTTCAAGTCTATCAGTCAGCAGAGTCGGATCAGCTGCTTTAGCCTTAAAAAACACGAGGTTAAAAACAACCCAAGGGCTTGGTAAATATAGGACAGTAAATTGGGTTATTTATTTAAAAGCTTTTTTTTTTCTTTTTTACTTCATACATGAATAAATGTTTACGGATTAACTTAAATCCTCTAAACTTAAAAAAAAAATACCATTGGTTTGCGTGATAATTCCTTTGATTTCGATCATATTTACAGTACAGCATATTCTATATAGTTTTGAATACATATTGTATACATTTAAGCTCATTTATATTAGAAGTAAAAATTAAACATAAGTAATTCAAGTGTGACGGACCAGTCTCTGTTGTGCTGTTTCCACGTGCCGGATCTCGTGTCGTGTTCAGCGGAGGAACTTCTAACTTCAGACCGCTGCTTTCACTCGGAGCAGAAATATGCAGAGACTGACTGTCCATAACTTGTCCATAAACAATCAGTGAACAGTTCTGAGAACATATTTTAACATCATGCGTATTTATATTCTGTATCTTTTTGAATAAAATCATAAAATGTTATGCCAGGCATCAGGCGTTTCCATCACGTGAAAAGATCGATGCGACACTCATTTAGGAAACTCACATCGCGCCCCTGTATGTTGCATTGCATAAAATTAAACGACATACAGAACAATAATGAATTTATAGATACAAAAAAAAAAATAATTACACAAACCTTGTATTTTACCGAAGACATGCACTAATTTGATGGAGCTGCACTGTTCTCTAATGAAGAGGCCGCGATAAATACCTCAGCCCCTGGGTTGTTACGTCTGACCCAGGATCTGGGTAACACAAAAACTACCCAAACACTGGGAGATGTTACGTCTGACCCAGGATCTGGGTTACACAAAAACTACCCAAACACTGGGTTATTACGTCTGACCCAAGAGATGGGTAACACAAAAACTACCCAAACACTGGGTTGTTACGTTTGAACCAGGAGCAGGGTAACACACGAAAACTACCCAAACACTGGGTTATTACGCCTGACCTAGAATCTGGGTAACACCAAATCCACCCAAACACTGGGTTGTTACGTCTAACCCAGGATCTGTGAAACACAAAAAACAAAATGACCCAAAAAATTTACCCAAAAGGCTCAACCCAGGATTTGGGTAGAAAAAATAACCCAAGATTTTTTGAATGTTCTGTTCACCACTTCTGGTGAACAAAATTTTATTTTATATTTAACAATATTATTACAACATTATTTTCCGGTTATCTCTGTAAAGCTGCTTTGAAACAATCTGCATTGTAAAAAGCGCTATATAAATAAAGGTGACTTGACTTCTGACGAATAGCAGGAATTCCCGTACTACTCTAAAGTGAGTTTTTAATTCCACTCACTGTTCTAGTATTCTCTGAACAGCTGATTACACCTATATATTCATCTTTTTGGACACAATTTTGAGTGGATCTTCACTGTTATTAATGGCACCATACACAGCTTTGTATGTAATTTACCTGAGCTAATATAAGCAGACCCGTTCCTAGCCCTGATATCTTGTTTATATCTAGGCTCAGAGAGGACAGGCAAGACTTCAGTGATTCAATGACTCCATCTGCTGTGTAGTTTTTCAGCTCCACTGATGCAAAGTAACGGATAATGCAGTTTTGAGACAGACTGAAGTAGTAGATCAAAATGCCCAGAATTTCCAATACAGAAATGCCATTTGATTTGTCTATTAAAAGACTAAATGGCCCCTCATCAGGGCCTGTGACAAGTTCACATATTCAGTGCATTTGTTCCTGTGTAATTTGATGGCGTAGCGTCTTTAAAACATTCTTTGCATAAATCTAAGGAACATTCAGTTTCTGCAACAGAGAGATTTCTCGGCGATGATGATGAGGCTATACGTACATGTCTCAGATTGGAAATAGGCCTTGCACTTACGGTGTGTTTGGTGGTCAGCACATACTTATTTAGGTCTAACTTCTTAGCATTAAGTAAGACTTTGCCAGATTTGCAAAATAGCTTTTGATGCATTTCCCATAACAGGCTGAAGTCAGTTTTTAAATGTAGGTCCTTGCAACCAGCCATTACTGGAACGATTTACGATAAAAACGCTACATTTACAGTAATTTATTAAGTTGTGTCATGACTGAGTGCATCACATAACATCAATCATGCTGAATAAAGCTGGTATTTATCATTGGGCCAGTTTTGTTACGCAGACCTGGCAATCCTGTTCAAGTGGTCAAGAATAATGAGCATTTATTATGGTAACTTTTAGCATGTGTAATCTAGCATCACTTATAAATTCTAATCTTACATTAGAATAGAATTTAAGTAAATTTCATACAACAGTATGTTTCAGTGAAAACACTATTTTAATAAGAACAGTTTGATTTGTTTTTATGTTTTTTTTTTTAATCCAAAATCAATACAATAGATGTAATGACAACATTTGTCATCAATTCACAATAATAGCAGATAAAGCAATTTATCTCATTTTGTCAATGTCTTTCACATTAGGCGCTACAGAAACTCAGCGTACAGGACCTTTGTGAGCTGGTGCTGGGGCTATCTGGGCAGGAAGATCAGGGTTGTTATCCCGTCTTGTGTTGTCCTGCGCATACGCCAAGAGTTTCCAGACGCTGGAGGCAGCTATGTAGGATTTAGACCTCCCCTTGATTGAACCGTGATACATGCCTTGCGATGGCCTCTTCCATGGAGGGTCTGTCATACTGGGCAGAGAGTGTTTCAGGGACATTTAGTTTGTGGATCTCCTCCATGTAGGGAAGAGGGTCTGGGATTACCTTTTCAAAAAGGAATGTCATCAAATTGATGGCATAGCCTTGAAAAAAATAATTGCACAATAGATATTATGCATGTTATTTATTGGTTTGGAATTTTTATTTACTTTATTGTAGGGGTGTCACGATTCTCCAAATCCTCGATTCGATTCAATTTTCGATTCTAAGGCCACGGTTCGATTCGATTCTCGATTTTTACATTTACTTTTTTTAAAGCCGAAACCGGCCAATCAGGATGCTCTCTGTCTTACATGCGCTTCATGAGGCACACACGCAAGGTCTCTCGCTCTCTCCCTCTCTGCCGTGCGCGCGCTATACGGTTTGGAGCACAGTTTTTTCTGTCTCGCATGTGTGCTCTTGCTCGCTCACTCTAGATTCCGGGAGATTTTAACTAATTTGCGTGCATCAGGGAGCCGCTATCAATATGCGGGAGACTCCCGGAACTTCCGCGAGACTTGGGATGTCTGCAAACTGTGGCTTTTTTGAAGCGCGAACGTTGTCAACATAACTCACTGGAAATCCAAAAAACGTCCACACCTGCGACTTCAATGAAAGAGGAGGGGGTTCAAGTTCTGTCGATGGGTCTCCTGCATCTGCAGTTGCCATGGTATCTTTTGAGTGGCTGTAGCTAAGTTAAAGGAGGTTGATCATAGACTCGCAGCACTTCAACAGGCTTGTTTTTTTCCGCTTGGCACGCCGACCAGACGTGACATGGGGGCGTGGCAGCATCGACGATTCCATTTTTTAATTCGAAGTTCGAGATTGTGAATTACTTTCGATCGATTTCGATTTAAAATCGAAATCGTGACACCCTTACTTTATTGTGAACAACAATAAATTTGTTTAACTTACAGTATGTTGCCTGTGATTTTAATGGCCTCATGGAGTATATTCCTCTTTTGGCTTTGGGAAACAAAAGCCTATACATTGGCTTTCCAGTCGATGTTTTAGCCTGAGGACGATTTGAGTTCTCGTTGAAATGCATACCTGCCAAATAAAGTCTGAAATAAAAACAACTAAATACATCAACAAAGTTATTAAAGACATCATTATAGAGGTTTTAATCATATTAATTTAAAACACACCTGCACAACATTCCAAGGTAAGGATAAACCACATTCTTGGTTGCAAAACGTAAAATGACACTGTGAAAAGATTCCAAAGACGAAGTTTGAAAGTGAGGACTGAGTTTCTCGATATCTTTCATCATTCTCTTGTTTGTAAGAATCTTTTCGACAGTACATAGTGCTTTGGTTCCTGTAACCAAAATTACAAACAATTACAATTGTATAAAAAAAAAAAAATTGGTTACCAGTACACTTTAATTTTAGGTGTCCGTGTTACAGTGTAATAATACTGAGTAATATCAATTAACTACATGTTCCTACTATAGGGTAATGGTAGGATTAGGGTGTTTTAGGGTTAGTTGCATGTAATCATGCATCATTTACTGTGATTACTATGTAACAGGTGTAACAAGGACACTTACCAACATATTTATGAAAGTAAAAATGGTCTGTACATTTACAAACGTTAAGCAATATATTTTGTCAATTTGAAACAAATAAATGTAATGTGGTCACCTGGTTGGAACCATTTGCTGCGATCAGTCGATTCACGGATTTCATGGTCGCACTGCGGGTATGATGGGTTGTCATGTACGTGAATGTCTTGAATATGGTTTACCATGGACTTCCATTTTGCTACCCGCTCCACAGGTGTTTTTGAAGTAGCTGCAGTCCAGTAGACGTGATTTTTTATGCTATGCTGCCACTTTTTCACAACTCACAGTCCTTATCTTTGCTGATTTTTTCCAACTTCTTAGACAAGCCTGAATAAATTAGTATTTACAATATCACGTGTACTCTGGAAATAATCACATCATCATTGAACATAAGGCAAGTAAAATCAACATTTACAATAAAGGGGAAAAGGTACCTTTCTCCAGATGCCAGACATCGTAGAACTGTGGTATGTTTATTTCCCTCAAAAATTTTTGGATCTGTGGGTGGCGATCTGTAACAATGCATTCAAGCTTCACTCCATGTGCCTCTAGATGTTCAAGGCTTTGTTTTAATCCTTCCTTTTCCATAAGGTAACTTCCTGCTACCTCATTGCTATATGGGGGGGGGGGGGGATATGTTATATGTAGTTAGTGCTAGTTATATGTAGTTAGGGGGGGGGGTGCATATGTTATATGTAGTTAGTGCAGTTGAATTTAGTTTATTGATGTATTGGTATTCACCTGCACTAGCTGTATGTCCAATATGATGTTGCTCGCAAGGTCCATTAAGGTATATGCACCATACTTTGCTGAGTGGCCTAAAATATATTTGTATGTGTGACCACATATATATTTATATATATATATATATGGTCATAATAAATTATACGATTAAAAAAAAAAAGACTGAGAACAGTATATACAAATTTAATTAATCGACACAGCTAACACCATTATTATTTTACCTGGTGAGTCCGCTCTCATATTACCACCCGCTATCACTTTGTCCCCCTGGCTTAGCTGGCGCAAGACTTCTTATTCTTTCTTCCACGTATAGATTATTGCAGGTTCCAGATACATGCTGGCATGCTTTCGAAAAGTTCTGTGTGTAATCATCTTGACATGCATTGCGTTGAATACCTAAGTCATATACAAAACTTTTTTGTATTTAATCCATTAATTATATTAGTGAATTTCAGTATTTCCTTTCCAAGTACCTTTTGTAATTTGAAGAAGGATGTGCCAGAGAAGTATATGGCAGCACATAACTGGAGGTTGCCCAAAGGTTTGCTGCCAACAACAGGTTGGCTTTGCCATTTTCTAAAGTATTGACAATGTGGGCACAATTGATCAATTGCAACCAAAGAACCTTTTCTTCGAGGCTGAACGTCACAGCATCTCATGCACACTAGGCAGGTTTCAAAAAGTTGCAGGAGGCACTTTTCAAATACAATGTATTTTGTATCCTGCTCTATCGATGTACATCTTCAAACGAAATAAAAAAACGAATTACATTCCAACAAATTTATGTGATTTCTTAAACAGGCTATAAAGAGAATAAAGAAGATAAAATCCACTTACAGAAGTTGTGATGACTCTGGGACAGTCGTGACAGACTCCGCTGGCTCATATGTTGTGTCCTGACTATCAAAGACTTCAAAAGAAACACTTTTCTCCTCCTCCAGTTCTAGACAAGCTTTTTTTGCTGGCCTAAAATCCTTCAAAGGTGTTGAAGTTGTGAATGGAGCACCTACACTTTTACATGACACCTCTGTCTGTGTTCCTATAAAAATAAATGCAAGAATTTAAAAAATATATTTTTTATATTTTCTATATTATTTATACATATGTTATTTACTAAAAACATTAACTTCAACATTTAAAAACAAGCCTGTATGTGATATGTCAGAAAAAATACAACCAATCAACCATTAACACGCCTTTAAAAAATACAATGTACAATGTCACATTATACATTAAAATGTCTGATCATTGCCACCAATAAAGACTTATTTTTTTTGTATAAAAACAAACCTTTATAGGCACATTTGTGTTTAAAAAATTTAAAATAAGTTGAGTTGACAGTGATGCTACTCACATGAGTGACAAGTGTACAGATATGAACACAAACCTTTGCTTCTGAATTTAGGTCCCAAGGTTCCAAAAGCCAGCTGTGTGCCCTGTGATGTTAAATTAAATTCTGTTTGACAAGCTACATCCTTCATAGTTGGACTCTTCTGTGACTGATTAGCCACGTACACATAATTATTAGATATCAAACGATCTGTAACAATGCAATACTAGCCTATCAGATTACTATTATTTTTTAAATAAAAATTTTACTCACATAAGTGTGTTGCACCATTCCTGTCGGATCCAATATAGAAGGCACAGCACCGTTTTTTAATCTTAATCGGTCTGCAAATCCAGTCTCGACCTGTGTCTTGTTTACAAAACAATCCTCAGTGAAATGAAGCGAACAAACGGAAAATGTTTTACCCACATCAGCTGGAACGTCATTAAAAATAAAGTTTAACCAAGCATTCCTACTGGAATCCAGAGGAAGCTTATGCAGCGACTGTCTTTTTCCACAACCAGGCACTGCACAATATTTTGTAAATGTCATATTTATTGCTCGGTAGCTCTTCGATCCGGTTTGTCATCACGAGGTAGGCCCATGTTATTTAGCTATGCGTGTAATGCGCGAATCGGTGGGCGGGGCTAAAGTAGCCGTGTTGAAGTAGGCGTTGATCTTCTTCAGCGGGGGTGGTGTTTTATCCTCTTTGACGTCATAGTTCCCCACTTTGAAAAACGAGTCGTTTGCTGAGCCTGGTGTCAATAAAAGCTTTTATTGGACTAACAAGGACGTTTTCAGTTCTGAAACTTACAGGATATTCTTATAATTTGATGACCCTTTTAGATGTCAAAAGCTCAAGGAAAATTTGATTTCTTAGTTCATCACCCCTTTAACTGGTTCACAAGTAACATTGAATGGTTCATTTGTGAATTCGGCTGATCCAGAAGATTAAACTTGCAGTAGTTAACAAGCAAGTCATGTTAACAATAAACACTTGATTTGGTCTTGTCCCGCTCAAATGATCCAAGATCCAGGAATAATATGACATTCTCAGAGTCAGATCAAGTGTGCTCATAATAATCCATAATAATGTCAGACTGAGCTCGAACCTGTTTCATTTACATTGTTGCACAGACCACATACACAGATGCATAGTTTCCATACGCCATGTGCGTTTGTTTATTCATCTTCTGAACAGTTGTACTTGCCTTACTCATCGCATTAGTGCCCCCTAGTGGCACTCATCAGTACATCTCCCTTTTTTTATTTATTTATTTATTTTATTTATATATATTCCAATGTAACAGTCAAATAACAAAATAAACAAAACTTCTTTCAGAAATCTTCCTCTCTCTCTACAACATTTTAACTATTTAACAATGTGTCACATATCTCAACACTCTTTAATAAGTCTTTTGGGCTTAACAATTATTCTCCTTGGCCTCACTGGTATTTCTGCATTCTGAGATGACGATAGCGTACTATCTGCAAAGCTTTTCTTCGGGGTACTATTTTGCCCAACATTTCTCTCCTTGCAATGTTCTTTTGAAGCCAAAGAATTGCTCCCATCCTCCACATTGAATTCTGTTTTTGGAATTTTCAGCAAATCCCTCCTATTTCTGCGAAGAGTATTGCCATACTCTGTGAATACTTCGTAAGATCTAGGTGTGATCTCTTTCAGAACTTTTGCTTTTGGTCCCCATTTGCCGTCACATCTTACTCGCACCAAATCTTTACATTCCAATGGGCGCAAAGGTTTTGCAGTTTTGTTGTAGGTGACCTCAGAGCTGCATTTCCTTGGCACAGATTGGTCTTTGCTTTGTAGCAAATGTTCAGCTGAGGGTAGCTTTGTCCTCAGCTTCCTACCCATCAGTAGTTCTGCTGGAGATTTCCCATTCTAAAGGTGTTGACCTGTAGTTCAGGATAGCAAGGTGAGGATCCTCCCCAGCTTCAGCTGCTTTCTTCAGCAGACGTTTCACAATCTGCACCGCCTTTTCGGCTAACCCATTTGACTGTGGGTAATATGGACTTGATGTTATGTGCTCGAATCCATACTGCTTTGCAAACTCTTTGAGTGTCAGCCCACTGAATTGAGGTCCGTTGTCACTGACTAAAGTGACCGGGATTCCATGTCCCGCAAAAATTGTTTTCAAATGCGAGATCACATGGTTTGCGGAGGTGTCTGTCAACAATGCAAACTCTGGATAGTTGGAGTAGTAATCCATGACAACTATATAATCTTTCCCATTCAGTTGGAACAAATCAGCTCCTACTTTCCTCCAAGGCTCGCATGGTTTAAAGTGAGGTAACAGCGGCTCTTTTTGCTGTTTGTATCTGTGTTGCTGACAAATCTCACAGCGTTGTACACGTGTTTCTACATCTCTGTTCATATAGGGCCAATAAATTACGTCTCGGGCACGGCGTTTGCATTTTTCGATGCCCATATGACCTTCGTGTACAAGCTCTGTCATTTGTTGTCTCATTGTACTAGGGACTACTATCCTACTTCCTTTCAGAAGGACTCCATCAATGATAGAAAGCTCATCCCTGAAATGCTGATACAGGTTTGGTAGTGTCTCGCCTTCTGGTGAGTTGATTTCACAAATCACTTCTTGCAATACGCTGTCGTTTGCTGTTGCGTCTGCAAACTCCACCCACTTCTTTTTTGACACAGGTATCTGGCCCACAACACAATCCACATGAATTTGTACATCATTTTCCGTGTTACTTTTACCGGTGTGTTGCAGGCTGGCTCTGCTAAGAGCATCGGCCACTATCAAAAGTTTACCTGGAGTAAACTCAAATGTCAAATGGTACTTCTGCAAACGTAACAGAAGACGTTGGATGCGTGGTGGTGCATCACCCAGGGCCTTCGTTAATATTGCGATCAGAGGTTTGTGGTCAGTCTCCACCATCACTTCCCTGCCATACACATACTCATGAAACTTCTCGCAGCCAAAAACTATGCCTAATGTCTCTTTTTCAATCTGTGCGTAATTTCTCTCTGCTGCTGTCATTGTGCGTGATGCGTAAGCAATAGGGAACCACTCTGTTCCATGTTTTTGGAGTAATACTGCTCCAAGTCCATCTTTCGATGCATCGGTCGACACTTTGACCGGTTTTTCTGGGTCATAGAATTTCAGCACTGGCTCTTTGATGAGGCTGTTCTTAAGCACTTCCCATTCTCGTGCATGATGATACTCCCATTGCCATTCACTCTTTTTCTCGAGCAGACTACGCATCGCTGTTGTGTTGGCAGAAAGTTTGGGTATAAATTTACTCATGTAATTGACTAACCCCAATGCTCTCTGTAACTCTGTTTTGTCCTTAGGTGCTGGCATGTCAACAACAGCTCGCGTTTTTTCTGGGTCTGGCTGTATTCCTGCTGCGGATAGCTTATCTCCGAGGTAAGTGATCTCAGTCACTCCAAACTCACACTTTTGTCTGTTTAATTTCAGTCCTGACTTCAGTGCTTGTTTTAACACTTCACTGAGTCTTTTGTCATATTCACTTTGCGTCAACTCCCACACCTTCCATGCCAACAAACAGCTGTTGCACTGTTCTATGAAATACCTCTGGCGCTGAACAGATACCAAAATGTAAGCGAAGGAAACAATGTCACCCAAAGGGTGTGTTGAAAGTACACAGTTTAGCACTTTCTTCATCCAGGACAATTTGGTAAAATCCTGATGATGCATCGAGTTTGGAGAAATAACGTGCACCTGACATTGTACTTGTTATGTCAGTCTTTGTTGGCAACTTGTAATGCTCTCTTTTGATCCACTTATTTAAATCTCTTGGATCTATACAAAGTCTGAGATCACCATTTTTTTTCCCACTATTACCAGAGAATTTACCCACTCTGTTGGTTCCTCTATTTTTCTTATTATATTCTTTTCAATCAAGGATTGCAATTCAGATCTCAGCCTTTCTTTGAGAGCTACTGGCACCTTCCTGGCTGGATGTATGACTGTTTGAGGATTTTCCTTCAGCTGTATTTTGTGTTTGCCTGGTAAACAGCCCACTCCATCAAACACATCTTGGCACTGTTTAACTATCTCGTTAACAGTAGTTACCATCTCATTCTGTTTCTCAACTGTGTCACTCTGTGTAACTGCTTTACTGTTAATCACATGAACTCTCTTTATGAGCCCCAAATTTTCACAGGCCTTCAGCCCAAGTATAGGCTGTCTGTTACCCTCTACCAGTACACAAATTACATTCACAGTCTGTCCTGTCTTTGCTGTAAGTGTGATCCTACATAGCCCTTTTGTGGGAATCGGCTCATCATTCTAAGTTTGTATATTTATCTTTTTGTCTTGAACTTTCGGCTTTTTCCTTAATCTGTAGAAATCTTTTGTTGGCAGAAGGTTCACCTGTGTGCCGGTGTCCAGTTTAAAGGGTACAGTCACTCCATTGACATCTAGATGAGCTATCCACTCGTCCTTGGTGCTCACTTCATCCACCACAGCCTCCACAAAGAACTGCTCGTCCTCATCGCGGTCACTGACGTCCTTAGCTAATACTCAAACTTTCTTTTTAGTCAAGCAGCATCTTGCAAAATGATTTTTACCCCCACACTTGCGACAGTCTTTGCCATAAGCTGGGCATTTCTGTGGTGCATGGTTGGTACCACATCTATTACAGTCCTTGCTCTCTTTTTGTCTCGGTTTGCAGTGTTTTTCTTTAACAGTTCTCTTTGCGCGTTCGTGCACGGCATCCATTGCTGCTGCAGACTCACTTCCCGCGTCGAATGATTTGAGTTCCACGTTCGCTCTCTCTGACGCTTGGCAGATGCGAATTGCTTTGTCCAAAGTCAATTCAGTCTCTCCGAGTAACTGTCTTCTTACTTTCTTATCTAGAAGGCCAATGACTATTTGATCCCTGATCATCGAATCAGACAAACTCTCAAAGTTGCATGATTGGCTTTTCAGACGTAAATCTGTCACGTACTGTTCAATAGTCTCTCCTTCTTTCTGCATCCGATTACGGAAAACATAGAGTTCGTACGTCTCGTTTTTCTTTGGTGTACAATAGTCTTCAAACTTTGTCATAACAACATTGTACTTATCTTTCTCCTCCTCAGAGAACTGGAACGTGTTGAAGACATCTATCGTGGATCGGCCCGCCACCGTGAGAAGCAGTGCAATCTTCCTGCGGTCATCATCCCTCTCCAGCCCCATCGCTAACAGGTACAGCTCAAAGCTCTGTTTGAAGGATTTCCAGTTTGCATGGACATTTTCGCTCAGATTCAACTCGTTTGGCTGCCGAATACTATTTACACTCATTTTAAAACTTTTAATCGATTTCTCCTGATACCATGTTTCATTTACATTGTTGCACAGACCACATACACAGATGCATAGTTTCCATACGCCATGTGCGTTTGTTTATTCATCTTCTGAACAGTTGTACTTGCCTTACTCATCGCATTAGTGCCCCCTAGTGGCACTCATCAGTACAGAACCTATTTTAGGTCTGTCTTACCAAGGTATTAGAAACCTCACATTTACTGGAGTAATATTTTATCAGTGTTTATCTACTTCAACTTAATTAACAGGTTTGTGTACACGGAAAAAAACATTTCATAATTTATTCTCCTTCTCTGTTTAAGCAGGTACTTGATTCCAATTATTTAGTCTATTATGCATATTCATTTGTCATCTGGTGTTGTTCCAGCAAGTTTTAAGCATGCTGTTATTCAGCTCCTTCTAAAAAAAAACAGCATTTGATACAGTTGATCATAATAGTCTCATTGATCACCTTAGGGCTCAGGTTGGTACCTTAGGGCTCAGGGCTTAGCCCTGGAATGGTTCTCTTCCTATTTGAAAGATAGACTTTTTCAGTCAGTTTGGGGGATTATTCTTCTACTGTTGCCCTTCTTGTGTGTGGGGTTCCTCAGGGTTCTATCTTGGGACCAATTTTATTTTCCCTTTATATGCTCCCTCTAGGCTCTATTTTTGAGAAATTTTTGGATTCATTATCATCTGCATGCGGATGATTATACTCAAAATGTATTTAGCACTGAAGCATGGCCTTAAATGTGCCATTCACTTCCTGCATGAATGTTTGACTGAGGTTAAGTCCTGGTTGGCGAATACATTTCTCCAATTGAATGAGGATAAGACAAAGATGGTTTTATTTGGTAATAAGGGGTGTGTACATGGTGTTTATGACTGCCTGGGATTGTTTCTGACAAATCTTAGTGTCATTTTTAACTCTGAGCTTAAATTTGACAGGCAAATCAATGCTGTTGTTGAGAATATTTTTTTTCACCTTAGATCACAATCTAAATTGAAGTCCATGCTCTCGTTTGAAGCTATGGAGAAGGTTGTTCATGGCTTTGTGTCATCCCGTTTGGATTACTGTAATGTGTTGAATCTGGGTGTGAGTCAGGCCTCTCTCTCTCTCGTTTCCAGCTTGTTCAGAATTCAGCTGCCAGAACTTTTAACAGGTACTAAGAAGAGAGAACAATAAACCTGTGTTAATCAAACTGCATTGGTTACCCATACGATACAGAATTCATCACAAAGTGTTGTTGTATGTTTTTAAGGCTCTGCATGGCCTAGCACCAGAGTATGATACTGATTTTATCAGTCTCAGTCAATTCAGTAGATCTCTGCGCTCAAATGATCAATTGCTCCTTATGGTTGAAAATTCTTCGTTGCAGCTCTTAGGCTCTGGAATGACCTTCCTCTGTCTGTTAAATCTTCTCCTACATTGGGTGTATTTCAGAGTGCGAGTAAAACTTGTTTGTTTGCTTCAGCATTTGAAAATACATTGTAAGCAGTCACATTTATTCATATAGCGCTTTATTCAATTTTACAGACATTTACAGACAATTTTACTGACACAGATCAGTAGGCACTAGAGAGCACTTTGCGGCCATATTTGCAATGCCTCCGGGCAGCTATTTTGAGCATCCAAGACCAAGTCCTATCTCCTTGAATCCGGAAATTCTGAAATATCAAAAATTGCTTGCCACATTCACATTTAAAGATGCACTAAGCAGGATTTTCAGTTACATTGAAACTTTGCCCCTCCTCATTAACGAGTTCAACACCGCCCGAAGCCACGCCTCCAGCCCCTGACATCATATCAATTGCCTGAACACAAGCAGCCCAACCTGCAGCATCATCACATGAGACAGCAACTCAAGAGCAGATGAGGTGTTTTGACATTATTTTTTCCAAATATTGTGTTTATGATTCATAAATGCCATTTTTGTGTCTGTATATGTGTAACCCTTCAGGTCCTTCTTGCCCCGTTCTGTGTGGGTCTCGGGCATGGGAGGTGGGCGCTCTAACAAGGAGGCTAAAGACCTCAGTCTCTAGTGTCAGTCGCTAGAGTACCTCTTGAGATCATGGGAGTGAGGTTTTACTCACACAGCGACTACTAGCTGGTCTTCGTTACACTCACCCCCTAAACCTCACTCCCATCCGGGTCACGGCACCAATGAGACTGGTTCTACTCGCCCCTGACACTCTTATTGTCATGATTCCTGTTCTGTGTTCCACCTGTCTTGTGTGTACGTTTGTCATTTGCTGTCTTGTGCTAAGTTTTGTAGTCCTATGTAGTTTTTCATGTTGATTCGTCTCCCCAGGTGTATCTTGTTTCCTCATTATCTAGTTAAGCTTGTTTGCCCCTGTGTATTTATAGCCCTTGTGTTTCACTGTTACTTGGTCAGTTGTTGTACATGTATGGTTGCTTCTAGTTCGGTCCTTCTCGTGGTTTTATTTCTTTGTCCCTGGAGTTCTTTATTATTTGTTCTATGTGTTATTTCATTAAAACCTTGCAGATAGATCCTTGCCTTCGCCTGCTTTCTCCAGCACGTTACACTTATAATACTAATTTCCCGCAGAATAGATAGACGATACCTCCTGCACTTTCTCTCTCTCTCTCATCTCTCCGACAGTGAGTTACACACAAACCCGACTCTCCTCACTCACTCGTTTTGTTTGCTCCAGATGATTATTGTTGGTGTTACAGGGCTTGAATTTCAGCATGGGATTGTGCAAAATTTTACCCATTCCTGCAGATTTTGAGCTCAAACCCAATGTGTGGCACACAAAGGCGCCTCTCAACACTAAATTGAGTTATTTTATTTTTTATTGAGCTTAAAAAGTCAAATACACACAAAATAATGTCAATAATGCTGATCTTGGTGAGTATTCACGTAAACACAGTCAGTTATGTTTTAAGTGAACGTATACAGTTGAGATAGAAAACGCATGTGTAACAGTATAATGGATCAGGTCTTAAAGTGACAGCAGCCTAATAAACCTGCTGCCAAATCATGAGACAATTTTAAATTAAATTAAATTAAATAAAAAAAAAAAAAAAAAAAAATATATATATATATATATATATATATATATATATATATATATATATATATGTTTTTTTCCCCATAGTATCGTTGTCAAAATTGTGGCAAGTTAAAATGTTAAGTGGCTAGCAACTTTGGAAAACCACTAGCCACAGTGGATGGTGAGTAAAAAAGAGTCAAGCCCTGTGTGCCATCATTTATTTATTATTTATTTATTTATTTATTTATTTGAGCAGTAACCATTCTGCTCAAAAGGAGTGGGCCGAAGCAAAAGAGCTTATAAGCGCCCACCCCCAAAATTTAATTCATAAGAAATTCTCATTTCACAATAGTACAAGGGAACATAGTGCAAAAACAACAACAAAGAGACAGCAAGGTATCTGATTATGGTAGAAATACCCCTAATGACAAATCATTTCTTCTTCTCTAGACTTTTCAAAAATCTTTTGTTTGTATTTATATTTGAAAAGATTAATGTTTTGACTTCGTTTCATCTCCATCTCCAAATTATTCCACAATTGTACCCCATTAACTGTAGGGCTAAAACTTTTCAAAGTTGTACTATGTTTCTGCGTCCTAAAGTTTAAATCATCACGTAATTTATAACAACCATTACGTTCTTGGAACCTTCTTTGTATTTGGCTTGGTAACAATTTGTGCCTTGCTTTGTATAGCATCTGTACTGATTGGAACTCAACAATGTCATAAAACTTCATGATTTTTGATTTTAAAAATAATGAGTTTGTGTGGTCCAAAAACCCAACTTTATGAATTAATCGAATAACTCTTTTTTTGCAACATTACTATTGGTCTTAATGTGCTTTTATAAGTGCTACCCCATATCACAGAACAATAATATAAATAGGGCAAGATCTGAGAACAATATAAAGTATGCAGAGCTTTAATATTTAAAATATGCTTTACTTTTGCAATTACAAAAATGCTTCTTGATATTTTAGTGATTGTATATTTAATATGAGAGTTCCAAGTAATTCTGTCATCTATAAAGTAATTCTGTCATCTATAATAACTCCAAGAAATTTGATTTCATGCACCCTCTATCTGGATTGCTTCCTGAGCATTGGAGTTACTGTTGCCAAATATATCATCATTTTACTTTTACCTAGATTTAGTGATAATTTATTTTGTTTGAACCACTTATTGACACGTTTGAGTTCCAAGGTAACAATTTGACACAGTTGTTGTAAATCATCTCCCAATGCGAAAATATTTGTATCGTCATAAAAACATAATTCCAGTGTTTAGTAATCTGTTGAGTTACAGATATTAGTCAACAAGGCGACAGCTTAGCTTCCGAGCTTCAGGCACATATGACACACCCACTGGCCAATAAATCATTTTTATTTGTTTCACCCTTTTAGCACCTACTGCACAGTGCATGCATAAGTGAATACTTAGTATTAATAGATTTCAAACAAACTTCTTTCACGTTATCATTATGGGGGATTGTTTGTAGAATTTTAAGGTAAATTATGAATTTAATCCATTTTGGAATTAGGCTATAACATAACAAAATTTGGAAAAGGTGAAGCGCTATGAATACTTTCCAGATGCACTGTACACTTATTTTTCTTTTAAAATTATCCAGTCCATAGCAGATGAAGGTTCTTTATTTTCATTGCTGGCTCCATAATAAACCTTTATAATCCACGGACCATTCCATGAAAGATATTTTATAGTGGAAAAATGTTCTTTAGATTATTAAAATGTTATTCTCACAACTGTTCATTGAAAGGTCTGAAAATGTTTCTTCTATAGTGCATCACTGCAAAAACCTTTTGAACCTTTATTTTTTAGAGAGTGTGTGCATTATATATGAACCTATTCACCTTTAGACCTGGAGGGCCACTATCCTGCAGAGTGAGATCCAATGACAGACGGGTGTGTTTGACCAGATATGGCTCGAAACTCAACCAGAACCGGAGTTCAGTTGTCCTTATGTTGAAATTATGATGTGTCAAAATGGAGAGTGCTGTGCTCCTGCCAGCATCATATATCTCAATAACACAATGAGCTCTGTTTGCCGTCCTCCATCAGTATAACTGTCTCCCTCTAGTGGTGGCTTGGAATAATGACTGTCTTCCCGCTAAAATGTTTTACGCTCCTGTTTTTTCAAACGTTCCCTACCATGAGCTTTGGAGATCTGGGACTGACAGTGCGCTGCAGTTTCCGCCTGTCGGTCTGCTGATTCTCTCATAACGAGACGAGATGCATGTTCACAAACATCTGCCGCACATCACTGCGCTGTTATAGAGATGAGAGCACCTGTCAGCTTGTCTGCGTTCACACTCTCTCTCGCACTCAAGTTTCCATCAGCATTTACGCAGTCGGCGTGTTTCAAAGGTTATTTTGCCATTATGGTGTCAGACCACAGAAGAGATTATCATAACGCAAATCAGTGTGAACGTTTCACCTTGATTACTGTGGGAATAACATGGCTATCAGAGCTGACATGTTCTAATGGACAGCTGGAGGAATACAAATTGTGATGAATCTGAATTATACTTATCTTCTAAAGAATATTATGATTCAGACAATGTAGTGAGTCATTCTTCTGTCATCTCTCAGATCAGTCCATCCCTGAGTACTTTTCTTTTATGTTGTTTATAAAGGAACAAGGTCAAAAGACCAATGACAAATGACAAAATGGCTGTAAGAAACGTCTACGGTTACGTATGTAACCCTCGTTCCCTGAGTAGGGAACGGAGACGTTACGTCGGATGACGACGAATGGGGTTTCGCTTAGAAAGCCTATCAACTTCGAGTATTACAAAACGAGCCAATGGCAAAGAAATTCCATGGGTCTGCGGAATTTGCATGACGTAACTCCGCCCCACCTCGTGGGTATAAAAGGAGGAAGTCAGCAACAGCAGTTTATGTTTTCGCTTCGGAACCAAGGTTATTCTTCTCTCCACAAGCCATCTCTGACTTGTCAGCTTCACAAACGAGTACCTCGAGTGTTGGTGTGACGGCGATCTACGGCATTTACTTTGATGGCAGATCCGTTCTACAGATACTGTTACACACATAGATTCATAAACCTTTCAAATGAAATTATCACAGCATTCACTGGCCAAAAAAAGATCTGCTTCTCTGGCAGTGGCTGGATGAGTAAGACGTTGATTTATAAATTAAAGAATAATTACACACACCCAACGTGTAACACTACATTCATTTTCAATAATTCAATGGTCAATAATTCCATTATCCCACAGTAACTACATTTCACTGCGTTTTTAGTTTTTTGCCCCTAAAACGCTTGTGTGGAACTACTTTCGGTAACACTTTACAATAAGGTTCATTAGTTAACTACCTTAGTAAAAAAACAATACTTCTTCAGCATATATTAATTTCAACATTTACTAATACATTATTAAAATCAAAGGTTGTATTTGTTAATGTAGTTAATGCACTGTGAAAGAACATTAACAAACAACGAACAGCTGTATTTTTATTAACTAAATATCAATAAATAATGTAACAAATGTTTTGCTCATTGTTAGTTCATGTTAGTAAATACATTAATGTTAACTAATGAAACTTATTGTAAAGTGAGTTCCCTTTCGTTGTCACTCCGAGTTACGTCGGATGACGACGAATGGGGTTTCGCTTAGAAAGCCTATCAACTTCGAGTATTACAAAACGAGCCAATGGCAAAGAAATGCCATGGGTCTGCGGAATTTGCATGACGTAACTCCGCCCCACCTCGTGGGTATAAAAGGAGGAAGTCAGCAACAGCAGTTTATGTTTCTTCGCTGAGGAGCCAAGACTGAGCTCAGGCGATCCCCGCGGTACAGCGGAAAGTGGCAGGCAGACGTAACGTCTCCGTTCCCTACTCAGGGAACGAGGGTTACATACGTAACCGTAGACGTTCCCTTTCGTTGTCACTCCGAGTTACGTTGGATGACGACGAATGGGGTTACCAGTCTAATCACGACACCTTCTCAGCTGTCTTCCAGTGCCCTGCGTAAATCGAAATCCCTGTCATAGACTGGACGAAGGACTCCATTTAACACAGGAATACCAAGGTACACTGGGAAGCATATCCCAAGCTAGGGGAAGTATGCAATTAATGCCAACCCAGAGGGGGGGGGACTTAGAGAATACACATATGACCCGAAGGAAGCATATGGAGAACACTGGGGTGTCCAGCCGCAGGTGGAATATTTCAACCCCAGGGGTGGCAAGGTGGCTTGCCAAGGGAAAGACACATGCTCAGAGAGGCTTACAGTGGAAATACACATGTGGGGGTCGCTCAGGGGAGGGACCATGCACACGGGAGGCACCTAGCCGACGCGCAGGCAAGTGACACTGGCGCCGACGTCAGGAGTGCTGGGGGAGCTCAGGGCTTTCGGGGAAGCTCACCTGAGGAGAATATCGCACGTATCCAGTCCGTGGAGTGGAATGGCGAGCAAGCGAAGACACCTGAGCGGGTCCGGTACTAGCTAGTTGAAGCGAGTACATGAGAGGACACTGGCTCCACTCGGAGATTATAGAATCTGGCGAATGTGTTAGGTGTCGCCCAGCCTGCAGCTCTGCAGATGTCTGTTAGCGAGGCGCCATGCGCTAGAGCCCAAGAGGATGCCACACTCCGGGTGGAGTGGGCCGTCACACCAAGGGGGCACGGTCGACCTTGCTGCTGGTATGCCAAGGCAATGGCGTCCGCTATCCAGTGAGACAACCTTTGCTTGGAGAGAGCCTTTCCCTTCAGCTTCCCACCATAACAGACAAAGAGCTGGTCTGAGGTCCTGAAACACTGCGTCCTGTCACATAGGCGCGAAGAGCGCGTACTGGACAGAGCAGTGCCAAGGCTGGGTCTGCCTCCTCCGGGGGCAGCGCTTGCAGGTTCACCACTGGTCCCGAAAGGGAGTGGTAGGAACCTTGGGCACATATCAGGGCCGGGGTCTCAGGATCACGTGAGAGAAGGCCGGTCCGAATTCCAGGCACGCTTCGCCGACGGAGAATGCGTGCAGGTCCCCTACCCTCTTGATGGAGGCCAGTGCAACCAGGAGCGCTGTCTTCATAGACAGGAACTTAAGCTCGACTGATTGCAGGGGCTCAAAGGGAGCACTCTTCAGGGCAGTTAGAACCACTGAGAGGTCCCAAGAGGGAACGAGAATGGGCCAAGGAGGTGCTGTCGCGAGGAGTACAAGTTCGGGGAACCAGGTCCGGTTGGGCCAATACGGCGCGACCAGAATGACCTGCTCCTTGTCCTCCCTGACCTGCGCAAGGTCTGCGCAAGAAGGCTCACTGGGGGAAACGCATATTTGCGGCCCGGCGGCCAGCTGTGCGCCAGTGCATCCGTGCCGAGAGTGCCCTCGGTCAGGGAAAAATACAGAGCGCAATGGGTCGAGTCGTGAGAGGCAAACAGATTTATCTGTGCGTCCCCGAACTGGTCCCAAATCAGCTGAACCGACTGGGGATGGAGTCGCCATTCCCCAGGGAGGGGCTGAAGCCGTGAGAGCTCGTCGGCTGCACAGTTCAGCGCTCCGGGAATGAAAATGGCTCGAAGCGACCTAGACGCTTCTGACTCCATAGGAGGAGGTGGCGGGCGAGCTGTGACATACGGCTACAGTCGCGGTATTGTCTGAACGGACTAGTACGTGTTGACCCCAGAGCAACGCCCGGAAGCGTTGCGGGGCAAGACGTACTGCCAACAACTCGAGGCAATTGACATGCCATAGCCGTTGGGGTCCTGTCCAGGAGCCCGCAGCAGCATGTCCATTGCACATGGCGCCCCAGCCCGTGGTGGAGGCATCTGTTGAGACAACAACATGTCGGGAAGCTCGTTCCAGGGGGACACCCGCCCTGAGAAAACTGAGGTTCGACCACAGGGTGAGGAACTGACGGCAGGTCGGAGTAACTGGTACTGGGAGCGTGCCTTGTTGCCATGCCCACCTCGGGACTCGGTCGCGAAGCCAAAGCTGAAGCGGTCTCATATGAAGCAATCCGAGCGGCGTGACCGCGGCTGCAGATGCCATATGCCCCAGGAGCCTCTGAAAGTGTTTCAGTGGAACCGCACTCTTGCCCTCGAGTTGTCTCAGGTAAGTCAGCAGTGACTGCGCGCACTCGCTCGTAAGCTGCGCGGACATGGCAACCGAGTCGATGTCCATACCGAGAAAAGAGATCCTCTGCACGGGGCAAAGTTTGCTCTTCTCCCAGTTGACCCGAAGGCCCAGACGAGCTAGGTGCCGGAGCACTAGGTCCCTGTGTTCGCAAACCTGAACTCGAGAGTGAGCTAAGATCAGCCAGTCATCGATATAACTCAGGATGAGAAGATGCGAGGAGACAGGGCCAGCCCGAAAGGGAGGACCGCGTACTGGTATGCCTGCCCCTCGAAAGCAAACCGAAGGAACGGTCTGTGTCGAGGAAGAATGGAGACATGAAAGTAGGCGTCCTTCAGGTCGATCGCTGCAAACCAATCCTGGGGCCGAATGCATTCGAAAACGCGTTTGGCGGTGAGCATCTTGAACGGCAGCCTGTGAAGGGAGCAGTTCAGCACGCGCAAGTCCAGGATTGGCCGTAACCCACCGGTTTTCTTGGGGACAATGAAGTAAGGGCTGTAGAAGCCGGACCTCATCTCGGCTGGAGGGACAGTCTCGATTGCACCCTTCGCCAGCAGGGTGGCAATCTCTGCTCTCATGATGGGGGCATTGCCACCGACCAAAGTGGAGCGGACTCCCCTGAAGCGGGGAGGAGACCGTGCAAACTGAATCGCATAGCCGAGCCTGACGGTACGCGCGATCCAGCGGGACAGACGGGGAAGCTCTAGCCAGGCTCCCAGGAACTGAACCAGCCGGATCACGCAGACGACAGGCGTCCCCCCGGAGGAGCAGCGAAGCGGAGTAACTGGCCCAGACGTGGACGGCATAGCGGCCCGGTGTGGGGGCACAGTTAGCAACCGCGCCCTGGCAGAGGGGGCCAGGGGAGGACCAGGCTGGTCGTCCCGCGGGGGCCTGCTCTGCCACGGGTCTGGCGACAGAGGGGGACAGGGGCGAAGCGGTCCGTGGACGGCACGCCGTGTCAACCACCTCTGGGACAGAGGGGGATGAGGAGAGCACGGCTAGTGGGCGGCGCTCTGTGTCGTCCGAGAACTCTGTGTGCTCAGAGACGGGAGAGTCAGTTCTTTGGAGAATAAGGATTCCTCCCCGGCCCTCCACCGGGGAAAGGAGTGGTCCTGCTACCAACTCCTGGAAAGAACTGAGTCCCATCTCTGGGGAGCTCCTCTCAGGAGCGCCGCCTAACCCGGCGTGTAGCGGGGGCGGGGCTGGAGAGGGCTGTGGCGTCCGACCGCGGCCTCCAGAGCCGGCCCGGGTGAACGGACGGGGTGGGAGCCGCGGGGGGGCGCCCTCGGCGGTGGGCAGACCGAGGGACCTGAGCGGACGGCGGGGCCGTCTGGACCGAGTCAACCTCAGCCTGCTCCATCCCCGAGGAGCCCGTTTCAGGAGCGCCGCTTAACCCGGCGTGTAGCGGGGGGCGGGGCTGGAGAGGGCTGTGGCGTCCGCCCGCGGCCCCCAGGGCCGGCCCAGGTGAACGGGCTGGGTGGGAGCCGCGGGAGGGCGCCTTCGGCGGTGGGCAGACCGAGGGATCTGAGCGGACGGCGGGGCCGTCGGGACAGAATCAACGTCAGTCTGCTCATGGGCGGCTGAGAGCTGTTGGGCAAGCCCTCAACCGCACCGCCGAAGAGGCCGACCTGGGATATGGGAATGTCGGACAGACGGGTCTGCGCGACATCCAGCACATCAGATAGGTTCAGCCACAGAATGGTGAGCATCACTTGACCCAGGGAGCGTACGGCCACTTAGTGGCGGCGCGCAGCTCAGTGAAGAGCCCTGGGTCAGTCCCGCCCTCGTGCAGGACCATGAACATCTGGGTCAGGTAGACCATCAGAATGACCATGGCATGCAGTGAGGCGGCCGCCAGTCCCATGGCGCTATAGGATCTCGCCACAAGCGTAGACGAAAAACTACAGGCCACGGATGGGTGCTTAGGATTGCGCCGAGAAGAAGCACTCTGAGGACACATAGCATCGCAGCAGAGCGTTCAGCCAGGGGAACCCCAGTGTACCCATGGGCAGCGGCCCCATCGAGGGGAGGAAAGGCGGATGAGATCAGCGAGCGGTCCCTGATCTCATCATGCACGTCCGGGAAGAATGGTATTTGGGTTTGCCGTGGACGAGGGTCGGCGGCCTTACCCAAAAACCAATCGTCCCGGGAAAGCATGGCCGTCATCTCCGGATCAGACTCGACGAGTCATCACTTCCAGGAAAATCAAACCCACCTAGTGAAGCTGCTACAAACATAATATCATCCTCTGTAGCTTCAAATGAAACACACGGGCCACCAGAGGGTAGACCCGTGGGAATCACCTGTTCACTAGCGGGCACCGTCATTGAAGAGGGGGGCTGGGGTCGCGGACACATAGTCGGCGCCTTGTTCCAGACCATAACCCTCAGGTCACCCTGGCCACCAGCCGAAGATCGGGGGTGGATGAGGGGACTCTCACTCATGTGAGTTCACCGAGTCTCGACCCTAATGACGCGATGATCATGTTTCCATGGAGAAAACATGAGTCATCCACGAGTGCTGCTCTAGCATGATTAAGCCCAAACATACTAGACAACGCTCGTGCCCATCAGAGTCCGATACCAAGCTGCCGCACCATTCATTTTTTTTTATTTTTTTTTATGCATGGGCGAGCCGTCTTTAAAAAGACGTGCCGCGTGCGAGCTCTTTTAGTGAGAGAAAACTCAAGTGTTGAAGCACCCGGGGAGACACGCACCGACTGGCAGACCACTGCAACAGATCCGCAGGAAGCACGCGCTCGCCGTAGATCGCCGTCACACCAACACTCGAGGTACTCGTTTGTGAAGCTGACAATTCAGAGATGGCTTGTGGAGAGAAGAATAACCTTGGCTCCGAAGCGAAAACATAAACTGCTGTTGCTGACTTCCTCCTTTTATACCCACGAGGTGGGGCGGAGTTACGTCATGCAAATTCCGCAGACCCATGGCATTTCTTTGCCATTGGCTCGTTTTGTAATACTCGAAGTTGATAGGCTTTCTAAGCGAAACCCCATTCGTCGTCATCCGACGTAACTCGGAGTGACAACGAAAGGGAACTCACTTTACAATAAGTTTCATTAGTTAACATTAGTTAATGTATTTACTAACATGAACTAACAATGAGCAAAACATTTGTTACATTATTTATTGATATTTAGTTAATAAAAATACAGCTGTTCGTTGTTTGTTAAGGTTCTTTCACAGTGCATTAACTACGTTAACAAACACAACCTTTGATTTTAATAACGTATTAGTAAATGTTGAAATTAATATATGCTGAAGAAGTATTGTTTTTTTACTAAGGTAGTTAACTAATGAACCTTATTGTAAAGTGTTACCGAAAGTAGTTCCGCACAAGCGTTTTAGGGGCAAAAAACTAAAAACGCAGTGAAATGTAGTTACTGTGGGATAATGGAATTATTGACCATTGAATTATTGAAAATGAATGTAGTGTTACACGTTGGGTGTGTGTAATTATTCTTTAATTTATAAATCAACGTCTTACTCATCCAGCCACTGCCAGAGAAGCAGATCTTTTTTTGGCCAGTGAATGCTGTGATAATCTCATTTGAAAGGTTTATGAATCTATGTGTGGAACAGTATCTGTAGAACAGATCTGCCATCAAAGTAATAGCATTCATGAGCAAACGGCTCTGATCTGAGCTTAGGCCAGTAGATGCATGTATCTAATCGGAAATAGGCACAATTTCGGGAGTATAGCTGCTCGTGCACAAAAAAGAGAGATAACTACAATGAAATGTCAAAGTTTTGCAGTGATTTCTAAAGAGGTCTCATCTATGATGTCAGATTATAAGAGGAAGTGTGTGTCCTTTTAGCAACCATTAGAGGTTTGCTAGTAAATCTGACATGCGATTTAGTTAATCTGTGCATGACGTTTAAGAGGATGCAACCGACTGTGTGCCAGGATATAAAACGTTCCCACATCAGAGAGAATTACTGTACTGTGCAACCAAACCACAGTAGGGTAATGATGCATCAGCAAAGGGAGATATATATATATATAAATGACTGTATACATATTTATAGGTTTTAATGAATAGATAAGATGTTTGAAATGTAACTCATGCAATTATTGAATAATTACTCCATTAATAACAGTAAATATTATATAAAAAATAATAACACACTGACAACCTGCCACTCAAACTGTGCCAGTTTTTTTTTCAAACTGGGCCCATCTTACCCCAACGGTCTAATTTTATTGTGTCCGCAAATCCCTCATTAACAAACAGATGCAAAACCTTTTATATTCAACAAGTCATAATGTCAAAGATCAACTGTTTAAAGTGACTAATTAAGAAGAGCATCCATCAAATGTGTTGAGATGAGATTTTGGGGCTGTTTACACAACACTGTTTTCAACTAAAAATGGAAAATTTTGTAAAACTTTGTAAAACGGGTTTCGAAGTGCAAGTTTTTTTTAAGTTACACTGTTATCGTCTCTGTGTAAACTACAAAAACGCGAATCAGTGAAAACAGTGACATCATGCACATGCGTGTCACATGTTCAGTCTATAAGCACGTAGTTTCTTTACAAAGTGACATCGCCATCTACTAGCATGCACAACGTTTTTAGTCGTTTTTGTGGATCCGTGTGAACATGGATCGTTTTGACAACGTTGTCATCTGTAGAAAGAAAAATCACATTGCTGTTCAAATACATTTCATTACTGTGGCAAATTGTTGATTTTGCACCATTGAACATAAGCCTATTACTGACCTCAATTACACCGCAATCCCTTTTACCAACCCTAGGTAGACTTCACACAGCAGACGTTCTGGTATTACATCCGTGTTAGTATTAATTGTTTGTATATCTCTGTCACAAACACACTGGACTCTGTCACACACTCTCGTTCAGTGGAGAACTGATTCACTCACCAGCTCATCAACTGCCCGTTTGGACTCCACACAAACACACAGCTTCCTAGATCATGATCAGTGTATCGTTTACATGTAGTCTCCCTAAAAAGAAGAAGTGTAAAAGAACCATTATATCTAGCACAATAAAATGCCCACCAACTTAAATATAACCTTCCATTCTCTTTATGCACAAGTTGACCAGTCTTGTAATTGCTGACATAACAAATAAAGAGATGAGCATCAATTGGCTTAAGCCATTATACCCACCCTCGTACTCACAATAAACAAGATAGCTTGCATCAGTGTATGTGTGACAAAATAATTTGTGTAGAATAACAAATAAAATGCAGGATAAATCCTATAACATAAATCAGAATGAACCTAATACTCAACATTACAATCTTTACTCTGTACAAATAATCTGTACTCACAGTGCATATCAATCTAACTCGCTAGCAATAACAATTCAGTTATCACAAAACGATAACATTTTACACATGATCTATTAATGAGGTGATAATAACACGCCTGGCTCTAACTTAAACATGGACGATTAACCACTGATTCAGCACATGTGACCCAGCAACATTTACTCATCCATGATACAAACTCAAAATAAGAATAAACCAGTGTTTAAGAGATAACAGTATCATAATGAACACATCTTAACAGGATAATAACACTGTGTTTTCATAATACGAGTTCATACGAACTTCATTTCTGTCATGACAACTCTCTGAGTGTTTGGCATGGTAATGGATATGACAATGTTGCTATGTATGGTCTTGTCAGATTAGATCTGTACACTGTTGCTGCTATTGCTGCTGCTGCGGAGTTAGTACGGGACTTGCTACTGCCAATACACACACAACACACTGCTGTGAGTAAGACACGCTGCTGCTGTACAATATAGCGTACATTAATTACCCGTAGCAGATCTAGACAGGTGGAGCTGGGGAAGGTGGAGGGTTTCTGAAAGCGCTGCAACTGCAAATACTGACAATAAGCTATGCTTTACAGAGAATGATGTGATTGCAAGCAGATTGAGTTAAGGACCTATCAGCCTGTGCCATAGAGTTTCATGACAGAACTTTGTATGTACATATTAATAATACAGTTCATGAAACATGTTAGCATAGCATCAGGAGCTATACACATAATTGACATATTGCTCAATGCTGCAAAACAAGTAAATAGAAACCTTTGACACTCTCCAGAGAGTAAACACAGATACACACAGAAAAAAATAAACAGACCGTTTGCCAAATCTGTTTCGACCAATGTTCTATTACAGAGAAAACTAATCCTAGACCAGCAATTATAGACAGATTTTCCCTTTAAAAGCAATCATAATGTAATGTGCTGAGGAAAACAAGGGAAGACGAAGATCTAAACGCAGGGATATTTAATAAAGTAACACATAAAACAGAACACAGAATTTGAAGAACAAAGGAACAAAACCAGGGAAATCACAGAGGCAACCATTACACTTACAACAACTGACAAAGTAACGAGTGAAACACAAGGGCTATAAATACACAGGGACAAACAAGCTTAACAAAGTAATAGGAAACAAGATAACAAGGGGGCGTGGCTAATAAGAAACACCTGGGGAGACTAATCAACATAATGGGGAACTGCTAATATGGGACAAGACAGGGGAACAGACGTGAATCGTGACATAACCCCCCCCTTAAGAGTGGCTTCCAGACACTCCCCAGGAAAGAACAGTCCAGGAGGGTGGTGGAGCAGAGGCGGACCCGGGGCAGGGCCAGGGCAGAGCAAGCAACCAGGGTGGAGCAGGAAGTGCAGGCGGCCAGGGCGGAGCAGGCAGTGCAGGCGACCAGGGCGGAGACGACCCCTCGGGCGGCCAGGGCGGAGAAGACAGTCCATCGGAGGGCCAGGGCGGTGAAGACCCTTCGGGCGGCCAGGGTGGTGAAGACCTTTCGGGGGGCCAGGGTGGTGAAGACCCTTCGGGCGGCCAGGGCGGTGAAGACCCCTCGGGTGGCCAGGGCTCAGGAACAGACACGGGCTCCGGCTCAGGAACAGACACGGGCTCCGGCTCAGGAACAGACACGGGCTCCGGCTCAGGAACAGACACGGGCTCAAGCTCAGGAACAGACACGGGCTCAAGCTCAGGAACAGACACGGGCTCAAGCTCAGGAACAGACACTGGCTCAAGCTCAGGAACAGACACTGGCTCAGGAACAGACACTGGCTCAGGAACAGACACTGGCTCAGGAACAGACACTGGCTCCGGCTCAGGAACAGACAACACACACACTGGCTCGGGAATCGACAACACACTCACTGGCTCGGGAACAGACAACACACACACTGGTTCGGGCTCGGGAACAGACAACACACACACACTGGTTCGGGAACAGACAACACACACACTGGCTCGGGAACAGACAACACACTCCCTGGCTCGGGAACAGACAACACACTCACTGGCTCGGGAACAGACAACACACTCACTTGCTCGGGAACAGACAACACACACCCTGGCTCGGGCTCAGGAACAGACAACACACACACTGGCTCGGGAACAGACAACACACTCACTGGCTCGGGAACCGACAACACACACCCTGGCTCGGGCTCGGGAACAGACAACACACACACTGGCTCGGGAACCGACAACACACTCACTGGCTCGGGAACAGACAACACACTCACTGGCTCGGGCACAGACAACACACACACTGGTTCGGGAACAGACAACACACACACTGGCTCGGGAACAGACAACACACACACTGGCTCGGGAACAGACAACACACACACTGGCTCGGGAACAGACAACACACTCACTGGCTCGGGAACAGACAACACACTCACTGGCTCGGGAACAGACAACACACTCACTGGCTCGGGAACAGACAACACACTCACTGGCTCGGGAACAGACAACACACTCACTGGCTCGGGAACAGGCAACACACTCACTGGCTCGTGCTCAGGAATAGACAACACATACAATGGCTCGGGAACGGACAACACACACACTGACTCTGGCTCAGGAACAGGAACAGACTCTGACTCGGAGGCGGCAGACGTGACTTGAACAGTCTCTGGATCGGCAGACGTGACTTGAACAGTCTCTGGATCGGCAGACGTGACTTGAACAGTCTCTGGATCGGCAGACGTGACTTGAACAGTCTCTGGATCGGCAGACGTGACTTGAACAGTCTCTGGATCGGCAGACGTGACTTGAACAGTCTCTGGATCGGCAGACGTGACTTGAACAGTCTCTGGATCGGCAGACGTGACTTGAACAGACTCTGGATCGGCAGACGTGACTTGAACAGACTCTGGATCGGGAACAGGAACAGACTCTGGCTCGGGAACAGGAACAGACTCGGGGCGGCCATCTTGTCCGTAGACACTGGCTCGGAGGCGGCCAACTTGTCCGTAGACACTTGCTCGGAGGCGGCCATCTTGTCCGTAGACACTGGCTCGGAGGAAGTGACGTGAACAGTCTCTGGATCAGCAGAAGTGATGTGAACAGTCTCTGGTTCGGCCATCTTGTCCGTAGACACTGGCTCGGAGGAAGTGACGTGAACTGACTCTGGATCGGCCATCTTGTCCGTAGACACTGGCTCGAAGGCGGCCATCTTGTCCGTAGACATTGGCTCTGTAGAAGTAATGTGAAGCGTCTCTGGCTTGGCAGAAGTGACGTGAACAGTCTCTGACTTGGCCATCTTGTCCGTAGACACTGGCTCGGAGGAAGTGACGTGACCAGTCTCTGACATGGCAGACGTGACGTGAACAGGCTCTGACTGGGTAGACGTGACGTGAACCGTCTCTGGATCAGCAGAAGTGACGTAAACAGTCTCTGACTGGGCAGAAGTGACGTGGACAGTCTCTGGACTGGACGGGGCCAGCGGCGAGGGCTCTGGGCTGACAGGAAGTACAGGAAGGGCTTCCAGGCATTGCGGGACGCGGGAAGTCCTCTTCCTCCTCCGTCTCCGAGAGCGAGAGGGCGCTGGACTGGACGGGACCAGCGGTGAAGGCTCTGTGCTGGACGGGACCAGTGGTGAAGGCTCTGTGCTGGACGGGACCAGCGGTGAAGGCTCTGTGCTGGACGGGACCAGCGGTGAAGGCTCTGTGCTGGACGGGACCAGCGGTGAAGGCTCTGTGCTGGACGGGACCAGCGGTGAAGGCTCTGTGCTGGACGGGACCAGCGGTGAAGGCTCTGTGCTGGACGGGACCAGCGGTGAAGGCTCTGTGCTGGACGGGACCAGCGGTGAAGGCTCTGTGCTGGACGGGACCAGCGGTGAAGGCTCTGTGCTGGACGGGACCAGCGGTGAAGGCTCTGTGCTGGACGGGACCAGCGGTGAGGGCTCTGTGCTGGACGGGACCAGCGGTGAGGGCTCTGTGCTGGACGGGACCAGCGGTGAGGGCTCTGTGCTGGACGGGACCAGCGGTGAGGGCTCTGTGCTGGACGGGACCAGCGGTGAGGGCTCTGTGCTGGACGGGACCAGCGGTGAGGGCTCTGTGCTGGACGGGACCAGCGGTGAGGGTTCTGTGCTGGACGGGACCAGCGGTGAGGGCTCTGTGCTGGACGGGACCAGCGGTGAGGGCTCTGTGCTGGACGGGACCAGCGGTGAAGGCTCTGTGCTGGACGGGACCAGCGGTGAAGGCTCTGTGCTGGACGGGACCAGCGGTGAAGGCTCTGTGGTATAGCCCCCCCCCACAAAAGGTTAAGGGTGGATCCTCCTCTACTTCACCCACGGTGAAGGAAGATCCACTGAGCCGCAGAGCCAGATCTATATATTGGGCCAGGGTCCAGCCAGTATAATCCGCCAGCATCATTTGGGCAATGTTCTCATCCAGCCCGTTCCAAAAAAGGTCCATAAGCTGGGCATCATCTAACAATGCTAGATGACAGCAGGCCAAAAACTCCTCCACATACCTTTCAATGGACTGGCCATCCTGAAAAATGGAACAAAGCACTCTCACAAGATCCTTGTTTCTTCCTGCTAGATCCATATTTTGGTCAGTTGTTCTGTAATGTGCTGAGGAAAACAAGGGAAGACGAAGATCTAAACGCAGGGATATTTAATAAAGTAACACATAAAACAGAACACAGAATTTGAAGAACAAAGGAACAAAACCAGGGAAATCACAGAGGCAACCATTACACTTACAACAACTGACAAAGTAACGAGTGAAACACAAGGGCTATAAATACACAGGGACAAGCAAGCTTAACAAAGTAATAGGAAACAAGATAACAAGGGGGCGTGGCTAATAATAAACACCTGGGGAGACTAATCAGCATAATGGGGAACTGCTAATATGGGACAAGAGAGGGGAACAGACGTGAATCGTGACACATAAGCACCGGCTCTGCATGCAAAGATTTAAAGAGGACTCAAGGGGAAAAAAATCCATTGTGACTTGCATACATAAGTTTCATGAAACCGCTACAAATTGCACAAATTAAGCCCTGGTTGACCCTCAAATAAAGTCGTGTATTCATTTTCTCGATGATTGGACAAAGGTGCATCAGGCACGAACTACAGCTTCATCTTCAGCTTTATTATTTTGTGCTCCTTCATACTCATCGTTTCACACTATGAAAATGTGCTTGTGTTGCTTTTTATTCTGTTTTTCCCTGAAACCTGAATTTGCTTTTTAATTTAGTAGAAACAGTGCACAGCCAGATGGTGGTTTTTGCATAACTCAACGCATAGATATCAGTTTGATACCTTATTAGCAGCGATTTCTCATTACTGTGATATGTCTGTGCATCCACCATATTGAAAAGGTCAAGATCTCCTGCTGAACACATGAAAGTGGACTGACAGATACACTTGTCAGCGGGGATCAACAGAATTTTCCAGATTATTTCCACAAGATCTGGTTTATCATAAATGTTTGACAATTCTGACATGTTGCAGATTATATAAAATTCAATATTGAACAGTGAATTGGTAAAATTATATTGACCGTAATACAGCTTGTCTCCTAAAAATTAAAAGTGAAAGTGTTCAGAAACATAGAAACACAGCAGATTGGATTAAAAAAAAAAATCATATGCAGTCTAATCCTTAGAATGAAGTTGTAATCACACACCATGACAGAAGATGGACAAGAACCCAGAAGTGTGAGTTTATTGTGATAAAGGATGACAAACTCCCATTGATTCACAAAAGTCTCAGAAAAATACAGGTAAGCATCTCAGGTAACTTAACATTCTTAAACCCCCCCCCACATTAGCCGTTATCATTGTTCATTCATTGTTATGAATAACCACAATACACATATGTTTGATTTGAAATCTTTATTCAAGATTGGGTTACACAGTATAACATATATAACTTACCTGCTTGTGAAACACCAGTGACCAAACCTGTATTGTTTTAAAAGCAGAGTATTTAAACATGGTGGATGCGCTGTCTGATTGGCAGAACCATGTTGGGTATGATGTACTGTAACTGGGGGTTTCCAATATTCCTGTAAAACAAGGTTTATATTTGTTAATTCATTAGTTGGATTTTTTATTGTGTTATTTAACCATGGACAGATTGTTTTATATGCATAAGGTGATAAGTGCATATGTAAGAAAGAAAAACTTACCTGTAGAATAGTACACTCCAGGGGTGTGGCCTAGACTATAAATGGCTGCCAGAGTTAGTACATGGTGAGTAGAGGGTCAGGTTGGTTGTGTGGAAGTGGAAGTGGAAGTGGAAGTGGAAGTGGAAGTGGAAGTGGAAGTATAGAAGCATAGAAGCATAGAAGCTTGTGTTCAAGAAAGTTTATTAACCAAACTATTCAAACTGCTGTTGTGGCTACATTCCCACAAAAACAGCTAAATATTATTATTTTTTTCTTTGTTTTTGTTTTTTGCTGTGGGAATTGCACTGTCTGCGCAATAAATTCACCTCAACTGGGATTTCCTGTCGCCTTGGTCTTATTATGCCTCCGATCGCGAGGACGATCTCTAACTGAAACAATGAAACAGAACGCTCAATTACATGAAGGTGTGTCGCTAAACAACTGCTGCATCTAATCAATGGCCACAAAGAGTGCTTTGCAAAGTGTATTGAGCACCCGTGAGTATAAAAGGTCGTCTCTAATACACTTCATCAACTCTTGTCTGAAGGAGACATGCAGGCAATGAGATGCAGCATCTACTTCTAAAATGACTCATATAGACTGTGTCTGTATCTTCCAGCAGTAATAATAAATAATAATAATTTGTTACATTTATAAAGTGCTTTTCTAGGTACTCAAAGCGCTTTACATATGGAAGGGGGAATCTCCTCAACCACCACCAATGTGCGACATCCACCTGGATGATGCGACGGCAGCCATATTGAGCCAGAACGCCCACCACACACCAGCTTATTGGTGGAAAGGAGATAGAGTGATGAATCCAATCAGTATATAATGGGATGATTAGGAGGCCATGATGGACAGAGGCCAATGGGCAAATTTGGCCAGGATGCCGGGGTTACACCCCTACTCTTTTTCCGAAGGACATCCTGGGATTTTTAATGACCACAGAGAGTCAGGACCTCAGTTTAACATCTCATCCAAAGGACTGTGCTCTTTGACAGTATAGAGGGTATGCATTGACGTCACTTTCCCATGGGAACACGCCCCCTCAGCCGGACTGAGTGGCAAAAGAGCTGCTGCGTGACTGGATTTAATAGGGGAAACTGCAAATTTGCCTGTGAACGCTTTATATAAATACAATATAGGTAGGTCTAAATCCAGGTAATCACAATATCAATGTTACATATATAGGCTATAATCATATCGTCCAGCCCTAAAACTTGTAGCCTATAGTTTTTTTGTCAGTTTATTTAAAAAGATCCGATTATGCGTATTAAGCCAACAACGCATGTGGTCATGTAAACGCGGAAACCCGTTTTCTTTTATCGGAGTAGGGGTAAGTCATAACTGGCTTAAGCATAAACCGGTCGACACAGGTAGTTCTTTGCCTCTTACTCGGATTTCGCATTATGTAAACGCATTAACCTGCTTTCTATCAGCTTATTGAAGTGCGCATGTGTGAAATGTGACAGAAACGCATGCTTAGTGCAGATTTAAACACATCCAGACAGAGTGAGCGTTTTGCAGGAAAGGAAGAAGGAAATACATCACAAATGCAGACTCTTTCATGACCCAGAACATTATAAAAATGTCTTCTCATCTCGTGCAGAAGTAGAAGTGGTTCAGTCAAAACGCTACATCTGTTACTGCATGAGAGGATAATATACGAGCTGTAAATTTCCCGCTGACATGTTGCAAGCTTTATTTAACATCAACCAACATAACAAATTAAATACTCAGAGTCAGATACGCAAATTATTTTGTCGTCACACAGGGTCATGGCCTGATTTATTAATTAAGTCATGGTGTGTTGTTAATGAAGTCATTACTTGCATTGGTTTTACTGGTTTGCATGTAAACAGCGGAAACTGGTTATTTCAATAAGCTGATATTTGTGAGTTATCAGCTTACTGGTGTGCATGTAAACGTGCTCAATGATAACTGCTAATCCATTTTTCTCTGCCGGGAGTGAAGTTGTTTCTATGAATTGCAGTGATCCATTTGCTTCTCTGTTCTGTAGCTTTCGGCAGTCTGTAAAAATATACCTCAGATTTCTTGTCAAATGTAGTTGTACAGTCAATCGCAAAGCTCTTTCCCGTTGTGTTTTTTGTGTTTTTCACGGCATTCACGCTGAAAACCACTGCTGCCGCTCAGTCTTTTTGCCACTCAGTGGGCGTGGCCTCAATCACTCCAGCTGACGGTGACGTCATGCGCATACCCTCTATCAGGGGCGTCGCACCCATGGGGGATGTGGGTGTTTTAACACCCACACTTTTCCCGGTGAGAGGGTTCAACACCCGCTCTTTTTCTGCAGTTTTTCCGCAGTTTTGCACTAACGCCTCACTACAGTCGATCCTCCGTTTCTCTGGCCGCTCTGTGTCAGCGCTCGCTGCGGCTCCTCCTCTCCCCCTCCCTCTCAAACATGACACCAGCTCTGAGTGTGACTGGCTGATGATTGGCTGTTCGGCCTTAGGTCCCGCCTCTCTTGGTGTGTTAGATTTTTCAGTCAGTTCGTGCTGAGGAGGCGGGAACTTATGGTTATGGTTATTTACATCTCCCTTTTCCAGGTACTTTGAATGAGTGTTTATGCTTTCAAGGTTTTTAAATAAGCTTGATATGTGTTTGGGATTGGGAAGATGTTATGTTTTGTTGACATGTCGAGTGTTTTCGGTATATTTCGTTTTTTAGACTAAACAGCACAATACTTTATTTAAGTAGGCATTCTCTTTGTGCTGCGTGATTTAAAGAAAAGTGCGCACTTTGCTCACGCGATCATTCAGCATGGTGATCTGGTGTTTTCTCCAAAATAAAAACTCAAGGGTTTATTTCTTGCAAGTGAAGAAATTAGGACAAAAGTATTGTAATTTTCCTATTCTATTGCGTAATATAAAATTTACTTTTGAAATATTTTCATTTATACAGTAGGCTAGCATACATTTATAGGCTATATGGATTTTCCATCATAGGAATAATTATATAAATCATTATTATATTATTATAATAAATGTTTGGCATTCTAAACTCCAGTGATAATGTAATGTAGACTGAGACTCTATATCATAACTAAAAATAAGTTTGAGCCCTCTTTAGGTAGGCTACAAGTCAATGCTTTTTCTTTGTTCAATGTGCACACTTCATGGGTCGAAGCCAGTTGAAGCTCTTAATTTTGAGCTCTCAGAGTGCACCAGATTGATGCATTTAACCTTCAAATGTACAAAATTTTCTTTCGGGGGAGCATGCCCCCCAACCGCCCTAGAGGGACAGAGGTCCACACAACATAGTTTTACAAAATCCAATGGGAAAGAACGATCATTTATTAACTTTACCCCCAGCATAATGTTAATGCCCAATTTAAATGTCCTTGGACAAACTACATTTGTCCTGCCTAAGGAGGGGCCAACACGACATTGTGCCCTCTGAATTCTTAATCAGGGCCCTGACCACATCCATCCCCCGCACTTTTGAAAAGCTTGCTACGCCCCTGCCCTCTATAGTGTCCCCGTCAATTTACTGGGGCGTTAGGACCCACACAGACCACAGGGTGAGCACCCCTGCTGGCCCCACTAACACCTCTTCCAGCTGCAACCTGGTTTTCCCAGGAGTCTCCCATCCAGGTACTGACCAGACTCAACCCTGCTTAGTTTCAGTGTGCAATCAGTCTTGGGCTACAGGGTGATATGGCTGCTGGTTATTAGAAGTATTAGAAGATACCTAAGGAGGAAAATGCAACCCTCAACTTCATATAAGGGATGCAAACATGAGAATGGCATAATATAATTGCCAAAAACACTCGCCATCAAAACTCAATCCCTATGGAAACCGCAGGAAAGCTTCAGCATTACTTAACTACTCTATAGCAATTAGAGGAGAGCACACATGCCCTGCTTGAGCAAAGGTACTCCTCCAGGATCCATAAAAGACACCATTCAGGGGGCGCTCACCCTATGGTCTGTGTGGGTCCTAACGCCCCAGTAAAGTGACGGGGACACTATACTGTCAAAGAGCATCGTCCTTCGGATGAGATGTTAAACCGAGGTCCTGACTCTCTGTGGTCATTAAAAATCCCAGGATGTCCTTCGAAAAAGAGTAGGGGTGTAACCCCAGCATTCTGGCCAGATTTGCCCATTGGCCTCTGTCCATCATGGCCTCCTAATCATTCCCATATATACTGATTGGCTTCATCACTGTCTCCTCTCCACCAGTAAGCTGGTGTGTGGTGGGTGTTCTGGCGCAATATGGCTGCCGTTGCATCATCCAGGTGGATGCTGCATATTGGTGGTGGTTGAGGAGATTCCCTCTTCCATGTTAAGCGCTTTGAGTACCCAGAAAAGCGCTATATAAATATAACAAATTATTATTCACAACTTATAGAGTGCTACAATAACAAGGAGGAATGCTACCAGGCAAACTACCTCTACTTGTCAGGGTCTTTAAACATGGATCATACTAGAGAGATCTTCGCTGTAAACCCAACCAAGAGGGGACATAAAACCCTATTTCAAGACCCAACAATAGTTGGGGAGGGAGGTGAACTAAACAGTGGGATACAAATTGGTACTTCAGTTCACCTCACTCAACCCTAAGGGGAATCCTTAAGAGCAGCCTACCAAAGAGAGCATGCAAAGTTCTAAAAATCTCAGTAATCAGCCCTTTAGGCTACAAACTTCATTGTTGCTTCTCCAAGGGGAGCCAACATACCTGCTCTTACTCAGGAAAGGATGGTAACTGGGGTCTCTCTAAGGCAAGTATTACAACTTCAAGACCCAACAATAATTGGTGAGGGAGGTAAATGATCAAGAGGGAATCTATACGGCCCTACATAACTCCATTCACCTTGCATCAACCCCTAGGGCCATCCAGAGGGGAGATATGTCCCAGACAAGAGAAAGACACTTTTCTAATAGCTCTCATCCACCATACACTAACCTCAAGGAGGTTGCAGGGGAGCTGAAGCCCAATTCAAAAATCCCAGTACACAAGGGGAGTGCAGCTCAACCCTGACTTAAATAAATGCACTTCTCCAGGACCCACTAGAGCTAGCGCTTTACTCCAACGCTAACTGTAGTATGCAGTACATATCAAGGAGGCCATCAACCTCTACTTGTCGAGTTCTTGAACATGGGTTATACTAGGCATATAAAGAATAAAGGGGAGCATACATCCCTACTTAAGACCCGACAGTAGTTGGGGAGTGAGGTAAACAAAGTAAAGTGGGTCCATACTGCCCAACACAACTCCGTTCACCATGCATCAACCTTAAGGGAGTATTTACAAAGCAACCATCCACGAGATAAAATACAATTGTACTTAAGACCCTAGGGAAATAAGCCATTTCCAACCCTGGAAAAAGATACTTCAGGATATCAGAGCGGAGCAAGACAGATGCAAGAGACATTCAACCTCTGCCCAGTGGAAGAGGCAGATTATTAATAACAGCCGCCTCAAGTCTTAAGTCTTTAGCATTAGACATGCCACATTTAATCAGTCAGGTTGGAAGAAACCACAGTGGCAACAGAGCTAGCAAGAAAAATCCCACAAGGGGAGAAAAAACAGTCCTGTTAGACTTTTCCCTAAGTTCCACCTGTATTCCTCATGATCTGCCACCTCAGAGCCTTCCACAATTAATGCATCACAATGAAAGCATTCATCCCCCCCAAGACGAACGCACTCTGATTCTATAGAGAGAATCAAGCAACAACAGAGCCTCCTACTATGAATGCATCACTATGAGTGCCTCCCATTTTCTTAAAAACCGAATGTTCTTCGTGCAAATGCTTGTTATATAAGAACAGACTGGATACAAATGCAAGTAAAACGGCGTTTAATTAAAGGTCAGATGAACACACAGGTCGGGAACAAACACTCAGATGGGAAAGACACAGGGACGTTGATGGGCAACCCGGAGAATAGCGTGCGGTGATCGGCGTGCTCAGGAACCAGGAACAATAAACAATCCAGACAGGGTAATGATCCACGTAGAAAATCCACAGAGACAGGTAATCCACACCAGGAGAAACGAGGGAGCCACACGAGACAGGACACGACACCGGGAAGGCCACAACGATCTGACAACATGAGAAGGGATTACTGAACATATAAAGGGAACGGGAATTGATTACAGCTGGCGCAGATAATCACACGGAATGAGTAACCACGCCCACACAGACCCACACACACACACAAACACCCCAGAATGAGACAACGGATTTATGAACTGTGACAATGCTAGAATCACATCCCTCCGGAGAGAATGCAACGCAGTGAGCGCATCCAGCTTTTATATTACATGCGCATACAAACAAGTGGCTCCTGAAGACAAAATGGTGATGATGTGTATTACAAAACCGGTTTTCAAAATTTTGCATTTTCAGGCACCCAAAACGCCTTTGTCATGTAAACGAACGGCCAAAACGCATAAAAAGATTTCCGTTTTTAATTGAAAGAGGTGTCTTGTAAACGGTCCCTAAATTATCCCCTGCTAAGAGCAGGAAAGGTAGAGACCATGTGACTGATAAGATCAATTGTAATTTATGTGAGAGGAGGAGAAATGGCCACACCCCGAACTAAAGACGATGTCTAATTGGTCAGAACTCCTCTAGGGGTGGGACAAACGTTTGAGTTTAAAAACTCAGAACACAAGCAAATCAAGAGGAGACTTGTAAAATGGATTAGGTTGAGGTAAGAGTCAAAAACAGCATCATGCAAGCCATCTGACTACTCTCTTCTTACCTTTTTTACCAAGAAATCGAGAGTCTTAACGGAAAAAATAAGAAACTAAGTAAATTTTTTGCTGCAAAGCTGCAGTCCACGACTCTATAGTCTTTGCTCAAACTTCAACTTTAAACTGGTATCCCAAGATGTCACTCCAGACAAGAAAAGACCTCCAGTGAATCAACGAACCAGCAAGGATGCCACAGAAGGGAATCCCCATTAAAGACACAAACAACAAACGCAATTAATTCCTCCAGATTCTAGTCTAACTGGTGCATTAAGAAATGTATAGCCTCATTGAATACTCAATGTATTCAAGGTTCAATTAATTTAAGGTTCGAGGGTTCAATTAATTTAAATTATATTAGCTTGTCATTTTGTGTCAGGGCCAAAAAACATTGAAATTGGGGTTTTTGTGAAAAAGTAAATTTTTTGGGCCAATGAAGCTTTTTGCACAACAATCAAGAAAAGACTCTGAATCAACACTTCAACAACTTAAGCAGCAAACTTTGCAAAACAAAATTTATGTCACTGACAATAGTTTTGGCCACGGTTGCACACCAATGCTTGTGGGATCATTGATTGTTCTTCTGCAGAATATTTTCCTTCTCACCATTTGAAAGTGTAAGATTTCAGGAGCTTTCATGTGCAAATGTCATACATACTTTGTTTACTTCTTTTACACTCATTCAAACAGATTTGATTAATTGTTTTTGGGGTAATTCCAGTCTAACTCATCCTGCTTAAAAAAAGACCCATTGACATAGATGTCATAAATGATTAATGAAGAGGGATTTTTCAGGCCGAGTAACATTACACAGTCGTTGATTAACAGTGACAAATCCCTTGAATTTGCCTTGAAAAACACTAAAAATAACTCTGAATGAAGTAACCTGTCGCTGTTTTTATATCATCAATTGTTTTAAACTGGCTGAGCATTCATTAAACAGACCTTCTGGGAGTGACATAAAAATTAAAATGTATCCCCTGTCCTAGATGTTTTTTATTTTGCTTTGTTTTGTTTTTTTTGATGGTCCCTGGTTAGTGAAGTGTGCTAAAGCTAAAGGAAGCACATCTGTGCTTAAGTCAAGGGTGAATATTCATTGTTGGGTTTTGTTGGTGCTGTGCAGATGGCAAAAACAGATGCTCACTGCAGCAAGTGTCAATTTTCAGGATTTTCTCTCATGACAACACAAATAAAGTGATGGTGTGAGTAGACGATTGTCTCTTTTGGCAGCGCTGAGGTTCTGCTGTTTCTGTCGATACACATCTGTTAGCTAGCGCTGAATATATGACACATTATACTACAACGAAAGAGTCTGATTTCACATTAGTTTACCTTCAGCGGGATTCTGGATAATTCTGTTTGAAAGTAACCTTTCTACTGTGGCCAGCAACTGGAAAGTTTTGGATGTTGCGCAATTGCATGTGCATTACATTATACTCATACAATAATGCAGCTAATATTATACCTCTTAATTAGAAAGAGAACAGAACTACTGCCTACATTCACTCAATCTTCTTCAAACCACTGCAGAAACTACACATATGCACACAGTCCGAACTACTGCCTACATCGGCTATATCTTCCTATCAAATCAGCCTTTTGTTTTGCAGATAAAATATACAAAAATGTTACTGTCTGAACATTTTATATAATGCTGAAAATGTATCATATAATGGGGACTGTCTTACAAAGGTTTCCTTTGGCTATTTCGGGACGTCGGAAAAGTTCAACTCCCTCAGTATGTCACTTTTGATTGATATGCGTGTCAGATGATTAAGTCTTTCTTTTGCCATTGCTGATAATGAAGACCTGAGATGAGATCTCTCAGTGATGTAATGAGCTCATGTGACAGGTCTTTTTGCAGGTACTCACTGACATTTGAAACCCGCCTTAGAATAGTGTCCCAAATAATAGTAAGGAAAGCTACCTCACGATTGGCGATTTGGTTAGGGAGGGTTGCTCCCTTTGCTGCGTGTATTCTGGTTTTCGTCTTCTACAATTTTTTGTTTAGAGTGCCATGACTGTTTTCATAGTTTGTATCCAATGCATGCACCACCTGGGCATGTGCTTTCTCTGATTTAAGTGGAATAAAGATTTAAGGATCTCTATATTCTCCCTCTGTCATTGCACTACAGTCGGTTTGAGTTTTGCTGTTTTCTTATCAGATAAAAATAATTCAGACTCAAACTATTTTATACGCATCTTGGCATTCAACAGTTTTTTTAATGTAATATCCCAAAATGCACATAAAAATAGATGGATAGTCTGTGCAAGATTTGAACAAACACAAAAGGGCTATTTAATATGTTTACTATTTTGATTAATTCATTTTGAAAGCTTTTACTTTTCTTTTTTGTATTCTAAAAAGATTTAACAATTTACTTTCAGGTTCCATATCTAATTATTTAAATTAACCCAATTACTAATGAATTAATTGTCATTAGTTAACATTAATCTCTACATATAAAAATGTTTAGCACTAAATTGTCTGTTAACGTGTAACTTCACAGATTTTCAACCCGCTTTTGTACAAAGTCTGTAGTATATGTAAATGAACAATATTTACTCGCTCTCTGTTACCTGGACCGAGAAATTCATGTTTATGTGTCAGCCAAAGTTATCCAGCGAAATTTTGATGGCTTTGGTGAAAACTACAGATCATACTTTCACATTATTGTGTCCCCATCAGAACAGTCCGATCGACAGAGGGTTATTAACAGAACAGTTATTGGGTAGGTTTATAACTACAGATTGTGACGTTAAGCGTTTTTCACTTTAAGCGAAGTTGGGGAATCCTGGAATATGACGTATAAGAGAAACCCCAGTATTACAGCACAACGTCGCAGATGTCATGATATAAAGTTAAAAAAACTGAGCAACTGAGAGTAATATGTCTATAAATGTAACAGTGTGTGAAAGTGAGATCTCTTGTCAGTGTGATGTAATATTCATAGAGTTATCACTGATCTGTTGAAACCAAGAAATACACACATATTTTTGGTAACACTTTATCTTACAGTGTCCTTGTTACATATGTTACTTGTACTTACCATAGCAATAACAGGAAATTATGCATAATTACATGTAACTAACCCACAACCAAATCCTAACCCTACCCTAACCCTATAGTAAGTACATGTAGTTAATTAATATTACTCAGTAGTTAAATATATAATTACACTGTAACAATGACACCTCAAAATAAAGTGTAACCATATTTTTTTCCCCCAAGCCCTCTTGTGTTTTCTCATTGGAATAGTCGGTAATAATCCCAAATCTACAAATCATTTACATTTTCAAATTCTGGAAAATGTAAAGCTGGATCCTTCGGAAGTCTGTTAAAGTACAATGAAGAAGAAGAAGAAATCGTTGCAAGGTTCAAACAATGAATAAATAATGTCCATATCCAGTAGATCTTCTGCAGTTGGAAGCCGAACTCATTCCCTTAAAAGCCATAAAACACTAATGTGGGTCCCTTAGCAGCTAACTGAACAGAAGAGAGGAGAATGGAGTGAGTAATTTAATGTAATGGACAGAAAGAAATTGTTCCTCATTTAACTTTATTGCTGAACCTTGGAAGAACAGAAAAGACACTTCATTAGGTTTTAGCTTTAATAGCTCCATCCGTCTAAATCAGATAGAGACCTTAATGGTGTCTTACAATTATTTATATTTTATAAAGAGTGTTTAAAATCCCCTAGTTGATTTCAGCCTGGATGTTTGGCATTAAAGCGTTCCACAATTCACACAAGATTCCTTCTGCTAAAATACTTGTAATGTGCATGGTCTCACCTTTCCAGTTGACTTTCAAAAGAGAATCTGAGATGTGCAACACAAATATTAAATGTTATTTATACTCTTGAGCTGGCAGAAACGGGCAGATTGGCTAAATCTATCATTTTGGGAAGCGAGCTGCTTGCGGAGCTTCTCATCATAGAGGCTTTTTCAAACAAGTCAGTTTAGTTTCCCAGCTTTTAGGTCATCACCATGGACCAATAGTTCGTTTTTACCCGCCAGAGTGAACTTTTCTGGAAAGCTGTTTTGTGCAGAACTCCTGAAACAAACACCAGAAATGACATTACAACAGTTCATTCTTCGATTTCGCTTGAAGTATATCAGGGCGTAACTAGTCAGATATGGCAATGCAGTGATGGTTTGGTGGTATAAACTTTGCAAATTAGACAGACTGTACTTGTATATAATATCAAAATAATGTGTTAACTAAATTAAATTATTAAGAAGACTTCTTTCCTCACTCTGCAAAAAATTCTTACTTGCGTGTTTTTGTCTTGTTTTGCTGTACAAATATCTAAACAATCTGCACAATGTAAAATGACAAAGAAATTAAGTTTTCTGAAAAACATATCAAAATTAAGCGAGTTTATGCTTAAAACTAGAAAATTATTAATAAACTCAATTCTGTAAAGATTATGTTTAGTTTCAGTCTTTCCATTCATATGTCTTGCGTTTCCTTTAAGTTTAGTCTTGATTGTTTCCTAGTTAGTTTCCTTGGTTATTCATTAGTCACACCTGTGTCTGGTTCAGTTCCCGGTGTATATCACTGTTCCCTTTCGTTGTCACTCCGAGTTACGTCGGATGACGACGAATGGGGTTTCGCTTAGAAAGCCTATCAACTTCGAGTATTACAAAACGAGCCAATGGCAAAGAAATGCCATGGGTCTGCGGAATTTGCATAGCGTATCTCCACCCTATCTCGTGGGTATAAAAGGAGGACGCCGGCAACATGCAGATATGTTTTCGCTTCGGAGCCAAGTTTATTCTTCTCTCCACAAGCCATCTCTGAATTGTCAGCTTTACAAACGAGTACCTCGAGTGTTGGTGTGACGGCGCCCTCCAGCGGCTCCCACCCCGCCCGTTAACCTGGGCCGGCTCTGGAGGCCGCGGTCGGACGCCACAGCCCTCTCCAGCCCCGCCCCCCGCTACACGCCGGGTTAAGCGGCGCTCTTGAGATAGGCCCCTCAGAGATGGGACTCAGTTCTTTCCAGGAGTTGGTAGCATGACCACTCCTTTCCCCGGTGGAGGGCCGGGGAAGAATCCTTATTCTCCAAAGAACTGACTCTCCCGTCTCTGAGTACACAGAGTTCTCGGACGACGCAGAGCGCCGCCCACAAGCCGTGCTCACCTCGTCCCCCTCTGTCCCAGAGGTGGTTGACACGGCGTGCCGCGCACAGACCGCTTTGCCCCTGTCCCCCTCTGTCGCCAGACCCCTGGCAGAGCAGGCCCCCTCGGGACGACCAGCCTGGTCCTCCCGTGGCCCCCTCTGCCAGGGCGCGGTTGCTAACTGTGCCCCCACACCAGACCGCTATGACGTCCACGTCTGGGCCAGTTACTCCGCTTCGCTGCCCCTCCGGGGGGACGCCTGTGGTTCGCATGACCCCGCTGGTTCAGTTGCTGGGAGCCTGGTTAGAGCTCCCCGTCTGTCCCGCTGGATAGCGCGGACCGCTAGGCTCGGCTATGCGATTCAGTTCGCACGGTCTCCTCCCCGCTTCTGGGGAGTTCGCTCCACTTTGGTCGGTGGCTAGGCCCCCATCATGAGAACAGAGATTGCCACCCTGCTGGCGAAGGGTGCAATCGAGACTGTCCCTCCAGCCGAGATGAGGTCCGGCTTCTACAGCCCCTACTTCATTGTCCCCAAGAAAACCGGTGGGTTACGGCCAGTCCTGGACTTGCGCGTGCTGAACCGCTCCCTTCACAGGATGCTCATTGCCAAACGCGTTTTCGAATGCGTACGGCCCCAGGATTGGGTTGCAGCGATCGACCTGAAGGACGCCTACTTTCATGTCTCCATTCTTCCTCGACACCGACCGTTCCTACGGTTTGCTTTCGAGGGGCAGGCATACCAGTACGCGGTTCTCCCTTTCGGGCTAGCCCTGTCTCCTCGCATCTTCACGAAGGTCGTCGAGGCTGCCCTTGTTCCCCTTCGAGAACACGGGGTTCGCATCCTGAGTTATATCGACGACTGGCTGATTCTAGCTCACTCTCGAGATCGGGGTTTTGAACACAGGGACCTAGTGCTCCGGCACCTAGCTCGTCTGGGCCTTCGGGTCAACTGGGAGAAGAGTAAACTTTGCCCCGTGCAGAGGATCTCTTTCATCGGTATGGACATCGACTCGGTCGCCATGTCGCCTGAGACATGTCGCCTGAGACAATTCGAGAGCAAGAGTGCGGTTCCTCTGTCACTTTTCAGAGGCTCCTGGGGCGCTCGGATTGCTTCATATGAGACCGCTTCACCTGGGCTTCGCGACCGAGTCCCGAGGTGGGCATGGCAACAAGGCACGCTGCGAGTACCAGTTACTCCGACCTGCCTTCAGTTCTTTACCCCGTGGTTGAACCTCAGTTTTCTCAGGGCGGGTGTCCCCCTGGAACGAGCTTCCCGGCATGTTGTCTCAACAGATGCCTCCACCACGGGCTGGGGCGCCATGTGCAATGGACATGCTGCTGCGGGCTCCTGGACAGGACCCCAGCGGCTATGGCATGTCAATTGCCTCGAGTTGTTGGCAGTACGCCTTGCCCTGCACCGCTTCCGGGCGTTGCTCTTGGGTCAACACGTACTAGTCCGATCAGACAATACCGCTACTGTAGCGTACATCAACCGTCAAGGTGGTCTACGCTCCCGCCGTATGTCACAACTCGCTCGCCACCTCCTCCTATGGAGTCAGAAGCATCTGAGGTCGCTTCGAGCCATTTTCATTCCCGGACTTCTGAACTGTGCAGCCGACGAGCTCTCACGGCTTCAGCCCCTCCCTGGAGAATGGCGACTCCATCCCCAGTCGGTTCAGCTGATTGGGACCAGTTCGGGGACGCACAGATAGATCTGTTTGCCTCTCACGACTCGACCCTTGCGCCCTGTATTTTTCCCTGACCGAGGGCACTCTCGGCATGGATGCACTGGCGCATAGCTGGCCGCTGGGCCGCAAATATGCGTTCCCCCAGTGAGCCTTTTTGCGCAGACTCTGCGCAAGGTCAGGGAGGATGAGGATTAGGTCATTCTGGTCGCGCCGTACTGGCCCACCCGGACCTGGTTCCCCGAACTTGTACTCCTCGCGACAGCACCTCCTTGGCCCATTCCTCTGAGGAAGGACCTCTTTTCTCAGGGACGGGGCACCCTGTGGCACCCTCGTCCCGATCTCTGGAGCCTCCATGTGTGGCTCCTGGACGGCTCAAGGCAGGTTTGTGTACCCTACCACCAGCGGTGGCGGCTACCATCACTTTCGCTAGAGCGTTGTCCACGAGACACGTCTATGCGTTGAAGTGGAACCTCTTCGTCAACTGGTGCTCTTCTCACCGAGAAGACCCCCGGAGATGCTCGATCAGCGTTGTGCTTTCCTTCCTTCAACATGGGGTGGAGCGAAGGCTGTCTCCCTCCACCCTGAAGGTCTATGTTGCCGCTATTGCCGCACACCATGACCTCATCGAAGGTAAGTCGATGGGGAAGCACGACCTGGTCATCAGGTTCCTGAGAGGAGCGAGGAGACTAAATCCTTCTCGCCCTCCTCTCGTTCCCTCTTGGGACCTCTCAGTGGTTCTAACTGCCCTGCAGAGTGCTCCCTTTGAGCCTCTGCAATCAGTCGAGCTTAAGTTCCTGTCAATGAAGACAGCGTTCCTGGTTGCACTGGCCTACATCAAGAGGGTAGGGGACCTGCACGCATTCTCCGTTGACGAAGTGTGCCTGGAGTTCGGGCCGGCTCACTCTCACGTGATCCTGAGACCCTGGCCTGGATATGTGCCCAAGGTTCCTACCACTCCCTTCCGGGACTAGGTGGTAAACCTGCAAGCGCTGCCCCCGGAGGAGGCAGACCCAGCCTTGACACTGCTCTGTCCAGTACGCGCTCTCCGCGCCTATGTAGACAGAGCGCAGTGTTTCAGGACCTCTGTCCAGCTCTTTGTCTGTTATGGTGGGAAGCTGAAGGGAAGGGCTCTCTCCAAGCAAAGGTTGTCTCACTGGATAGTGGACGCCATTGCTTTGGCATACCAGCAGCAAGGTTGACCGTGCCCCCTTAGTGTGACTGCCCACTCCACCCGGAGTGTGGCGTCCTCTTGGGCTCTAGCGCATGGCGCCTCGCTAACAGACATCTGCAGAGCTGCAGGCTGGGCGACACCTAACACATTCGCCAGATTCTATAGTGGAGCCTGTGTCCACTATAGAATTCCGAGTGGAGCCTGTGTCCTCTCATGTACTCGCTTCAACCAGCTAGTACCGGACCCGCTCAGGTGTCTTCGCTTACTCGCCATTCCACTCCACGGACTGGATACGTGCGATATTCTCCTCAGGTAGCTTCCCCGAAAGCCCTGAGCTCCTCCAGCACTCCTGACGTCGGCGCCAGTGTCTATTGCCTGCGCGTCGGCTAGGTGCCTCCCGTGTGCATGGTCCCTCCTCTGAGCGACCCCCACATGTGTATTTCCACTGTAAGCCTCTCTGAGCATGTGTCTTCCCTTGGCAAGCCACCTTGCCACCCCTGGGGTTGAAATATTCCACCTGCGGCTGGACACCCCAGTGTTCTCCATATGCATCCCTCCGGGTCATATGTGTATTCTCTAAGTCCCCCCCCCTCTGGGTTGGCATTATTTGCATACTTCCCCTAAGCTTGGGATATGCTTCCCAGTGTACCTTGGTATTCCTGTGATAAATGGAGTCCTTCGTCCAGTCTATGACAGGGATCTCGATTTACGCAGGGCACTGGAAGACAGCTGAGAAGGTGGCGTGATTAGACTGTTAACCCCATTCGTCGTCATCCGACGTAACTCGGAGTGACAACGAAAGGGAACGTCTATGGTTACGTATGTAACCCTCGTTCCCTGAGTAAGGAACGGAGACGTTACGTCTGCCTGCCACTTTCCGCTCTACCGCGGGGATCGCCTGAGCTCAGTCTTGGCTCCTCAGCGAAGAAACATATCTGCATGTTGCCGGCGTCCTCCTTTTATACCCACGAGGTAGGGCGGAGATACGCTATGCAAATTCCGCAGACCCATGGCATTTCTTTGCCATTGGCTCGTTTTGTAATACTCGAAGTTGATAGGCTTTCTAAGCGAAACCCCATTCGTCGTCATCCGACGTAACGTCTCCGTTCCCTACTCAGGGAACGAGGGTTACATAGACGTTTCGTTTAGTTTATTGTTGGTTATTGTTTTCAGTTTATGCGTGGATGGCTTTGAAATTTTAATGGAATGAAATATGTGTCATGTGTGTTTGAAAGCCACACATAATGTGAAAAATTCAAAGGGAAAACAAGATTAAAACTCACTTAATTTTGATAATTAACTGAAAACAAAACTTAATATGTAATGTTGCTTCTCAAGTATCTTGATTTAAGAACATTTAGATGTTTTTAATGAAAAACAAGTCAAAGACACTGAGAAAGAAATAATCTTTTGCAGTGCGGTCCCTCATGCTACTTTTAATGGTTGTGCTTTGAAACTGGAGCAAAGGTGGGAGAGAAAGTGTGGGCTAATTATACGCTCCTGTATGCAAAGACTCTTCAGGTCCTCCAGCTAGAGAAAGCAGGCAGCAGTTGGCATGTTTGCCATGCTATACTCCTGGGTACAAAAGTGAAGTACAAAAAACTGGTGCAGACGCAGTGAGAGAGCCAGAACTGAGCTGGCCCCAGGACACTGTGTTTGTTTAACAAATCTCTTCCCAGTCCAAGAGAATCATCAAAATATTAACAAACATTTAATAAAACACAGGAACAGATTTGCACTTATCATTTCTCATCAGCACAATCACATCACCAGTATGTTTTGTTTCTTCCCCATTGCTCTTGCGTATAGAAGCCCCTGGTGGGAATCTAAATACTGTACAGCATGTGACATTTCACTTCTTATGCAAATGTGTCCCTAATCCCTAATATAGTTTTTTTTTAACTGAAAATAAGTACAAAGAGAAAGAAAATTACAAAGACTATTCATATTCTCTGTGTAACTCTATCTATACGTATGAGCAGTGTTGGGGAAAGTTACTTTTAAAAGTAATGCATTACAATATTGCAAGTAACTAAGTGTGTTCCATTGTGTTATTTTTTCTCATCTGTGCTGGCTTGTTTTTAATAACAATGAAAACGTTCTATATTTGGCAAGAGCGAAGGCCTTTGCACTCCAAAAGTGAATGAATAAGCCTCAGGCTGAAGGAAATGCAAATTCACGCCTGTACAGCTGCTAGAATGCAGAAGAATAGGACACAGGAGAAAAAAAGTGAAACACTCTTTCTTCAGCAATAAAAAAAAAACTGAAACACAAATGTAATTTTTGTCTAAAGTAATTTTTGCTTATTAGTAAAGTTGAATTGGATCATTGAAACTTAGCAGCAAAGACATTGGTTAATAAAGTGAGATTAAGTGCATAAAATGTATTTGTGTAATTTAACATTTTTTCATTATTGCAGGTTTGCATAATATGAGTTTGCATTTTACTGTTTTTATTCATTTCTCATGAATCAGTCATTTCTCAGCCGTCAGTCAATACATGGGAAAACAAAGCAACTTCATTTACTTATTTGAAAAAAAGTAATGCGTTACTTTACTAGTTACTTGAAAAAGTAATGAGATTACATAACGTCTACGGTTACGTATGTAACCCTCGTTCCCTGAGTAGGGAACGGAGACGTTACGTCGGATGACGACGAATGGGGTTTCGCTAAGAAAGCCTATCAACTTCGAGTATTACAAAACGAGCCAATGGCAAAGAAATGCCATGGGTCTGCGGAATTTGCATGACGTAACTCCGCTCCACCTCGTGGGTATAAAAGGAGGAAGTCTGCAACAGCAGTTTATGTTTCTTCGCTGAGGAGCCAAGACTGAGCTCAGGCGATCCCCGCGGTACAGCGGAAAGTGGCAGGCAGACGTAACGTCTCCGTTCCCTACTTAGGGAACGAGGGTTACATACGTAACCGTAGACGTTCCCTTTCGTTGTCACTCCGAGTTACGTCAGATGACGACGAATGGGGTTATCAGTCTAATCACGCCACCTTCTCAGCTGTCTTCCAGTGCCCTGCGTAAATCGAGATCCCTGTCATAGACTGGACGAAGGACTCCATTTAACACAGGAATACCAAGGTACACTGGGAAGCATATCCCAAGCTAGGGGGTTCCCCAAAGGGGAACAAGGGCAGCCTCGACGACCTTCGTGAAGATGCGAGGAGACAGGGCCAGCCCGAAAGGGAGGACCGCGTACTGGTATGCCTGCCCCTCGAAAACAAACCGTAGGAACGGTCTGTGGCGAGGAAGAATGGAGACATGGAAGTAGGCGTCCTTCAGGTCGATCGCTGCAAACCAATCCCGGGGCCGCACGCATTTGAAAACCAGTTTGCCGTTGAGCATCTTGAACGGCAGCCTGTGAAGGGAGCGGTTCAGCACGCGCAAGTCCAGGATTGGCCGTAACCCACCGGTTTTCTTGGGGACAATGAAGTAAGGGCTGTAGAACCCGGACCTCATCTCGGCTGGAGGGACAGTCTCGATTGCACCCTTCGCCAGCAGGGTGGCAATCTCTGCTCTCATGATGGGGGCATTGCCACCGACCAAAGTGGAGCGGACTCCCCTGAAGCGGGGAGGAGACCGTGCGAACTGAATCGCATAGCCGAGCCTGATGGTGCGCGCGATCCAGCGGGACAGACGGGGAAGCTCTAACCAGGCTTCCAGGAACTGAACCAGCGGGATCATGCGGACGACAGGCGTCCCCCGGAGGGGCAGCGAAGCGGAGTAACTGGCCCAGACGTGGACGGCATAGCGGCCCGGTGTGGGGGCACAGTTAGCAACCGCGCCCTGGCAGAGGGGGCCAGGGGAGGACCAGGCTGATCGTCCCGCAGGGGCCAGCTCTGCCAGGGGTCTGGCGACAGAGGGGGACAGGGGCGAAGCGGTCCGTGGACGGCACGCCGTGTCAACCACCTCTGGAACAGAGGGGGGCGAGGAGAGCATGACTTGTGGGCGGTGCTCTGTGTCGCCCGAGAACTCTGTGGGCTCAGGGAAGAGAGGGTCGTTTCTGTCTTTAACCACTTTAGGGTGCTGCCCACCCGTGGGTGAGCAGCGGGGAGCGGAGAACAAAAGATTCTCCCCCGGCCCTCCACCGGGGGAAGGAGTGGTCCTGCTACCAACTCCTGAAAAACGACCATCTTCCCTGAGCACCCCGTCTCAGGAGCGCCGCTTGGCCCGGCGTTTAGCGGGGGCGGGCGGGAGAGGGCTGTGGCGCCTTCTTACGGCTTCCTCCGCAACCGGCCTGGGGTGGAGGCTGCTGCGTGGGCCGGGTGGGAGGGGCGGGAGCCGCAGGAGGGCGCCCTCGGCGGGAAACAGGACGAGGCATCTGCCCGGCCGGCTGGGTGGAGGCAGCAGCTGGCCGGCGGGGCAGAATGTGTTTGATGGCCTCGGTCTGTTTCTGGGCGGTTGAAAACTGTTGGGCGAAGTCTTCAACCGCACCGCCGAAGAGGCCGGCCTGGGACAAGGGGGCGTTAAGCAGACGGGTCCGCTCCGCGTCCCGCATGTCAGCCAGGTTCAGCCACAGGTGTCTCTCTTGGACCACAGCTGTGGACATCACCAGACCCAGGGAGCGCGCGGTAACCTTCATCGCCCGTAGAGCGAGGTCGGTAGCGGCGCACAGCTTATCAAAGAGCCCTGGGTCTGTCCTACCCTCGTGCATGTCTCTGAACATCTGGGCCTGGTAGACCTGCAGAGTGGCCATAGCATGCAGTGACGCAGCCGCCTGTCCCGCCACTCTGTAAGACTTCGCCACCAGGGTCGACGAAAATCTACAGGCTTTGGATGGGTGCTTAGGCTCGCCACAAGAAGAAGCACTCTGAGGACATAGTTGCATGGCAACAGAGCGTTCAACCGGGGGGAGCCCAGTGTACCCACGGGCGGCTGCATCATCGAGGGGAGGAAAGGCGGATGAGATCAACGAGCGGTCCCGAGAAGACAACGGGGTCCTCCAGGACTTCGAGATCTCATCATGCACGTCCGGGAAGAAAGGTATTGGGGTTTGCCGAGGACGAGGGTCGGCGGCCTTACCCAAAAAACAATCGTCCAGTCGCGAGCGCTCTGGACAGGGTGGAGGCCTCCACTGCGATGCTCGCGGCTGCCCGGGAAAGCATGGCCGTCATCTCCGGATCAGACTTAAGCACAGCCGTATGCAAACCGGAAGGTGGCAGCTGTGACGAGCCCTCACTTCCAGAAGAATCAAACCCACCTTGTGATGCTGCAACAGACATGGCATCATCCTCTGTAGCTTCAACCGAAACACGCGGGCCACCAGAGGGTAGACCCGCGGGAATCGGCCGCTCGCTAGCGGGTACCGTCATTGAAGAGGGGGGCTGGGGTCGCGGACACATAGTCGGCGCCTTGTTCCAGACCGTCACCCTCAGGTCACCCTGGCCACCAGCCGCAGGACGGGGGTGGATGAGGGGACTCTCACTCTTGCGAGTTCATCCAGTCTCGACCGTAATGACGCGATGGTCATGTTCCCACAGAGAGAACATGAGTCATCCACGAGCGCTGCTCTAGCATGATCAATGCCCAAACATACTATGCAACGCTCGTGCCCATCAGAGTCCGATACCAATCTGCCGCAACCAGAAGTACACGGGCGAGGCATCTTTAAAAAGACGTGCCGCGTGTAAGCTCTTTTAGTGAGAAAACTCAAGTGTTGAAGCACCCGGGGAGAAACGCGCCGACTGGCAGATCACTGCAGCAGATCAGCAGGAAACACGCTCTCGCCGTAGATCGCCGTCACACCAACACTCGAGGCACTCGTTCGTGAAGCTGACAATTCAGAGATGGCTTGTGGAGAGAAGAATAAACTTGGCTCCGAAGCGAAAACATAAACTGCTGTTGCAGACTTCCTCCTTTTATACCCACGAGGTGGGGCGGAGTTACGTCATGCAAATTCCGCAGACCCATGGCATTTCTTTGCCATTGGCTCGTTTTGTAATACTCGAAGTTGATAGGCTTTCTAAGCGAAACCCCATTCGTCGTCATCCGACGTAACTTGGAGTGACAACGAAAGGGAACTCCTGTTACTTGAAATGCGTTAGTCCCAGCGCATTACAGATGAGTGTAGATGAGTGTATTGATCAATGGCATCATTCTGTGCTGAAATATTATGTGTAATGGCATTAAACTGTATAATGGCCTGTTGTCCCAGGCAAGTGATTTCCTACATAGCTTCATTTCACTAGATACTATCATTGTTCTCAAATACATTTTTCGTTTTCATTTATTCATGTATTTGTTCAACAGTCTTGTAATAAGTGGTTTATGTAAAGACAGTTGATCAATATCATAAAATAAACATATTCTTGCTCAGTGGGTCACACTTTACCGCACAGATATTGACAGTTGGACAGCTAAATAAATCAGGCTTTGTGATTTAGAAGTATTTTATCGGGCTGTTGGTGCAGATGTAAGGTACACTAATACTTCTGAGATAATAAATATTTTGACTGATATTTCCATGGCACACGTAGGTTTCTGAACCCATGCTTACACAGAAGAAGGTCTAGGCACTGCTCCAGTACGGCTTGTATCCAGGCATTAGTGTGTCAAATAAATAAATAAATAAATAAATATGTTGCAATAAGCACTTTAAACGACCAAATAATTGATTTTAGTATTACATGAAATATCACTCCTGATTTTAATTAGCATCAAAAGTTATTTGTATTTAGCCAGTTCTTTTATACAGTCAATATCAGGAGTCTTATTTAAAAGCCATAATGTAAAAGGAAATCAATGGCTTGACTGCTGCCATCATGTAAAATATCAGTCTGAAATGATTCCACATCTTATGTAACAAGTAAGATGTTATTTTGAGGTAATTTAACCGATTGTAATATTCTACATATTTTATTTTACATCTATAGAATCTTGCACATATAAGGATGGAAGACTTTTAAGAGATTTAAGAAATAAATCAATAAAGACGGATAATAGAAGCCACACCTGCTATAACAGGTCTAACTGCTGGATTAGAACGGTCTTTATGTATCTTGGGTAGATTATATGATTGATATGATTGAATAATCGACTTCCAAAAATTTTAGAATCACTGCAAACTTTCCAGTGCACATGTGTCGACTGCCTGTTTGTGCGTGTATCAAACTGAGTATACTTTGAAAGGCTGTATGTTCAGTGTTACGCAGGGGCGGACTGAGACCAAAAAGTGGCCCTGGACTTTCTGGCCCACAGCAGCCCCCCACATCATAACACACTGGCTCATTAGTGTGCAGAATAATTTTTAACACCACTTATAGCTTAAAAATATAACACAATACAAGAAAAGAGAAATTAACAGAAATGCTATTTAAACATTTATTTTAATTAACGCAACATATATTAGGTAATATTTGTAAAACAAAGGGAATCTTTACAGCAGAAAACTTGTTAAACTAAAATTTTTTTGTCCTCAGTATGTGCGGAGATTTGAACTAATTTGCGGGCATCAGGGAGCCGCTATCAATATGCAGGAGACTCCCGGAACTTCCGGGAGACGGATGTCTGTATTCACGTAGCCTTTCGAAAACCGGGATTTCCCGGGACAGGTTATTAAAAAGAAGGAAAATCCCGGTAAAACCGGGACAGGTGGCAACCCTACTTCGCGCCGATTCCACCTAATGCATAATCAGTTCATTTGAAACATTTCACAGCATCTACCTCTAATGCTTTTTTTTAACGCGTAACTTTTCAGCTACACCTTTTCTTTTCTTCCCCCTTTCATCCATAGACAATTATTTGTTATTATCTTATCTGCTCAGAGAAATTTGCTGTACCGGATCAATCCGTCTTTCCCTCTGTAAATCAGACAACGTGAAAGGGGGCGTGTTTCAAGATACACAATGGAGTAGACCAAACTAAACAGGGAGGGAGGGCAAAACACTCACACTCCTTGTCGGCCGCGGCCCGACTCACTCAGCCATTTGCGTAGAAACGAGATGTAATATTATGATTTCCGTCATTTAAAAAAATATATATATGTTTGTATACCGGGTGGGCCGGCCCACATTGGCCAGCGGCCCACTGGGAAAAGTCCCGGTGCTCCAGATGGCCAGTCCGCCCCTGGTGTTACATATAAACATAGTGTTTGCATGTCAACTTAAGTTTCTTGGATTTTGGGCATTCAAAAGTTTCCAAATAGGGCCACTTTATATTTGACAAAAATAAGTTTAAAATATTTCAAGAGCTGTTCTGCATATCTTTCAGCAATAGTCACATTCATCAGATGAGCTGTCTATTATTTGTGCCACGTTCCTGTTGCCCTGTGAAAGAATGGAAAACTTTGGCCTTCGTATAGCAGCTTATCCCGTGATTTATGATATTTCAGGGATTACAGCACCTTATTTGTGTTATCTCTGCAAAACAGTATCTCCTTCCCATTAATCTTAAGCCCTATAATTACCCTGAGAATCCTTTACTGTTCATTAGCTTGCAATATTACTTAATGCACAGATGCATGCCCTGTTTGAAAAACAACATGGGCTTTTTCCTAAACTAATCAATGTTACCTTTGAAAACTAAAATTCTGTTTGTTTTGGCAATGGTTTGTTTCTGCCATTTTCTTTCTATGGTGAAATACTGAGTTTGTAACTCAGATGTGAATATTTAATATGCACATGAATTATTCAGTTTATTGTAAATAGCTTCAGAAATCTTTTGTCCTCTGTTTGCTTGAGATTTCCTCGTTTAGAAGCATCTCCCAGGGTGCTTTCAGAAACACACTTACTGTCAGCCTACAAAGACTGTGCTGTACGGGGAACACTGAACTTGTTTGCCAGCATGTGACCTACTCCTGGTTAAAGAACATAGAAGGAACAAATGAAGAACGCCGCTCAGATTTGCATTGACTCAGTTTCAGAACAATCCTGGTGAATTTCATTTGAAACTGATTGGTCAAGTCCTTGTCACAAACCTGTATGGCTTCCCCTGTGAACAAAGTGTGCTTAATTATATTGAATGTGCACTTTAGTACATTTCTTTAAAAACTGTACTTGCAAATAATGTTATATTGATTCAATGTATTTAACCTTGTGGTGCTCATTTATTATGTTTTTTTTTTAGAAATATAATTTTTTATTTCATTGGAATGGTACGAAACGTGGTAAAGTTTTTAACACTTGCTATGTGAAAAAAAAAATAATAAAATAATGGACGTAATTCAAAAAGGTTAAATGGTCCTGAAAAAATAGTCACACTTGTACTCCTCGCGGTCAAAAATTACCATTGAAAATGATTGGGAAACGAATTTCATCTAGTGGAAGCGTTTGGTACTGCAGCCAAAAACACTCTTACTGAAAGCTTGTTTTTTGAGATATCAACCACAAATTTGCTAAAATATTTTATAAATGGATTTCAACTACAGCATAAAAGTACTACAGAAATAAATAAAAAAATCTGTAATTTTTTGACTGCCGCAAGAGGAGCACCAGAGAGTCAAGAGTTAACTTTCTTTCACTTAAACACACTTTTAAAATAATGTGCACTTTATAATACAGTTTTTCTGAATTGTTAAAACACTAAACCCCATTCTCTGAACCAAATTCCCAATAGCCTAAACCAATTTGTTGAATAAATCACTCTTTCTGTAAAACATTAAACAAGTTCAGGTAGTTAAAACACTGTTTGCAAATCTTATGCACTCTTTTTTACAAAACTCTAAACACATTCTTACACTCACTCACTTACAGACACTCACTCACTCACTCACTAAAACACACTTTGCACTGTGATGCACTTATGTTTCAAAACACCAAACACAGGCAGGCAAAAGATAAACACAACTACAACACAGTTGTCATCGTTTACACACAACGACTCTAAATTGTTCACAGTTGTTTCTAATGATAATGAGTTCTAATGAGTTGTTTCTAATAATGTTTCAACTGTACAAGTTGCACTGAATGTTGATACCAACAATGGATGGAAACACAACATAAGAGGGAGAGGAGTAAGAGGATGAGTATAAGAGTTGGTGAACAAGGAGGAAGAGCAGGTTGTCACGATTTGGTCTTGTCTCTGTCACGTTTTGGTTTTGTTCATGTCATGCTTCATTTCTGTCATGTGATCCCCTGTTTGTCATGTGATCCTGCTATGTGTCTTGTCATTGGTTAATCATCTGTTCATTGTTCACAGGTGTCCCTTGTCTTGTCATTAGTCTGTGTATTTAAGCCCTCATGTTTGCCATGTGTCCTTGTCAAGTTTCGTTTCACTGTAACCTCTGTTGTGTAAGTTCATGTTCATGTCTTCATTCTTCAGTTTTTCATGCCACGGCAGTGTCTAACGAATGATCTGTAGTGTTTATAATATTGACTCGCTTTGTGTATGATCTGAAAACACTGTTTGATTTTGAGCACAGATAAAATGGTTTTGAGGTAATTGTTTAAATTTGTTAGAAGAGTTTGAGCGTTCTCTGAATGTGGTTTGAAAATTTGGTTTTGTGTTTAAGGAATTAAAGTCAATGTGGTTTCAAGAAATGTGTTTTAGCAATTCAGAAAAACTGTCAAATTAAAGGTTTTACTTTAAAGTATGTTTAAAAGCAATGTGTTTTAATAAGAAGAACACTTATCTTGATGTGTTGACTAACAAAATAAAGCACATGTAAAGTACTTTTTTACATTATTAACTGTATTATATAATTAGATTTTACATTTAAACGTAATATTTTTAAATGTAGTAAATTGCTACATCATTATACATAGATATAAAAGACAATAGAAGTAATTATGAAATTACTTATAAAGATGTACATATAATATAAATTAAAGTAAAATACATTTTCATGCAATTGAAATTAACATGCAGTTCCCATATGTATTCTTTTTTTTAAAAAATGCTAAAATGTACTTCTTTTTCACAAGGATTTTCTTCTTCTGTGGAACACAAAAGGAGAAATATCGAAGAATGAACATGCCATTTATTTCATCAAATGAAAATACATAAGTCAAGCTAAAATATATTTTAAACATGACGTCTATTTTGGCATAAACTGTAATGATCCGTTGTAATTAATATGGTTGTTCCTCAATGTCCTCAGAGGTAAGGTAACCTTTACTCTGTGTTGCTCTAGCTACAAAAATGGAGAATTCTGACTCGTTCCTTTCACAGATGTTTTGTTCACATGTTGATTTTATTGCTCCATGTGGACCTCAGCAGTTTACATGAAAGTTTAGAGATGACACAAAGTATATGTTTTCTTTGAGGAAAGAATAGATGGTGGAGAGAAAGCCAAGAAAGTTGATGAAATACACTTCTGCTCCATTAAACAATTGGCAGCTTCCTTCTAGTCCTGCCAATTGATTTACTTAATGTTGGTTTCTGCAGTTCATTATGCAGGCCTGTCTTCATGCGTCTGATATGCGGCCTCATTGCTGTTAGAGAAACAGATGGTCAGCAAACCCAATTAACCTTTTCCATGCTGTGCTCTGGTCTAGCATACCCATCACACACACACCAGACCTTGTTTATGTACACAAAATCTTAATTATGTACATCTAAAACATGTAATACATATTGTGTACATACTGATAGGTAAAAGCGCATTCTAAATATTCACTCTAGGCAATCAAGAAGTCATTGAAGGAATAGTTCACCCAAAAATGAAAATTCTGTCATCATTTACTCGCCCTCCTGTCCTTCCAAAGTGAGCGTGTCCCTTCAGAAGACTTTGATTAAACCGCTCGATTCATGTGGATTCATCAGAAATATTTCAGGTTTCATAAAAAAAAAAAAAAAACGTATTTTGTGTTAGAGATTCACAGTAGAGCCAACATCTGTATCTGTAACAATCTCTAAATTATTTGTTTCAGAACTTAAGAGAATGATGAGGACCCAGCAGGAGCAGCTTAATCAACTTACTCAAAAGTTTAAGGCAACTCCAGTCTCAGAGTGTGGGAAGCCACCCTAGGCGCTAGGTACTATCATTTCTAGGCGATGCAGTCGGCCTGGGCATATTGTTTGGAATTGTACATTAGTAAAGACTCAGTTTAGAGATCAGGCTCGTCCTTTGCCACACAGTAATGTGCTGCCTCCTAATGAGCAGACGGAAAACTGCAACCCTGTGAACTGATGAGACACAGTTCAGAAAGGATAGGCCTTGGCTCTATGGCTCATGCCCCCATTAGTGATGGAGTTTCCACTCTGTTGGGTAATTGCCACTCTGTCATAGTAAATATGGGTGGGGTTAATGTCCCATGCTTATTGGATACAGTAAGCAGTAGGGCTTAAAGGCCAAGCTAGGGATTTGCTGTTTTTTCCCCCAATAGGAGGTCCACATCTTGGGGCACGTTGTCTCAAAAGGAGTTTCTACTGATCCAGTCGCACTGATTTTGCGAGTTACTGTAGGCGCTCTTTTAAAGGGGTTTGCCAAGCTGGCTGCCCCTCTGCATCACCTAGTAGCAGAGCTGGTCGGCACAAAGAGAAAGAGGGGCTCAGGCAGAACCAGTGAGATCAGCTGGTCCCCAGAGTGTGAAGGGTTCTAGTGTCTTAAGGAGTAATTGATAGCAGCTCCCGTGTTGGCATATAACGATTTTGCTAAGCCCTTTGTACTTCACATTAATTCTAGACCTTTGGGACTAGGCGCAGTGCTTAGCCAGGAGCATAGTGGGAGGTAACGGCCATTGGCTTATGCCAGTCGAGGCCTTAGGCCTATAGAAAAGAATATGGAGAATTATAGCTCCATGAAGTTTGAACTTCTTGCACTTAAATGGGCGATTGGCAAAACATTCAAGGATTATCTCCTGGGCCATCACTGCATGGTCTATGCAGATACCAACCCATTGAGCTACCTGAAATCTGATAAGCTAGGTGCAGCCGAGCAGCACTGGGTGTCCCAGTTGGCAATTTTTGATTATGAGATCAAGCTTGGCCTGTTCGTTTTAATGGAAATGCTGACTCATTGCTGAGGCAGTATTCCTCTTATATTTCCACACAGTCCTCTGCTACACTGTTGCTCAAGACACTCTGCACAGCTGACATCCGCAAGGAGATGGGAGGTGAGTTGGTAGGTGTGGAACAACATGCTATTGCTGTCTTCCTATTTCACTCTAAGGAAGAGCTCCAGCGGATGCAGCTGAGTGATCCACAATTGGGGGTATTTTTATGTTTTTTCAAAGAAAAAGTACCCATCTAAAGCGGAGCGGCAGTCAAGGTAGGGTGGAGGTAGATCTATTGGTATTACCAGTTTTGTGGCATGAGGTATTCAGGCAGGTACATGATGGGGTTGGTCATCAATGCAGCGAACAAACCTATGAGTTCATTTGTAGAAGATGCTATTTGCTGAGCATGAGTTCCTGCAGTATGTTTAAGAACGTAATCATAATTGTAGGCAGTGTACCATTTCAAAGTCCAGTTTTCCAGTAGCGCATGCTCCCATCGGCCACTTGTTGGCATCTAAGCCCAACCAAATATTGGTTGTTGATTTCACTTTCTTAGAACCATCTAGTGGAGGATGGGAGCATGTCCTAATTATGCTGGATATATTCTCAAAATACATATTGACGGTGCCATCTAGGGACCAGAGGGCAACCGCTGTGGCAAATGTTCTGGTCCAGGAATGGCTTTATAAGTTGGGTGTGCCAGCCAGACTTTCTGATCAGGGTCGGAATTTTGAGAGTGCAGTGATTGCCCAATTGTGTCATCTTTATGGAATTCAGAGGACTCACACGACACTGTATCATCCTTAGGGGAATAGATAGTGTGAACGCAACATTCGAACACTGCATGATTTCAGGCCGGAACTTCGAAGACAAGCTAGACTGGCTTCTTTGTCTGTGAACAACTCGTTCAGGTATTAGAAGAACTTGTCGTGGAAAGCCTTCTCCTTCACACCCTCAGTCTGATCTTGTTCGATATTCTCTCTCAGTGCTCGACCTTCATTCAGAGAACTCCCGCTTGACTTTCCGCCCACGGTTTTAGCGCTCTCTGGATGTTCCTCGTGCCGGGGTTGTTGTATGCTAACACTGTTGCGTCTCTTGACATACAATTGGTCTGCATCTGACATATGGTTGTGCATGCAGTGCATCGTTAACAGTTTCCTTGTATTTCTGTCCATCTTCTTGATCTCCTCCACTGTCCAGTCCACAATGCCAAAGCTGTATGTGGGGGTAGGGACTGCTAAGCTGTTGATAGTGCTGATTTTGTTCTTGGCATTACGATTTCTCCTAAGTGCCCTGTGGACTTAGTGGTAGTCCTCCTTGGTAGGGCTGTGAATCTTTGGGTAGACAGCGAATCGATTCGATTCACGATTCAGAGGTTTTCGATTTGATTCAAGAACGATTTTTGCAAATCAGAACGATTCAGTTCGATTCGATTAACAATGAAATTCGATTCGATTATTAACGATTCGATTCTGTAAATTTTAGTATACATCTGCATCTGAGCAAATAAAATCAATTTTTGGGAAATTCATGACCGTTCAATAGCTTAACTTCTTTGGACTCAAAATACATTAAACCTCTGGGGTCCAGAAACGCGCCGGCGCGTTTTGCTCGATTTTTTTCACATAGCAGGAAAATAGACTTAAAATACTCTGTCATTTTTGGTCATTCAGACTTAAGAAATATTAAAAAATAAACTGTTGAATGTCTATTTTTTTATGTGTCCACTTACAATCGAAATAAAACATTGTGCTTTTGTAAAATAAAGAAAATAAACAGGGTGTGCTTTCTGTCTCTCCATCTCCGTTAACCTTTTTTAGGAGCATGTCTCTAAACTTAAACAAAACTCAGCGAATACTATTCACCCAAGCATGAGCAATATATCTTTATGATCATTTAAGTTTGTACTATTAAAATATCTAATTCAAAACTAAAATAAATATTCTCTGTTTATGTAATCTATAAAAAAAGAGAGAGGTGTCAGCAGATCTCATTATCTTTCTCTCAGCTCATTATTCTGCTAATGTGACACGCCCACGGAGAGCGCGCGGTATTCAAACGCAAATGATCTAAGGCAAGCCATTCAAACATGCCAACGCCCACCAGCTGGTTTATAAAACACATCATGTTTGATAAAAACTTGTACTTTACCTCGTCTTGCTACCTGTGAGGAATAATACTATCTAATAACCCTGGAAAATGTACCAGAAACGCTGGTAGTTTCATTTCGAGGAGCAACGGATCCAGCTGTTGTAGTAAGTTATCTATTCTTAAGTGCTTTGTTCTAATCGCAATATTGGATAGTGTCTGTAAACCGCAAAAAGTCTGTTTACCATAAAACTTCAAATAATAGCCCGGGCTTTTCTTTTCCCAAATCGTCGAACTGCAACGGCTTGTATTTGAGACAGGCGTCTATATGAGACAGGCCTTTATAATTTAGTGTTGAGATGTTGTTCATTGAGATGTTGTTCCTAGAGTCTCTAATATCTAAAAATCTCCAAATGCTCCACGTGAAACTGCGGTCTTTTTTGAAATGAAAAATGAAAATGAAAGTTCTGTCAGTATTTACTCACCCTCATGTTGTTCCAACCCCGTAAGACCTTCGTTCATCTTCGGAACACGAATTAAGATATTTTTGATGAAATCTGAGAGCTGGATCACTCTTCCATACTAGTCCATAGGCTTCTTGAGGGATTGAACTTGCAGGCCCCGAAAAGTTATTAAAGACATCGTTAAAATAGTCCAAGTGACTACAGTGGCTCAATCTTAAGTTTATCAAACGACGAGAATAGTTTTTGTGTGCAAAAAAAAACAAAAATAACGACTTTATTTCAACTATTCATGTCCTTGTCTGTGGGCCTCGAGTCAGTTCACTAGTGTAAAAGCGTAGAGCTTCTGTTGTTGTACGTCACACGCATCACACACATGACCAGCGTCGGCCAATAGTGAGCCTACGTGTGACGTAGCTCTACGCTATTACACTAAGTTAACTGACTAGAGGCCAACAGAGAAGGAAATTTATAGTTGAAATAAAGTCGTTAATTTTGTTTGTTTTTGCGCACAAAAAGTATTCTCGTTGCTTGATAAACTTAAGATTGAGCCACTGTAGTCACTTGGACTATTTTAACGATGTCTTTAATAACTTTTCGAGGCCGGCAAGTTTCAATCCTTTTGAAGCCTATGGAGGAGTGATCCAGCTCTCAGATTTCATCAAAAATATCTTAATTCGTGTTCCGAAGATGAACGAAGGTCTTAAGGGGTTGGAACAACATGAGGGTGAGTAAATACTGACAGAATTTTCATTTTTGGGTGAACTATCCCTTTAATACGTATGATAAAATGTATACTTTTTACAAAGAAAGAATACACTTGAAATATTGTTAAAATTGTAATTGTTGTTGTAATTGTAACCTATTTGTAATTGGTTACAATTTCTAATTGTAAAATATATATATATATAGATAATTTATTTTGTCCTTGCATTCTTTGGGACCCTGTGACACTGCTGTGTGAAAGCCAGGCTAATTAATATGCAGCTCATTATGTATGTGGCACATTATCCGGCCTTTGTCTTCTCAGGTGTGAACACGCCTCCATGCATATTGCCTTTCCAAACAAAAGGTGTCTTATAAAATTTAAATCAATGTATTGTTTTGTGTAAATGATTAGGCAGGATGATTTTCAGATCATTTTGAAGCAAAAACTCTAGGCAACAACGGCCATTAGTCAAAAGTCTTGTGGACACATATTTAGTATGTGTTTTGTGGCCTTATTTCAGACACTTTAAGTTTTAGTTTTTTCAATAACCATGCATAAACAATATTCTCTCAAAAATACAAACATGTACATACATCTTGCTCACATATTATGGTAGCCCTGTTTGTGCTATATAGAGTGAATTTACACCTTTGCCATTAACATGTTTATAAATAACTGAAAAAAGCACAAATGTCAGAGCATGTCAGAACACCTCCAGGACCCAGAAAACCCCCCCGACCCCAGAGGGTTAAGGCAAGTAAAACGAGAAAAATAATACTACTTCTACATATTCAATGCACCATGAGTGCTTTTATTGTAAACATTGCATACATTTCCTGAACATTTAAGAAATACAGCAAAGTGTGTAAATGCAGCAAAGTGTGTAAATGCAGCAAAGTGTGTAAATGCAGCAAAGTGTGTAAATACAACAAAGTGCAACTGGCAGTAATACCACACAGAGTGCGATTAAAACATGGAGGTGAGTGTAGTAAGACAGATTTGAACAAACAAATGGCTATGATATGACTTGTTTTTTTCTAACCCCATCTACTTGAGATTTTTTTTTTAAAATATTAACTGATCAACACAATCTGGCCGTAAACTGCTTCTCTGAGAAGAAACTATGTCTCCTGCGGTGCTGAAAACTCTTTCTGAGGCCACACTGGTTGCAGGAATGCAAAGATAACTTCTTGCCAGATTTGCAAGGATTGGTAGTTCTGTCTCATGGGACTTCCACCAGTCCAGTGCATTTTCAGTCAGTGGCAGAGGAACCATGGATCTGTAAGACCATGGACCATGATCTTCGGTGGAAAAAATAGACAATACGTCTTACTTTGCCCAACAATCGCTCTGCACTGCCAACTTTCATGGCCTTTTGAGACATCAGGTTGAGAGTGTGTGCAAAGCAAGTGATGTGGGGGGTAAATCCAGCAACTTTACCTGCAACAATCATATTACGGGCGTTATCAGTAACAAGAACAGGACTCTTGTCTGCAATTGTCCACTCGGAGCAGGCATCGCGCAGCAAATTCTCCAATGTTTTTGCCTGTGTGGGCTTCGTTTAGAGTCCTTGTTTGAAGAATGAAGCTCTGCATTTGCCAGTTTATGGAAATCAGATGTGCGGTAATTGTCACATAAGACTTGGTCGAACACGACGTCCAAGAATCAGTCGTGAGGGCAACACGGACCGATTGAGAAAGCTTGAGCTGGAGCTCCTCTTTCGTAGACCAATACAATTCCGGGATGCATTTTTCACTGAAAAACTGACGGCTGGGTATTTTGTATCTTGGTTCTAAAGTGTTTATCATTTCTCAGAAACCAGTGTTTTCCACCACGCTACAGGGGCGCATATCCTTGCAAATAAATCTTCCAATAGATGCAGTTATTGCTTTAGCACGATGGGTGTTTTCGGGAAGACTCTGAAGTTGACCAAATAGGTTAGCAGTAGGACTTCTCACGTCTGACCCTGAAATACTAACATTATCTGCTTTAGGTGCAGATATTTCCATCTTAATGGCATGGCGTCTGCGGAGATGGTTGCTAAGGTTCGTTGTATTTCCAAAGTATTTTAACTCAGATTTACAATATTTGCAAACTGCAACGGACTTGTCAATCTTTCCATTTACTTTGTGAAAACCGAAGTAATCCCAAACCTTTGATCTCCTTTTGGCTGGTGCCTTGCAAATTTCTCCTTCTTCGTTGCCCTCCATAGTGCACTGCTGCGTTTATTCAAATGATGACAGCAAACAGGCACGAATTGAAGATTAGTGACGTAATCCACTGCGCAACTGCAGTGAGGGCGCACGTCGCAGACGCAACTAATTTAAGATTTATATTTATTTTTTAACATTATCAATATCCATCATTATATAATCGCGATTCATTCGATTTTTTTAATTTAAAAACGATTATTGACCGAAACAAACTATTCACAATTCAAAAATCCATGTTTCAAGACCGATGCATATGCATCAGCAGGATTTGTAATCGATGCATCGAGAAAATGAATGAATCGTTACACCCCTACTCCTTGGTGATCTTGCTCTTCATCTGGTCGTGCTGAATTCCATTGCCTTCGTCGACACCCAGGTATTTTTACACTCCATCCTGCGCAAGGATCTTGATGGACGAACTTCCGCTCAGTTGGATGTTGTGGCTGTTTGATGTTGTACGCCTCTTTTTATTAGGGCCCAAGCCTTGAAAAGGCGAAGGCCCTATTGTTTACCTAAGGATTATTCTTTATTATTATTATTAGGGCCCAAGCCTTGAAAAGGCGAATGCCCTATTGTTTTCCTAAGGATTATTCTTTATTCTTTATTCTTCTTCTTCTTCTTCTTTATTATTATTATTTTACTACCTTTTGGGCACTTTTGGGGGCCTTAACGTGCTCAAAAACTCTTGAAACTTTGCACACGGGTCAGAACCCGCGGCCATCAGGGCCGGACTGAAGATGGTACCCGGGCGTGGCAGGGGGGCTCGACAGCGCCCCCCTGGAACGGGATTCGAAAACATGTCCATATATCAAACACGCTTGCATGAATTAATATGAAAATCGGTACACATATAGATCTCATCGTTTCATATATCCTTCGTACTCTTACTTTTTACGCCAGCCCAACAGGAAGTCGGCTATTATGGGTTGTCTGGAAACTCATGCTCAGGAATTTGAAACACTTCTCCTAGGGAATTCACCCGATCGTCACCAAACTCGGTGTGCATGAAGTCAAGTCATTGAGGATGAGGAATTTGAAACACTTCTCCTAGGGAATTCACCCGATCGTCACCAAACTCGGTGTGCATGAAGTCAAGTCATTGAGGATGAAAAATTGGCAGGGGATTTTTGATATCTCGAACGGTTTGGGCGTGGCGAGGAAATGAATTTATGGCGAATAATGGAAACAGGAAGTGTGTTAGGGCGTGGCAGGGGTTAGGAAGTGTGTTAGGGCGTGGCAGGGGTCTCGACAGCGCCCCCTGGAATGCGATTCGAACACTTGTCCATATATCAAACATGCTTGCATGTAATAATATGAAACTCGGTACATATTTAGATCTCATCGGGTTGAACAAATTTCGTGCTCTAAGTTTAACGACAGCTCAACTGGAAGTCAGCTATTATGGGTTGTTTGGAAACGCAATCCCCTGGAATTCGATATACTTCTCCTTGGGAATTGATCGGAATGCCAATAAGCTCGGTCAGCATGAAGTCAAGATATTGAGGATGATAAATTGCCAGCGGATTTTTGATATCTCGAACGGTTTGGCCGTGGCGAGGAAATGAATTTATGACTAAAAAAGGACACATAAAGTGTGTTATAACTTAGTTAGTTTTACCTACAGTTACAAAACTTGGCGTGTATATTGTTCTCTTCAAGCCGAACAACTTTCTAATTTACAGTTATTAGTTCCGACCAACAGAAAGTCAGATATTGTGGTTTGAATGTGGATTCTGAGAATTTTCTCTCCCTCTCTCTGAGTGTTCCCTGCCATTCTCTCTGTGTGTGTGTGTAGGGAGGGTGAGAAGGAAAGGGGGGGGGGGTCTCTTCCAGTGATAGTTTAAACACAAAATCATAAATAGGGCTATACTGCCCTCTTGTGTCCAAAATTATATTTATATATAAATATATTACGTATGTGACTGAGGATGTACTGTTTTATAGCGAGTGTACACAAATATAAGTAAACAGTTTGCAGTCTGAATGATGTCCTGTATGAAAAAAAATGACGAAGTATGTTTCCACTGTTCACACACACACACAGTTCGATCGCGCCCGTGCCTCTCTCTCTCACACGCGCACACACACACAGTTCGATCGCGCCCGTGCCTCTCTCTCTCAAGCCTTGTTTATACTCGACGCGTCGGCAAGAGCGCGAAGGTGCGCGCGGCAAAATGACGTAATTGCGGTGTGGGCGGTCGTGCGCGTTGGGTGCGCGAGACCCCATTTCGCCTGGCGGTGTGCACGGCACTTTTTGTAACATCGCGCGCGGCGCCGCATCCGAAGATGAACGACTTCGAGCCGAATCTGGCCGAACTGGTACGTCTGTACCAGCATGTTTATGATCCTTCTATACACATATACATTTGCATTGATGGGCGACCATAAAAGCCTCTCATTTTGTGAATAGGATCACATTTGCATTAAGGACCCAGTTTGCACTTGTCTAAAGTAACTGCTTACATTTACAAAATAAGCCTACAATAGCAGAAGTTAGCCCTGCTGATGAAATTAAGGTTTAAACACTCTTCAATAAGGCTTCAGTTGTTTAACTAGTTTGTACAAAAAAGTACAATAAACCTACTGCATTTATTACTCTTTTAATATGAATCAGCTATTAATAAACTACTAATAAACGGCTAACTACTTCTTCACTGCTGATTCCTGGTGGTTTAGAGGAGAATTACTCCGAGTCGCCCCCTGTCGTTTCACAGAATAGCACAACGGCGAGCGCGTCAAGTATAAACGCCTCGTCCGTTTGGAGAGGTGCGCGCGCAGTCAGCGGAGACTCGCGCTCGTGCGGACGCGTCGAGTATAAACAAGGCTTCACACGCGCACACACACACACAAACACACAGTTCGATCGCGCCCGCGCTTCTCTCTCTCTCTCTCTCTCTCTCAAGCCTTGTTTATACTCGACGCGTCCGCAAGAGCGCGAAGGTGCGCGCGGCAAAATGACGTAATTGCGGTGTGGGCGGTCGTGCGCGTTGGGTGCGCAAGACCCCATTTCGCCTGGCGGTGTGCACGGCACTTTTTGTAACATCGCGCGCGGCGCCGCATCCGAAGATGAACGACTTCGAGCCGAATCTGGCCGAACTGGTACGTCTGCACCAGCATGTTTATGATCCTTCTATACACAGCGACATTTGCATTGATGGGCGACCATAAAAGCCTCTCATTTTGTGAATAGGAACACATTTGCATTAAGCACCCAGTTTGCACTTGTCTAATGTAACTGCTTACATTTACAAAATAAGCCTACAATAGCAGAAGTAAGCCCTGCTGATTAAATTAAGGTTTAAACAATCTTCAATAAGGCTTCAGTTGTTTAACTAGTTTGTACAAAAAAGTATAATAAACCTACTGCATTTATTACTCTTTTAATATGGATCAGCTATTAATAAACTACTAATAAACGGCAAACTACTTCTTCACTGCTGATTCCTGGTGGTTTAGAGGAGAATTACTCCGAGTCGCCCCCTGTCGTTTCACAGAATAGCACAACGGCGAGCGCATCAAGTATAAACGCCTCGTCCGTTTGGAGAGGTTCGCGCGCAGTCAGCGGAGACTCGCGCTCGTGCGGACGCGTCGAGTATAAACAAGGCTTCACACACACACACAGTTTGATGGCGCGCGCCTCTCTCTTAAGCCTTGTTTATACTCGACGCGTCTGTACGAGCGTTTTGCTATTTTGTGAAACGACAGGGGGCGACTCGGAGTAATTCTCCTCTAAACCACCAGGAATCAGCAGTGAAGAATTAGTTTGACTTTTTTCGTTTATTAGTAGTTTATTAATTTCTGATTCATATAAAAAAAAATACAGTAGGTTTATTGTACTGTCACTGCATGTAAACTAGTTAAACAACTGAAGCCTTATTGAAGAGTGTTTAAACCTTAATTTCATCAGCAGGGCTTACTTCTGCTATTGTAGGCTTATTTTGTAAATGTAAGCAGTTACATTAGACAAGTGCAAACTGGGTGCTTAATGCAAATGTGTTCCTATTCACAAAATGAGAGGCTTTTATGGTCGCCCATCAATGCAAATGTCTCTATGTGTATAGATAGAAGGATCATACTGGTACAGACGTACCAGTTCGGGCAGATTCGGCTCGAAGTCGTTCATCTTCGGATGCGGCGCCGCGCGCGATGTTACAAAAAGTGCCGTGCACACCGCCAGGCGAAATGGGGCACCCAACGCGCACGACCGCCCACACCGCAATGACGTCATTTTTGGCGCGCGCACCTTCGCGCTCTTGCGGACGCGTCGAGTATAAACCAGGCTTTAAGCTGGAGTGTGTGTGTGCGCGCGAGAGAGACTGTGTGTGTGTGTGTGTGTGTGTGTGTGTGAGAGAAAGAGGGAGAGAGAGTGAGAGAGAGAGAGAGGCGCAGGTGCGATCGAACTGTGTGTGTGTGTGTGTGTGTGTGTGTGAGAGAGAGAGAGAGAGAGAGGCGCTGAAATCATTTTATACGGAAATCAATTATTTATAATTCAGATGAGAATAAAGTTAGTGTTAATTAAAATTATAAGGAACATTTAGTTTTTCTGTTCTGAATATCATTAAAACAGAAAAGGCAGAGACAACATAATGATGAATAATCTTAAGATATTATATCGTATGCTATGTGTTGTGAATACACCCATGTTAAACATTAAAATTTACTTCCATTGCATATCATAGGACACATAAGCGTAAAATATAATTACATTAATAAACCTGTACAAAGACCTCCAGATAAATACTGGGCTTCTATATTTACACATTTAAGTGCTGAAAAACATATTGAGCTATGACATCCTATGACATTAAAAATTATTCTATATTTAAATTATCTCATATATGTGGCTTTTGTGGTTCACGATCGTAGGCCCTGTCCCAAATGGCACACTTCATATGAATACTCGGTCTTGTGTACTTATTTCATGTGTCCGTTAAATCCATGAGACCCATGGATGAGGTGTCTCATTTTTCATTTTAGGTTTCAGAAGGTTGCTTACGCATACTTTGTGGTTGATATGTGCCCTCGATGCACACTTGATGCACCCAAACTGATGCAAGCTCTACAGCACACTTCTTTTCGACAATCAAAGCAGGGTTACGTTTTTGCACTTCGTGCACAATAATCCTAAAGGCACCAGGGTGGCGGTGCCACCGGCTTCTTATATATATAAATATAGCTGCGAGCAGCGATTACGGGCCAAAGCCGGCGGCACCGCCACCCCGGTGCCTTTAGGTAACTAAAGGAACTGGGGTTGCGGTGCCACCGGCTTGGGCCCATAATCGCTGCTCGCAGCTATATTTATATATATATTTATTATTATTATTATTATTTGTTTTTGTTTCAAGTTTGTTTGGTTTATGTGTTTGTTTGAATTATGGTATTGTGGTTTGTTTGTCTTGCTTTACATTAATAAGGATCTGGGAATTTTTGTTTTATTTTGGGTTGTTGTTTTCCATTGATTTTCATTTTTGAAAATCAAAAAAAAAAAAAATTTCATTGAGTATTATGTTGGGTGGGTTCAATTAGTTAATGTATTTTTTTCTCTTTTTTTTTGGATTGCTTAATTGTATTTTTCCTGTCTCATAATTTTGAGCTTTATAAAAAACAATTGCGCAAAGACATAATAGTGCCCAGAGAAAGAAAACACCATAGTTATTTATCTTTTTTATTAATATATATATCTTTAGCATCAAACGAGCAATGTAATTCCTGTTCACTGTAATAAAAAAAAATTAAATATTAAAACAAGATTAAAAAAATTATTGCACAACTGCCTAGTTGTCTTACTTTTTTCCATTTTATTGTTCTGTATAAATATCCCCTTAGAAAAGTTTTGGTTAATCAACCGAGAGTTCGAGTTTATGTGACGGTTAGTTTACCCAGCTTTCTGAAATATACCTGGTATGCCTCAAACCATCATATTCATCTACGCTGAAGAGCTGAGCCAAAGTCCAACTCGCATAATTACAAAAATTTTAACTTGAAATTTGACTTTTAACATGAAGCATCTAACATGCCAAAAGACTTTTGCAAAGTACCGTACAGTACATAAGTTCCGTCTCTGCAATGCTGTCAAAACTATATGTCCTTGCCAGTTGCTAATTAACATGCAATGACATACCTTCACGCAAACTGTATTTTAACTGAAATTAATCAATATTGCATACTTGGTAGCAAAATATTACTTCTCAAAAATTGCTCTTTCATACACCCGATGACCCTCATTAGTGGGTTTTGAGCTAGTCTCTAGGATTACTGTTCTCCAGTAGCTACTTGTTCCACCGATTTCTCATGACCTGAGCATGGAAAATAAAAGTCCAAGAGGCCAGTTGAAACAGCAGCCCAATTATAGTCTGGAAACCTGCCAAGATGATTGATGATATTTTGAACGTCCTTGATATCCTCCTATAATGCTGCCTGGCTTTTCAGCAAACACCTTTAGTGAGCTTTGAACTCTGTACTTATAAGAGGTTCACGTTTTTTTGTACTACACTTGTTGTCTAGCAAAGATTGGCCAGGGGTCAACAACATGACCAACTGATTGAGTGGTTTACATATAGGGACTGTAATGCTAAAGCAAGTACAGTATGTCTTATTTTAACATGGTTCTCTACATGCCATATATGGATGTACAATTCGCGTTACATGCGAAATCACCACCTTGTAAAATAGTTAAGTTTTCCCATGAGATTGGGCTGGTAATTTCTAAAGATTGCAGAGTCTTTCTCAATGTCAGTGACATTCCCTTGTTGAGGAAGTAATCCTTTACCATCCCTGAAACCGGTTCAAATACATGAATACAAACCTTGTTTATTGTCACCAAACTTCAATAAGAGGTGCCTATTTCTGAGCATACGTAATGTGTTTTAGTAGAAAAGAGGGAGTAGTTTGTGATGTGCCACAGGATTGAGAAGAGATCTGGTCTCACTCAGTGTGAAGTGTTTTCCATTACAGTGAACATCAATGCGGTTGTGTGCTTGGCTCTCTCAGCACCCACCCAAAATCATAGCCATTGGAGCAATGACCACACAAGGGGAGGCTGACGGGATGTTTTTCTATTCTTCTTCTTCTTTTTTTTTTACTAAAGCAATTGTTCTCCCCATTCCTGCTCCTCTCTCTCTCACCTCCTCAGAGTAAGTGTGGACACCCTCTGCTGCACTCCTCCATGTCCTGCCTTTGTCCTGAAACAACTCCCATGACACGCTGCCGGGAGACTGATCGACACTGGGTTCACTGCTGAGGGACATGGCGCAGAGAAAATAGCCTTCCTCCCATAAAATTAAGCTCCTCTGGCAATGAAGCCAGAGAGAATGTTAGAGGGAGATTGCAGTGGAAAAGAAGCATCACCTGTGTGATCGAGATTTCAGCTTGTAGCCTATATAGTGCATTGAACTCTCTTACTGAGTACACAGCAAACACAATCCCACAAACAGCACAAATTAGATGCATGCATTCACAAAACAGTAAAACAAGGCTATACACACAACGGTGTGCAGTACATTTAACCTGCAAATGAGATGAGTGTGGGGATTGCTTATTAATATTAATAAACATTCCCTGTCATTTGAGGTGTAATATAAAGCTTTTGTGCATCATAAATTGTTGGAAATATGCATGTCGCTGTGCCTCAGATTGTTTCAGTAATCTGTTCCAGTGGAATACGTGCACTGAACTTTGTGACGTATTTACGTTGTCAAATAATGTGGCTCGCTAGTTTCTGCAGGTAAATGTGTTCAATGTGCTGTAGTAGCATAGCCAAGATGATTTAAAAATCTAAAAGAGATGTTCTGATCATTACTGTGTATTGGATTTTCCAAACTCAATGGAGCATGAAGTTTTAATCTAGTCCAAGCCGATTTTAGAAAGCAGTGGCAGTGTGTGTTGTGTGAAAGAGACCATATAAAATAAGATCATAACTTACCCTTTTATTTATTTGGATTAAACACATGTTTTAATCTGTTTGGAATAATCTGAGTTTGTGTTATGTTGGGATGGGTTTTATTATGTTTCAGTTCTGTGCCTCAGTACTTGTTTCTCTGCGTTTCAGCAAGTCTCCTAGATTACAAATGGTTTAATTAAGTTGTCACAAGTGTTTCACATTTCTTTGATTGGTTTGTTCTGTCTATTGTAATTTTCTTTAAGTTCATGGTCAGTTCTACTTCAAGTCGGTTGTTCTGTTTCTGAGTTCCTTTTATTAATAAAACGAAGAATGCTGTATTTAGATCCTTTTCTCCTCATTGTTGCAACCAATTTGTGACAGAAGAACTGACCCAATAATATGGATATAGCAGCAGTCCAGATCCTAGTGCTCTTGCAGGGGAACCAATCCCTAGAGGAACACACACAGGCTTTCCTGGAGCTTCAACATCTGTTCCACTATGACGACACCAGCCTGTGTGTTTTTCAGGTTAGGGTTTCTGGCCTCTGGGGAATTTTAAGGTGGATGTGGAGTGGGTACTCCTCCACAACGGTTCCCCATTCAACATCTGCGAGAGCAGGGAGGAGAGGAGAGCATCAGCCATTACCACCAGCCCAGCAACTTCAACACCGGAGCCCACCAAGGACATTGAGCCAGAGCCTGCCACGATTAAAGAGCCTGAGCCGAAGACCAAGCCAGAGATCGCCCTAGCGCTTGAGCCCATCACGTCTGATCAGAGGTGCATTTCCCGAAAGCATCGTTAGCCAACTATGGTCACAAGATCTGTCGTTATCAGCATAGTTCAAATGGTTTCCCGAAACCATCGTTCAAACAAACATTCGCAAACAGCATCGCAAAATTGTGTGGTTGGAGCAACAGATCTCGATCTGTGGTTAGAAGCAGAGTTTCTTGTTTGCATGACATGTGGACTCCTGATCTTGAGCCAAATAAGCAAGCTGACATTCAATACAATCTGTATCTTTTATTCAGAATACATACAAATGTAATTTTCATCTTTTAGTTTGTCAAGAGAATTAAAGCATCGTTTTTGAAGAGTGCACATGTGCAAACATGCTCTAGTACGTAAGAACGAGAGATGATTGAATCTGGAAATAAAGCAAAATAACTGAGAAAAATGAGAAATAGTCCTCAGATGCCATGTCCGTACTTTATAGCAAAACATCTAGTATTAATTCGATCTCTAACAGATTCGTTAAAAGAAGTTATTACTCCAACATCATTATGCGACATCATTAACCAATGTGGTTGAACGACCAATTTGCGACAATATGGTTTCGGGAAACAGTCGTGACTAGCTAGTTGATTTCTTCAACGATGCATCGTACTATGGTAGTTAAACAGCGAGTTACAGTGGTGTACGGGAAACGCACCCCAAGTGTATGAGCCGGCAACATTACTTGTGCCCCAGGGAGTACTGGTGGAGTATGAGGGGATGTCCTGGAGCCCAACCCCTCGACTACAAATTTTGACCTGCTCATAGTCAGGGAGAATGAGTGCTTAATGCCAATTTCTGTTCCCAGCACCAATCCTTTCCCTGTTAGAAGTACTGAGCTCTTAGTTTTGATTTTCCCACTTTGCCTCCCGCTCCCACTTCCTCTGCCTGTTTTTAATCTGCCTGTTCCAATTCTGCATGTTCCTGGATTTAAGGCCTGTTACTCTGTTGTGCCTGTTCTCCCCCATCTGTACTGTCCAGGACTCCAGCCTTGCCTGCACTGCCTCTCCTCAGTCCTTTGGCTCCCTCCCTGATCATCATTGGGTTGCCTCAGTCAGAGAATTCGTCAGTCCAGCCCTGGATGGTCAACCCAATAGGACCTCTGTGCCCACCACTCCTAGGTCCATCAAGCAGTTGGTTCCACCGTGGCTCCTCCCACTCTCCCTCGGCTCCCCTATGCCTCAGTCCACTGGCGCCCCAACTCCACCTCAGTTGTTTATTGCTTTCGGCTCTGCCCTTCCCTCCAGAACCTGCATTGTTGTCTGGTTCCTGCAGGCCCACGGTTCCCCTAGGTACCCGGGGGTCTCCACGACAAGCCTGGTCTCAGTCACTCGTCCCCTGGCTCTGGCTACCATGCCTCCTCCATGGCTCCTCCCTCCCTCAACTCTGCCGTGGGCTTGCGTCATGGACTTTCTGCTTGGTTTGCCTCTCTGGCTTCTCCCTCCTTCAACTCTGCCCTGGCCCTGCCTGTACAGTGGAAGGTTAGGGATAATCTAAGGCCCCATTCACACTACTACGTTTTAGTTTAGAAACAGAGACCTTTTGCTACGTTTGCACCTCCCGTCCAGACTAAAACGGCAAAAATGAAGACCTAAAACTGAGAAGTTTAGAAACGCTGCCGACCCTGTTTTGCGTTTTGAATCTCCGGAGGGCGTTTTAGTGAAGACGGGTCAAAACGGAGGACTTTAGAAACGATGACGCAGAGGCTCACGCTCGGCTCTCTGATTGAGTCATACAACGGAAGAAAACATACAACAGCAGCCTGGACTACCAGTTACGTTTGTGCAAGTAAATTCTGCATTTTACAATGCTATAACTGCCTACATGCGCCGGAGGCATGCTATTATTCGAGTGATCTGTGACAATTCCTGTGTGCAGCGGCGGTATCGACCGTACATGGAGCGTCGGTTTTGGGTTAAGCCGGGAAGAACCAGCGCATGGTGGGATCATTTTATCAATGAACTTGTGGTTCCTGAGGAATGGTGCGAAAACTTTCGAATGTCCAGATCGGTACTTATCAACCTCAGCGAAATCTGAGGAATAGTCTGTTTCCTGTTTACACCGGCACGCGCACGCCCAGTGTAGGTGAATGGTGATGTGATCCGCGTTTTCAGTCATTTTAATGTGGATGGAGATCAATTCTAATACCCAGCTAAAACGCTGGTGTGGACGGAGATCGTATTCGTTTTACTTCTCCATTTCTAAACTAAAACGCAGTAGTGTGGATGGGGCCTAAGTGTAAGGAATGTTAGGGATAATCTGAGTTTGTGCTATGTTTCAGTTCTGTGCCTCAGGAGCTGTTTACACGACACAGTTTTCAACTAAAAACGTAAAAAATTGTATGCGTTTTGGCCGTTCATTTACACAACAACAACGTTTTGGGTGGCTGAAAATGCAAACTTTTAAAAACTATGTAAACAACAAAAACGCAGATCTCTGAAAATGATGACATCATTCACATGTGTATTACATTCAGTCATAAATTGGAAAATTTCCACACATAAAAGAAGGCCTGGTACTAGAGCACCAATGCAGTGTGGGGCGAACATGCGCACTCACACACACACAAACACACTCACACACTTACACATTTGTGTGTTGAATCCTGTTCTGCTTATTGATTTTTTTTAGATTTGGATTATTGCAATAAATAATATGTGATTACAATCAAGTCTTGTCTTTCAGTGGCAACTTATGTGGCATTATTGCAAAAACAGACCTCAACAAATAATAACATCAACAAATTGTAACCTTTGCTAAAAAATACAGACTATAATGTATTTTATAATGTTTGAATATATATATATATATATATATATATATATATATATATATATATATATATATATATATATTAGGGGTGGCACGGTACATGTAAAAACATCCGAACCGTTCGGTTCGCTTGTCTCGGTTCGGTGCGTGTGTGCGTCGCACGGTTCGACGCATGCGCAGTGTAACCTCGTGCCCATGACCTCAGACAGTGTTTACATCTCTGCTTTCCTCAGAGATGGTCTCAATAATGTGCTTAAAGTCAAGTCAAATTCAGTTTGTGCATGATTACATGATATAATTTTTTTTTAATACTGTATCCTGAATTGTAGATAATTAAGCTATAGCCTATATCATATGCTGAAGTACATTTCTGGAGTGTTAAAGATTAAAAGAAAAAATAACAACAAGAACCGTACAGAACCGAAAACCGTGACCCTACAACCGTGATACGAACCGAACCGTGGGTTTTGTGAACCGTGCCACCCCTAATATATATATATGTATATATATATATATATATATAGAGAGAGAGAGAGAGAATTTGATCTCTATGGGCCACTTCTGGATATGGTCATTACACTTTTTTCTATAACTTTAAAGGGGTGGTTGATTATGTTTTCACTTTTCTAACTTTAGTTAGTGTCTAATGTTGCTGTTTGAGCATAAACAACATCTACAAAGTTACAATGTTCAAAGCAAATGAGATATTTTATTTGACAGAAATCACTTTTTAAGAACTACAACAAACAAAGTCCCTGATAGGGACTACATGAGCTTCTTCACGGATCACTAACCCTAAAATTTACATAAACCCCGCCCCCGGGAACACGTAACAAAGGGGGTGAGGCCATGTTGAGAAGAGGAAGAGTTGCTGTTGTATAGCACATTTGGGCTCAAGCTGTCACATTCTGTCTTTTCACATTTATTGCAATACAGTACATAACACAAATACAATAGCATGTCACTCTGAATGCATCTTACAACAGTTCCCAAATGAGATATTTATAAATTATCATGACAGAATATGCTAATCAATGACTGGAAGATCTTTGCCCGAACCCAACGGGACCCGACGGATTCGGTCGGGTTCGGTCTTAATCTCTATAATTTTACACAGGCTCGGGCTTGCGCTCCGGGTTGCGCGGTCAGGTGATGCGTTTCGATTAGTGCGAAAATGGATGCGGAGGAGGTGAAATGGAGGCTGGCCTCTGGCGATTACGTTTTGGTTGCATCGGCAAAGAAAGCCAAGTCTGAGTGGAAAACTTTTGACCATGTGCACAATGAGAATAATGAGCCAGTGGGTTATGTGAAATGCAAAAGATGCGACATTCTGTGCAGTGAAAGGGTGTTCAGTGCTGCTGGACGCACCATCAGTGAGCGCAGGACCGCGCTGAAGCCATCTACAATGGATTCAATCATTTTCCTCCACAAAAACATGTAGCCTAATCTTCGTGAGTAAAGGTTTTTCAAATTATAACTAAATATTAATTGAGTCTTAAATGCATAATGTAGACAGAGTAGGCTATATAGGCTAATATTGGCCTATATATTCTTTTATTAAATTTTATTAAATTTCAGCTACTGTTCACCGTCGCGTTGAGGCCAAATTGTGGAGAGAATTGGCGAAGCAAATACCACGGAGCCTTTAATTTCGTTATTGCCAAATACCCATCTTAATTTAGAATGTATCTTAATTTAATTTGTTAAGAAAGACTCATTTTTATTGGCGCGTTGGCCTATTTATATCCGTATTGGTGATTGTGGAGAGAGGCGGCCGCAAGCAGGTCCCATTTTCGTTTGGCTTAGGCCTAATCTCAATTTTATGTAACTTTTCGTTTTATTTCGTTATTGCCAAATACCTATCTTAGTTTAGAATTTATCTTGATTTAATTTGTTAAAGGGACATTGTGTAGGAATTTCTCCCATCTAGTGGTGAAATTGTATTTTGCATTCAAACGAATTGTGATCTCCAGTGCCTTGTGTTGCATCTACAGTAGCTGTTATGTACCAAAGAGCTGTGACAGGATGTTTTCTAATAGCACTTCATCGAGTTCCCCTTCGGGTGAACAGGTTTGTTATTTCAAACAAACTGCAACTTGACACAACAAACAAACGAATGTTACAGTATGAATAATAACAGTGCAATGCAGTCTTTTAAACTTGCCGGGGCCGTGAAGCGCCTCTCTCTGCTCTGCTCCTCCGTTTCTGCTGCTTTCAGTCACGTGACGCTGGCTCTGAACGAAAACGCCTTGTGGAAACGCGTTGGCCTAGTACTTTTTGACCCTCTCTGCTATTATAGTTTTTCAAGATGACGGAATGACATGGAAGCCTTCGTGGACCTACCCGTCACATGTATATAAAGATAATACATTCTTCGCTTACAAGGATAAGTCAAATAATTGGCAGAGGTATTTGTACACCATTGAGGACATATTTATAAATAAAAATATTGATTTTAGATAATAAAATACCTAAAAAAAACTACACATTGTCCCTTTAAGAAAGACTAATTTTTATAGGCCCGTAGCTGCTTGTCTAGGCCTATTTAGAGTGCTGAGATGTTACGATGTTACAGAGGATGTATTTTATTTCTTTTATTTCCAAGTGGCCTATAGCCTACTTTAGTTATGAATAAATGATTTTAAAAAAATTATAAAATGACTCATTCTTGACAAAAGGCAAAAGAGCTTGAATAATGTCGGGCTGTAAACGGGTTCGGGCTTTTAAAAAGCTGTCAATCAAAATGTACTTGTCGGGCTCGGGCCTTGTCGAGCCTAACTTTTAAGGCCCGATTACAGTTCTAGTCCTGTTGGATTCTACATGTTGTCACTTCTTCTTGAGTCTCTCCGACTCCAGTTTGAACATAAAAGGCAGAACAGTTTCTGACATTTTAGTGCGTGTCTGCAAGCTGCTACAGACAGGAGCTGTTGTAGCTCAGCCCTCATTTGCATTTAAAGGGACACACACAAAAACAGCACATTTTTGGTCACCCTTAAAAAGGGATCATTTTAACATGCTATTAAAAATGATCTATGGGTTATTTTGAGCTGGAACTTCACATACACACTCTGGGGACATCAGAGACTTATTTTATATCTTGTAAAAAGGGACATTATAACACTCCTTTAATTCCTACAGGTATTTTTCTTTCTTTTTTTCATAAAAAAAATAATATTTCATAGAGAAACTAATGATGTAGTTGAGTCATTTTGTGGAAAATAGGTAAAAAATTACCAAATATCCCCAAAAGCACAGCACAAACGTATAGTTAAAAAAAAAAAAAATGTACGTATCAGTTGTGTAATGAAAAAAAAAAATATTTTTTTATACAAAGACCCTAAGTGTTAACGGTACATGAGGATCTTTAGAGGGTTAATGCCAGGTGGAAACAGGGCTTCTCTCTCGCTTGCTCGAATCCTTGGATATTGTAAATAATTTGAAGATGTCAGGGAGCCGCTATCAATATCCGGGAGACTCCCGGAACTTCCGGGAGAGGTGGGATGTCTGCAATTGAGAAAGAAAATGAATGTGTATCATCATATTGGATCCATGCATTAGGTGTTTAAGTGACAGCAGCCTAATATACTGTAACTGCTGCTGTCTGTGTCATTAATGCTTATCAAACTACAACATACAGTACAAAGAGAATATCACTTTTGTAGCTTTAATAAAGATGATATGCAGTCTTATTTTACATTTGATTAGGCTATTCAATTACTGTACCTGAATACTGTAAGATTTACCTGAAAAAAAGTACTGTTTATTTCATTTGTATCTTTGTTCTATTGTATTTGCCTAATGCTTGTAATTTGTTTATTATTTTATATGCAGATTCACTCCCCTACAAAATCACCTCAATCATTCTAGAATGTTTAATTAATTCCAAATAGAGCTATTAAAGTCATCTGGTGAAACTGTTTTCACATCGCTACTATATATATATATATATATATATATATATATATATATATATATATATATAGATCACAGAAAAAAAATATTGCAATGCCAGTTTTTGTCCAATATCATGCTGCCCTTTCCAATATATTGTGATATAGCAGTACAACAACTAATCATATTACATTGTATGATATTATCATACAGTATTGTGGAATTGCCAGCCATGCCATTATAAGGAGAAGCAATGCTTGGCTTTTTTTATGTTGTTATGAAAGAAAAACAAAGGAGTTTTTTTTTTTTTTGTTGTCTTCTAACCTATTACCTTCTGTTACCGTATGTCTTAACGTAGCATAGCAATGCAACATCCCCTGAAGGAAATCCTTTTATATAAAAAGAAAAACTCAATCTTGGCTACTTTCAAAACAAACTGTAATTAGTCTGAACTTCCTGCAGTCTTTGAAATGACAAGGATAATCAATGGATGTGTGGAATCAGCCTCAATGACTTATAGATTAGTGACCAGTTTAAACATTGGTTTTAATTAGCAGTGGTCGGGGAGCCTGGGGCCCGGGGACAAACGAGCATCATGATTGCAGTCACAGCTTGTCAGGAGACCTACCGTCAAAGTCACCTTAAAGAAAAGCCTTCCTGATTAGATAGTTATTCTTTACAATAACCACCACCAAACCCCTCTGCCATATAGACACAATTTAAACATATTTATATCTTTAGAAAATTGCTAATAAGCTGTGCAACTTTCATTATTTAGTCATTTATTGTAAAACCTTTGGTGAATTAATCTAATTAAAAAAAATGCATTTCATTTAAATATACAGTTTCTATTTACACTAAGTGCAAATATTCAATTTAATTAAATTCACATTTATTTGTATAGTGCTTTTCACAATGCATATCGTTTTAAATCATCTTTACAGAAAATGCATGCATGTACATGTACAGCTCTAGTCTTTAGTTACCTCAGGATGGGCATCCCGAGATAAAACAGAAAAGCAAATGGAAAATAATTAGCATAGCTGCTGTTCATAACATTAAGTAAGGATAATCATGTGCATTTAATCTGATATAACTGGAGTGTAAGGTTATGAGATGAATTATGTGAATGCTAGGCTAATGAGATGTGTCTTTAATCTAGATTTAAACTGGGAGAGTGAGTCTGAGTCCCGGACATTATCAGGAAGGCTATTCCAGAGTTTAGGAGCCAAATGTAAAAATGCTCTCCCTCCTTTAGTGGACTCAGATATTCTAGGTACTACCAGAAACCCAGTTTTATGAAAAAATATCTCAAAATAATATACGGATCTATCGGATAAAAGAAGGAAGCGATGGAATCAACATTGAGGGATTTGTTGAAAGAGGCCTGTAGTATCACTGAACACCTGACCGTAGTACAAGAGCACCGTAGCTCATAGAGGAAAATCCCCAATGAAAGTTCACAACCAAGATCCATTGTCGTCAGATTTTTGACATGGAATATAAAGCAATGAATTTTGCAGGCTGCATGAGCAAAGAGAGAGATAACTTATGAGGGGAATACAGTTTGATCAGGACTTCTCAGCAAAAATCCCAGAACAGCTTTTAGATTCTTTTAGATGGATGCGCCAAAAGCTTCAAGAACAACACATTATAAAGCCGGGACCGAAATTGTTCTTGTGCATGTTGCCCACTTGGGTCCCGCCTAGTACCAAGTGCAATCCTACATGAAATCCATCTGGGCGATTAACATGGGGACTTTATGGGACCCGTGGACAATCCTACATGGGGCCCATTTTTCAGCCCATTTCATACCCATATGGGCCCCACATACAAACGTATCAGACTCAGTGAGAGCTGAGGGATCCATTTGCAGAGATTTATTAGAAGCAAAAGGGTAAATCACAGAGTCGTTAGCCAGGTAGTAAAGTCAAGGGTCAAAAATAAAGAAAACAGTCCAAACAGGCAATCAAATCCAAGAGAGTAAATGGTAGTGATGGCAATTTCAAAACACTGCTTCATGAAGCTTCGAAGCCTTTACGAATATTTTGTTCCAAATCAATGGTTCGAAGTGTGTATCAAACTGCCAGAGTCACGTGATTTCAGTAAACAAGGCTTCATTACGTCATAACTGTTTCGAAAGACTTTGAAATTTCAATGGTTCACCGCTGGGAGCGATGATCTCTGTCAACCCATGAATCACGAGGAGTCACTGAGAACCAATGAACAAGAGTCTGTGGGGTTTACCTGATCTCTGATCAGTTTTATACATTTGTAGACGTTTTAATTAGACATTAGTATAATTAAAATGAGGTAGTCAATAGTCTTATTGGCCTGTTTAGCTGAGCCATTCATAGGACAAACAAAACAAACCCTGACAATTGATAAAAGAACACGTTTAATCTTATTAGATGATTAAATAATTGCATTTGAAAGATTTTACTTTCAGTAAAAAATTTGCAATAGATTGTAAAAGGTGTTTTTATGCATATTTGGCCTGGGTTTTTGTTGCATTTACACTGTTCTGACCTCTAGGGGTCACAGTGGAGACGGGTGTCGGAGTTTTTCGAAGCCTCGGCACAATACGGCACATTTGATTCAACTGTTTCAGTGTTTCACGAAGCCTCGATCTGCCCACCACTAATAAATGGTACAACAAGGCAGATATTCCAAAATCAAGGTAAGACACAACAATGGGAAAAACGCTTAGAAATGCAGACCAGGCAAACAATACTTCACAATGAACATAGGAAATCAGGCTCTTTAAACAGGAAGGAGAAACCATGTGACAGGACCGGAGGAAGAGAGCGCCCTCTGGCGGTTAGGAGCGGGAAACTCAGATTGGGATGTTACACATTTAGTCCCACTTTCGGTACATGGTGAAACTGAAAATATTTTGGAAGGAAGGCAAAGAACGAATGAAAGTGAGCAGGAACTTCAAGGTGAAAGTGAAAGTGAAAGTGAGCAGGAACTTCAACCCGCTGGAGACTACAGGATGGACTAAAATTCAACCGATTCGTCAGGAAACTTAGACAAGTAAGAGCAGTATTTTCTTAATGCCTTGGAGAGAGAAAATGAAAATGAATGATAAAACAACGGACGGAAATGTGCATAATCTAACATGGGCTTGTCTTCTTAAACTTGGGATTTACCTTTTTTTTTTAGTTATAAAAAAATGAAGTGAATTAATCGTGGGTTAATGACCCCAAAGAATGATGGAGGGAAGAGGAAGGAGGGAAGTTTATTTTTTTAAACGATTATTATTACTGCTATTGCTATTTTTATTGTTATATATTTTATTTATTATTACTGTTTTTTCTCTTTCTCCCTCTCTCTCCATGTTTTCTCTCCTTCTTTCTTATTTTTCATTTTTGTAAAAAAAGGGGAGGAAGGAGATATTATTCCTACAGTTTGTTACATGGGAGCAAATGCATTTTTGGAGACAAACTTTAGGCAAACTTGTGAAGGACGCCACTGTTGGAAGTCAATTGTCAAAAGTGAATGTATGTATCTTTTTGTTTTTGCTCAATGGAGTTCGTTTTAATTTTTGTTCATGTGAGACTGTAATTATGAGGGAGGAAAATTATGTGAGAGAGTTAAAATGGTCTAAACAACCCAATCAAAAGAATGAAGGTACTTCAGAAACTTAAGAGAGAGAAAGGGATTTTTTTTTTTTTTTTTTTTACAAGAAACACAATTAAATAAACACGAACATAAAACATTTGAAAAGCTATTTGGAGCTCAAGTATTCGCATCATCATTTAGATCAGCAAGAAGAGGAGTAGCAATATTGGGTAAGGAATATCTATATTTTAAAAGTGAATATAGTCAATTAACAAAAAAATAACTGTTTTTATAAATGCAAGTACCGATAGTGTGCGGGAGTTTCTTGTTTGCAAAAGTGAATATAGTAAAATAGATAAGGAGGAAAGATGTTAGTGAAAGGAGAATTAGAAGGACAATTAATAACTTTAACTAATGTATAACCCACCTAGGGAAAATGTAAAATTTTGTACAAAAAAAAAATGTTTTATTGTTGTTTGTTATGGAAGTTTAAATAATAATGATTATTGCAGGAGATTTTAATTTGGTTATGAATGAAGAATTAAATATACCAAGAACTAAAATTCCCATAGCTAAAAAGACTTGGCTTGATTTGTATCATAAAAGCCAAATGTTTTATTTCTCAGTCCCATTTTTTAGTGAGTTATATAGCTATAACCTTCCAGCCACAACAAATGCTGTGTCTTCATATTCAATCCACTGACACGTCACATTAAGCCGAGTGTGAAAGGAGTGTGTCTCAATGAAAGCAGCACACGAGGAACAGAAAGGCATTTAGTATGCTAGGTAGCACGGCTCCACACACTGACAAGTGCACGACGGCTCGTTTGTCTCTCTGTCCATTCTTTCGCTCCCTGTTTCAGCACTGCAGGGAATTCAGCATGACTCCACACGTCTCACCTTTTTACTCCTTTCATGCCGGCATACACAATTACATTTCCCTGAAATATTTGTTTTATTAATGTTGCCCAACGGAGTAATTAATCTCCTCACAAAGGTACCATCTGGATGACCCAAAAATGCAATTAAACTTCCTGTTTTATGATTAAGATAAATATGGAGGAGAGGTAGGAAATGGCAAATGTGTGATATCACACACGGAGGAATCAGCTTCATTTCTTCTTTCTCTCTCTTCGTGTTCTTCACAACTTGTTGAGGTGAGGGTGACTTACTGAGCTGATGTAAGAGATAGTCAGTAATGAAAACGAATGTCCTCTCATGGAAGCCGATGCATTTCCATTATTAGATCGATTGGCCGAGGTTAGTGATGCCAACTGGCAAGCTGTTTGTGTTGCCCTGGCATTGAAAAAGACCCTCCTGTGAATCAGATGCAGTCTTTGTTGAATTCCCGTCCTGTGATCCTTATGGCAAGGTAATATTTGATACAGGTTTGATACAGGTATCATCATACACTAGGACATCGGTTCCCAACAGGGGGTCTCGGCCCACAAGGGGGCGTCAGCGAGCTCTTTGGGGTTCGCGTCATATTTTGAAAAGTGTTGAACAGTGAGCATTAAAGGGGAACTCGGCAACTCTAGCTATTTCTTCGCTGATTTTCAGTTTTGTTGTCGCATGTTTTCTCAGCGAGCGCCCCCTACAGCTGTGGGGCGTATATTTCACAACACTGTCGTAAAAAAACTCACTTGCGGCCCCTCCTCCCCCTTTCTACCGCTGCTCATGTGCATTTGTTGTTATCGGAGCCGTGTGGACCTTTATCGTGTGGAGCTATGTCTCCAGAGGTGGGTAATACATCATACACAGTATCATATGGCGTGTGTGTTAATATCGAATTGCCGTAAAGCAGTTCGTGTTTCTCACTCGTTCTCGCCTCTCACGAGACTTCCTATTTCCAACTTACCGGGTCGTTAATCCTCATGTTGCAAGGTTGGTTTTCCGCCTGGGAACGTTGGGAGGAGCAGGGAAAGTCACCATTCTCACCAGAACAGGTTATTAAACCATCCAAATGATTTCTAAACTGTTTTATTAAGTTGAAATAGTTGCCAAGTTCCCCTTTAAAGCAGCAGTCCGTAACTTTTTTTGTGCTCAAAATTTACTAAATTTATATAATGAGCGAGTACATCATGAATCCATTTCCCAAACCGTGTTTTTGTCTTATCCTGAGTCACTATGGTACACCTATAATACGTGTTTATATTGGGACTATTTTACACTGGTTCGGGTCGCAGCGCTGCGGTGTAATCTAGTGCCTGCGTGACTCGTCATAGACATAATGACCCAATCCTCACACTGATTGATAAAGCCTCACAAATAACATGCAAGTATTGAGGTGCCAGACACCAGTCATTTTGTAATAGCCTATATTCATTCTTTTTTTCCTACACACCAGTTTGAATATTGATATTTTTGTTATTGCATTTCAAATAGGGCCAATTAATAGGCTACTCCTAGGCTTACGTTTTTAAATTACAAACGGCCTACAGATGTTTTTGTTATAGTATTTTCAATATTATACGCTATTATTTGTGCATAAACATATCTGGTTATAATAATACAGATACTGTTTGTTTAAAAACAACACATTTAGTCATCCTTGCTGCAAGCTTACAAGAGCGACAATTTCATTAAATGTGAAGGGGGACCCTAAAATGTTTTCTTGGCAAAAAGGGGGTCTCAGAAACAACAAGGTTGGGAATCACTGCACTAGGAGATTCAACACATAGGAAACAACAGTTGTTTCTTCTATACAACAATTAGCAAATGGAGTAAGAAAGATTCCAGTAATCTCACATGCATTATCAGAGATCTCGAAAATGTCTCAAACTGTGCTTAAATTTATCAACGTATCAACGTCTGCGATCAAAAGTCAGATCTCATATGAACTCAAACTTTTCTCACCGGATTCATGCAAGATCAACCGATCTGAGCTGTTCCACGTTCATTTTATAGCTCTATGCTCCTACAGTATACCAACTATTTTTCACATTTGCGCCTTTTTTGACTTCTCAAAGGGACATTTTTTTTGTGGAAAACACTGACATATCTGCGAATCTCCAAATAATAACTATTACCCCAACTGCACCGTGTGTCTCTCACACTATATAATGCCTCACAATGTTTATTTTTGTCATGCATTAGGTTGATTTACATGTAAGGACACTTTTTTGCTCGTCTGTTTATTCCTTTGCAATCCATGTGTTTCTTGTGTTTATGTTCGTCACCGTAGTAATTTAAAGTAATTTGTAGTTTCTTTTTGACTTCAGTTCAACACTCGTTGTTGGTTATTGTTTTGACTTAACCTGTTTGAAGTATTCCTATTTTACATCAGCTAATATGGGAATATTTGTTATTTTCTTGACTTTTCGGCAGTGTTTCATCCAATAAATTTGATCCATAAATTTGATCAATTGATCTATTTATTGAATCCTACTTCTCATAATTCTCGAGCAGGGGTGGCATTTCAGGTCATAACATAGTATTTACTAGGGGTGGCACTGTACATGAAAAAACATCCGAACCGTTCGGTTCGCTTGTCTCGGTTCGGTGCGTGTGTGCGTCGCACGGTTCGACGCATGCGCAGTGTAACCTCGTGCCCGTGACCTCAGACAGTGTTTACTTTTCGCGCGAAATAAGAGATGTGTGGACATGACAATGGACATGCATATGAGGCTTGTTCGACTTGAACCGGCGCTGCACAGACCGATCGATGAATAACATCAAAGTACCGCGAGAGCAACGGCTCCTATGCTTTTCAATCACTCTCGCGGTACTTTGATGTCATAAACCGATCGGTCTGTGCAGCGCCGGTTCAAGTCGAACAAGCCTAGAGACAGTAAACGTGGAGTATGGAGTGCTGCAGGTCTCGTCACGTATAGAAATGGCAAGTGGGAGATATAAGGAAGGCTAACCGGAGTTGGAGGATGCACTGGCGTCGTATAAGTCCGTGTGGGAACATTTTGGATTTCATGTTACCTATGATATTTAAATGTATACAGTGACACCAAGTTTAGATAAGAACTCCAGTCATATGTTTCCAAATACTGCACTTTAATTTCAAGTGAAAAAAATGTATCCTCACTTTCAGGGAATAGAAGCATTGTTGATACCGTTTGTGTTGAGGTTGAACTTATGTTTCACTTTATGGTTATGCCTTTGCTGTTGTTATAGACTCATTATAGGCAATTATGTGTAACATATTTTGACTTATTTAAAAGAGAGTGCTTTAAGAGTTCCTCTCTTTTTCTATTAAAAGATAAAAATTTTGTAAGAGCTACACTGAAGTTGACAGTTTGATAAATGCAAGTTAATTTTAATCTTTGTGTGCTAAAAATGCATATAAGTCCCTGTAGAGATAGCAATACACATTCTCCTTTTTTGCCAAATAAACAAAAGCATTTCATCAATGTCTTTCTTGCTGTATCAAAATGTCACCTAGCTTTCCTCAGAGATGGTCTCAATAATGTGCTTAAAGTCAAATTCAGTTTGTGCATGATTACATGATATACATTTTTTTTTAATACTGTATCCTGAATTGTAGATAATTAAGCTATAGCCTATATCATATGCTGAAGTACATTTCTGGAGTTTTAAAGATTAAAAGAAAAAATAACAACAAGAACCGTACAGAACCGAAAACCGTGACCCTAAAACCGTGATACGAACCGAACCGTGGGTTTTGTGAACCGTGCCACCCCTAGTATTTACTGTGCAAAGAGCCACAGCCCTGTAATCATAATTTTGTGTGAAAAGGAATAAAAGTTGTTGGTGTTTTACTGCCTCTAGTGTTCATTACAGCTGGAAAAGGCCGTGATTCGTATGTATTGGTCTGTGTTTTGAGTTTTGCAAAAATGTAGGTAGAGGCATGTTTTGCCTATGAGCCTGTGTTGGATTTCTCAAAAAAAGTAAATTTTTTGTCCACAGAACATTTACACAGAAGCATTGTGGCACATCCAGCTGGTCTTCAGAAAACTTCCATGTCCTTCCATGAACAGCATCCTTGTTTCGTGTTTCTCTAGTGGACACATGAACAGAGACTTTTGCAGTTTGTAGAGTTTTGAGGAGGTGTTTTGCTGTTATCCTTCTCACATCTTTCGAGATTGCTTGTTGTTCTGTTGGAGTGATCTTTCCAGGTTGTCCACAAGATTCAAGATTCAAATAGCTTTATTGGCATGGTGAAAGAAATCTTTACATTGTCAAAGCATTCATAACATTATACAAAAAAACCTCTCTCTCTCTCATTCATTAACATTCTTTTTTATTTTTTTACTTAATTCTAGATTTAATGACCCTTAGTTAAAATAAAGAAATGAAAATTAACCATTATTTTTACCCATTCTGTCACATTTTGCTCTGCAAACATGCTGGCAAGTGACTATTTTAAAAGCAGACCTTGGTATAATTGGTTGGTAAATGATGACAATTTCCATTTTGGGTGTTTATTTATTTTTTATTTTTTTTAACACTGATTTGTTTAATATAGTGTTGGACTGAAGTTGAGTTGATGACAAGACACTGTGCTCTTTGCTTTCGGAGCAGAAATATAATCTGTGTCACTGTTCACCACAGATGCATGCTGGGAAACAGAACAGCCAAAAGTCCTTGTCATACACCTTCAAATACAGTTCTCCCAGGTTAGGACACTTTGTTATTTTCCCAGACCCCTGTCAAAAAGCGCTGCAAAGACAGAAGAGTATGTTGACCATAGCCAAGGTCACACTACAGTACAGTTTGCAATGACCTTTTGGAACTTTGTGTGGCCCTGAAGAGAACCTAGCCCTAACAACAGCATGCCTTTGCTTGTTTGCTTACCACCCTTATCACATAATCAATAGTCAGCAACTCATTCAATTCGACAAGCATCTCCAAGAGAGAGGGGTAATCGTTTAGCAACAGTGGGTGTATGATATTGACTGATGGAGATAAGGTTTGTCCTACTCAATCATGCCTGAGGGATTGTGTTATTAAGGGGTCACATCAAATACAGCTTGTCTGTGTGTCTTTGGCTTCACGGCTACAATAATGAGCACATGCAAAAGGGAACAATCAGAGTGATTTGTCCTCGCCCCTGGGAGAATGACACACACGAAGGGCTTTAAAGAACAAACCTGGCTGATTTAAACACTGACAAGTGAATAAGTGACGATCATTACCAGGACAGATTTACTCCTGAGAGTTACTGGTGTCTTGTGTTCATGTTTGCAAATTACACTTTCAAAACTCCAACTTCCATTTGGACAGACAAGTTAAACTATCAAATTTAGATAATGTTGACATTAAATAAATAATAATTAAATACAGTTATGTGCAACTTACAATGTATTTATAAACTGCTTGTTAATGTCTATTAATGGCTTTATAAATGATGAATTAACTGTTTACTAATGCTTAACTAATGATTAATAGCATGCAGTTATTATAAAGTGTTACCAGTTTTTGATTTTAAATAATAAAAATGCACTTTAAAATCTGTTATATATAGGACAAGAACAGTTCATATATAGGCTACAGTATTTTTATTCAATGGCAATTCAGTCTTTTACAATCATAAAATACTCAAAAAGCATTTAGTAAACGTTTTAGGACGTGACAGGAGCAGCATGAGCAGCCAATTGGAATCTGTAGAAAGAAAACTGGCATCAGTAAGCCTTTTCAAATCATTAAATGACAATCTTATATACAGGTCCTTCTCAAAAAATTAGCATATTGTGATAAAGTTAATTATTTTCCATAATGTAATGATAAAAATTAAACTTTCATATATTTTAGATTCATTGCACACCAACTGAAATATTTCAGGTCTTTTATTGTTTTAATACTGATGATTTTGGCAAACAGCTCATGAAAACCCCAAATTCCTGTCTCAAAAAATTAGCATATCATGAAAAGGTTCTCTAAATGAGCTATTAACCTAATCATCTGAATCAACTAACTAACTCTAAACACCTGCAAAAGATTCCTGAGGCTTTTAAAAACTCCCAGCCTGTTTCATAACTCAAAACCGCAATCATGGGTAAGACTGCCGACCTGACTGCTGTCCAGAAGGCCATCATTGACACCCTCAAGCAAGAGGGTAAGACAGAGAAAGAAATTTCTGAACAAATAGGCTGTTCCCAGAGTGCTGTATCAAGGCACCTCAGTGGGAAGTCTGTGGGAAGGAAAAAGTGTGGCAAAAAACGCTGCACAACGAGAAGAGGTGACCGGACCCTGAGGAAGATTGTGGAGAAGGACCGATTCCAGACCTTGGGGGACCTGCGGAAGCAGTGGACTGAGTCTGGAGTAGAAACATCCAGAGCCACCGTGCACAGGCGTGTGCAGGAAATGGGCTACAGGTGCCGCATTCCCCAGGTCAAGACACTTTTGAACCAGAAACAGCGGCAGAAGCGACTGACCTGGGCTACAGATAAGCAGCACTGGAGTACCCACAGTCAGTGATGGTCTGGGGTGCCATGTCAGCTGCTGGTGTTGGTCCACTGTGTTTTATCAAGGGCAGGGTCAATGCAGCTAGCTATCAGGAGATTTTGGAGCACTTCATGCTTCCATCTGCTGAAAAGCTTTATGGAGATGAAGATTTCATTTTTCAGCACGACCTGGCACCTGCTCACAGTGCCAAAACCACTGGTAAATGGTTTACTGACCATGGTATTACTGTGCTCAATTGGCCTGCCAACTCTCCTGACCTGAACCCCATAGAGAATCTGTGGGATATTGTGAAGAGAAAGTTGAGAGACGCAAGACTCAACACTCTGGATGAGCTTAAGGCCGCTATCGAAGCATCCTGGGCCCCCATAACACCTCAGCAGTGCCACAGGCTGATTGCCTCCATGCCACGCCGCAATTTCTTTCTGTGTCTTACCCTCTTGCTTGAGGGTGTCAATGATGGCCTTCTGGACAGCAGTCAGGTCGGCAGTCTTACCCATGATTGCGGTTTTGAGTAATGAAACAGGCTGGGAGTTTTTAAAAGCCTCAGGAATCTTTTGCAGGTGTTTAGAGTTAATTAGTTGATTCAGATGATTATGTTAATAGCTTGTTTAGAGAACCTTTTCATGATATGCTAATTTTTTTAGATAGGAATTTTGGGTTTTCATGAGCTGTATGCCAAAATCATCAGTATTAAAACAATAAAAGACCTGAAATATTTCAGTTGGTGTGCAATTGTCACGAAATTGCGTGGAAGCAAAGGCGGTAGTCGGATCTAAATGCAGCAGTAGACTTTAATAACACAGACTTGGGTAAACTCAGAACAGACAAGACACTCGTGGTACGTAAACGCATTCAATAACTGACAAAGACAGGGCAGAAACACAGGGCTTAAATAATCAGAGACAAACGAGCAGACAGGATAACAAGGGGGCGTGGATAACAAGAAACACCTGGGAGAACTAATGACAAGACAGGGAACCACTAAACATGACAGGACACAAAACCACATCATGACATAGCCCCCTCCCTATGGGCGGCTCCTGATGCCCATAAAAACAAAAAAAAGTTCAGGAGGGCGGTGGAGCGGAGGCGGTCTTGGGGGAGGGACGGAGGGCCAGGCCCGTGCAGGGGATCGGGACCAGGAGGTAGCCAAGGCAGGCCTGGGCTGCAGAGCGTGGGCGGACCAGACTGGGCCGGTGACCAGGGCGGAGCAGGACGAGGCGAAGGCCCGGGCGGAGCAGGACGAGGCCCGGGCGGAGCAGGAGACCCATCGGGTGGCCAGGGCGAAGCAGACGACCCATCGGGCGGCCAGGGCGAAGCAGACGACCCATCGGGCGGTGAAGACCCTTCGGGCGGCCAGGGCGGTGAAGACCCCTCGGGCGGCCAGGGCGGTGAAGACCCCTCGGGCGGCCAGGGCGGAGAAGACCCTTCGGGCGGCCAGGGCGGTGAAGAACCCTCAGGCGGCCAGGGCGGTGAAGAACCCTCGGGCGGCCAGGGCGGTGACGACCAGGGCGAAGACGACCACTCGGGCGGCCAGGGCGAAGACGACCCCTCGGGCGGCCATGGCACAGGAACAGAACCCGGCTCAGGAACAGACACCAGAACAGTAACAACCACAAGGACAGACACAAACACAGAAACAAACGTTGGCTCCGGCTCAGGAACAGACGACACTGGCTCCAACTTTGGAACAGACACTGGCACTGGCTCAGGAACAGGCATTAGCTCAGGAACAGACACCGGCTCAGGAACAGACACCAAAACTGTAACAGCCACAAGAACAGACACAAACACAGAAACAAACACTGGCTCTGGCGCTGGAACAGGTACTGGCTCTGGAACAGACATTGGTTCGGGAACAGGAACAGACTCTGGCTCGGGAACAGGAACAGACTCTGGCTCGGGAACAGGAACAGACTCTGGCTCGGGGGCGGCCATCTTGTCCGTAGACACTGGTTCGGAGGCGGCCATCTTGTCCGTAGACACTGGCTCGGAGGAAGTGACGTGAACAGTCTCTGGATCAGCAGAAGTGATGTGAACAGTCTGTGGTTCGGCCATCTTGTCCGTAGACACTGGCTCGGAGGAAGTGACGTGAACAGTCTCTGGATCAGCAGAAGTGATGTGAACAGTCTCTGGTTCGGCCATCTTGTCCGTAGACACTGGCTCGGAGGAAGTGACGTGAACAGTCTCTGGATCAGCAGAAGTGATGTGAACAGTCTCTGGTTCGGCCATCTTGTCCGTAGACACTGGCTCGGAGGAAGTGACGTGAACCGACTCTGGATCGGCCATCCTGTCCGCAGACACTGGCTCGAAGGCGGCCATCTTGTCCGTAGACACTGGCTCGAAGGCGGCCATCTTGTCCGTAGACACTGGCTCGGAGGAAGTGACGTGAACAGTCTCTGACTGGGCAGAAGAACGTGGACAGTCTCTGGATCGGCAGACGTGACTTGAACAGTCTCTGGATCGGCAGACGTGACTTGAACAGTCTCTGGATCGGCAGACGTGACCAGCGGCGAAGGCTCTGGGCTGGACGGGACCAGCGGCGAAGGCTCTGGGCTGGACGGGACCAGCAGGGCGCGGCGCAGAGGCGGGACCGGCAGGGCGAGGAGTCTGGGAACGCCCACCGGAGCCTGGCAAACCAAACGAGTCCTCCTTCTCCTCCTGCGACGGCGAGTCACTGGGCCTGATACTCTCACTTGGCTAGATTCGGCACTTGACTCACTTGTCTCGGCATTTGACTCACTTGACTCACTCGATTCACTTGACTCACTTGACACGGCACTTGATTCACTTGACTTGGCACTTGACTCACTTGACTCACTTGATTCACTTGACTCGGCACTTGACTCGGCTCGTGACTCACTTGACTCACTCGATTCACTTGACTCACTTGACTTGGTACTTGACTCACTTGACTTGGCACTTGACTCACTTGATTCACTTGACTCACTCGATTCACTTGATTCACTTGACTCGGGTTCGTCGAGGCTGAAGTGACGTGCTGGTTCGGAAGACAGAAGCTCAGGCATGTCGATCTCGGCTGGAAGAAGCTCAGGCATGTCGGTTTCGGCAGGAAGAAGCTCAGGCATGTCGGTCTCGGCAGGAAGAAGCTCAGGCATGTCGGTCTCGGCAGGACGAAGCTCAGGCATGTCGTGGAAAGCGGGCTCGACTCGGTTCATGTGAGGCGCGGGCTTGTGGAGCGCGGTGTCGGCAGTGCGGATGCGGCGAACGGGCTTTCTCAGAGCTCGATTGGAAACTCTCTTACGTGAACTGTGCTTGGGATTACCTGGAACGGTTTTGACGGAATGCCCTGGTTTGGGAACACAGCTGATTTCCTCAGCGAGTCCTACAGTGAGTGACGAACCGCACACCCACAACGCTCGGTCGAGGAACTGCACAAAAGAGAGGTGTTCCGCATCTAACAGAAGCATTGCGCCGAGCGTGTCGTCCATCCCACTCCAGAAATTATACTTGAGTGTTTCCTCACTCAAATTTGTCTCATGATAACACTCTAGGTAAGCCCTCACGTACTCTTCAAGCGACCGTCCATTCTGGTAGAATCCGTCCTCCATTATAATACCTCTTGTTTTACAGTCGGTGGTTCTAACTGCTAGATCCTGGTGGTCAGTTATTCTGTCACGAAATTGCGTGGAAGCAAAGGCGGTAGTCGGATCTAAATGCAGCAGTAGACTTTAATAACACAGACTTGGGTAAACTCAGAACAGACAAGACACTCATGGTACGTAAACGCATTCAATAACTGACAAAGACAGGGCAGAAACACAGGGCTTAAATAATCAGAGACAAACGAGCAGACAGGATAACAAGGGGGCGTGGATAACAAGAAACACCTGGGAGAACTAATGACAAGACAGGGAACCACTAAACATGACAGGACACAAAACCACATCATGACAGCAATAAATCTGCATTCGGGTTAAAAAAATAACCCAGCATTTTTTATAGTGTAAGTATAGGAGTGAATCACTCAGTCGTCTTCTTTTCATAAAAAGTTGTTTCCCCTTTAAGCCAGTCCTTCACCGGAAACGTACGTTCTGCAGCACCATTGCTGCTTTCTCAGTATCTTATGCACGAGTGCAGTATTTTTGAAAATAAGTCTGAAGACCCTGCTTTTCTGATGATTAATAATTAAGAAAAAATCACAAAGCTGTTCCTTGTGTGAACGGAAGATATGGTGCATTTACCAGAAAAAAATCAATCCAACCATTTTGTCTGTAATTTACCATGATTAATGTGTGAAAGTGGCCATTGTTTATTATACTCATTATAATTTATGATTAAATTCACTATTTGATTGATATTGAATTTTCATTGTCAGATCAATGCATTTTTACACTCTGGGTTGGAGCAGCATTAAATTAAGCATAATAATCTCAAATGCAATTATATCTTCAGAGTAACCAGACAAGTTTATCCTGGTGACTTGAATTGATGCATATTAGTGCAACTGTACTGTAAAGTGTCACAGAATCTGTCATGGCGATGATCATTGGTTGCTCAGGAAAAATGTGGATAGTGATGTGTTCTGTTCACATGTGGCATCAGAAAACTGGACCACATCAGTAATCAAGGTGATTGACCAACCCAGCAATCGTGAGATTGGCCATTTCACGATTATTTTGACCATTACCACTTATTGCTGTCCTGTGTATTTTACAACATGTCCAATCCACTCCAATCCAGCTGGAAATCAGGGCTCTGATTGAGGTAGTGGTCTAGAGCTGTTTTGAGCTTCTAGAAGAATTTTTTTCCACTGGCTGTTCAATTCTTTAGTTCTAAAAGAGCAGATTATAAATGAGTGTTAGCATGCTCTAACCAATGAGGTCTGTAATACTGTTCAACAGAGGCAAAGTAAGAACATTTTGACAAAACTGAGTTCTGACTGACATTTGGGTTTATTCAACAATGATTTTTACCTGTGACAGATGGGTTTGACATGTGACATCAACACATGTGAATATTCAATCAAAACAATTGAAGCTATATTCCTTGGTCCATGTGTTGTATAGTTACTATGTTCCTATTAGTTTCAATAAATTGTTAAAATGAAGGTTAAATATTATGTTTTGCTCCATATTAATATAGGGGGAGATCTGTCAGTGTTAAATGTTCTATTATTTTGGAGTTTAAAAGGTTTTCTGGTATGTCTGAGTTTTTGGGGTTCACACTGTGTTGAAGAGAAGAGCCTGTGGTTAGATTTATGATTGGCCGAACATCATTAAGACTGTATTTACTATATTTTAAAAGTAACGGCTGTGGACTCCTAATCACAGTGATAGTCTCTTGGCTAAATACTATAGTACATGCAGGTATGCTTGTGCTTTTGTTAACTATTTTGAAAATATGAAACATCTATAGTGTAAATAATTTAAAAAATATAAGAAATATATTGCTTTATATATTTCTCTATATACAGTCAAACCAACATTTATTTAGACACCTTCAACATTTCTCACATTATCACAGTTTGTTCGCTATAGTTTAGAAAATGGTAATAAAATATGACCAGAACTTGTTAGACTGTCTCACACATGAATTATGTTGAATATCTGTCAGCTGTTAAATTTAACTACACAATTAGATAATACCAGTTTAGCTCAACCAATTACCAAGCAATGCTTCATTTTGTTTAGCAATTAGCAATTGTAGTAATGCTAAAATAAATTTTGGTCCCACATTTTTATAAATGTTACTGGTAGTCACTGTATGAAGAATTTTTGTGTATAATATGTCACAGTTTACTTTATTTTGCTATTCTCACTTACATAAATGAATTATAGTGTCCTGCACCCATTAGTAAAAAAAAAATATACAAGATTGTATCTGGTGTCTGAATAATTTTTACTATACTAATATAAGTTTGACTATATGTGTGTTTATGCTGCATGAGTAAATATGTCTGCAATATGTTACACATGCAGTACCATACCTGATCACATACATCTATATATTATGAAGTCTATTACAGAATATACAATCACATACATTATGATATATTAGTAAATATATGGACTTACACAGCACTTTATCAATTTCTATAATTCAAATCATGTAAAGTGATTGTTAGGCTACATAAATTAGGTCAGCCGAACACTTCCTATAACACCTAATGTACTCGTTACATCATAAGAAGAATGGCATCTACGCTAATATTAGTCTCTCTGTTTATCCATAGGTTACCATAGTCAGCCGGATATGGCCCGTATCCAGATCGAATGGAGGATCTGCTCCTAGACACAACCACAATGCATGATGTACTCAGCCGGATCCAGATCAGATGGAAGACCTGCTCCTAGACACGACCACAACGCATGATGTAGTCAGCCGGATCCGGGCCGTATCCAGATCAGATGGAGGACCTGCTCCTAGACACGACCACAACGCATGATGTAGTCAGCCGGATCCGGGTCGTATCCAGATCAGATAGAGGACCTGCTCCTAGACACGACCACAACGCATGATGTAGTCAGCCGGATCCGGGCCGTATCCAGATCAGATGGAGGACCTGCTCCTAGACACGACCACAACGCATGATGTAGTCAGCCGGATCCGGGTCGTATCCAGATCAGATAGAGGACCTGCTCCTAGACACGACCACAACGCATGATGTAGTCAGCCGGATCCGGGCCGTATCCAGATCAGATGGAGGACCTGCTCCTAGACACGACCACAACGCATGATGTAGTCAGCCGGATCCGGGTCGTATCCAGATCAGATAGAGGACCTGCTCCTAGACACGACCACAACGCATGATGTAGTCAGCCGGATCCAGATCAGATGGAAGACCTGCTCCTAGACATGACCACAACGCATGATGTAGTCAGCCGGATCCGGGTCGTATCCAGATCAGATGGAGGACCTGCTCCTAGACACGACCACAACGCATGATGTAGTCAGCCGGATCCGGGTCGTATCCAGATCAGATAGAGGACCTGCTCCTTGACACGACCACAACGCATGATGTAGTCAGCCGGATCCAGATCAGATGGAAGACCTGCTCCTAGACATGACCACAATGCATGATGTAGTCAGCCGGATCCGGGCCGTATCCAGATCAGATGGAGGACCTGCTCCTAGACACGACCACAACGCATGATGTAGTCAGCCGGATCCGGGTCGTATCCAGATCAGATAGAGGACCTGCTCCTAGACACGACCACAACGCATGATGTAGTCAGCCGGATCCGGGCCGTATCCAGATCAGATGGAGGACCTGCTCCTAGACACGACCACAACGCATGATGTAGTCAGCCGGATCCGGGTCGTATCCAGATCAGATAGAGGACCTGCTCCTAGACACGACCACAACGCATGATGTAGTCAGCCGGATCCAGATCAGATGGAAGACCTGCTCCTAGACATGACCACAACGCATGATGTAGTCAGCCGGATCCGGGTCGTATCCAGATCAGATGGAGGACCTGCTCCTAGACACGACCACAACGCATGATGTAGTCAGCCGGATCCGGGTCGTATCCAGATCAGATAGAGGACCTGCTCCTTGACACGACCACAACGCATGATGTAGTCAGCCGGATCCAGATCAGATGGAAGACCTGCTCCTAGACATGACCACAATGCATGATGTAGTCAGCCGGATCCGGGCCGTATCCAGATCAGATGGAGGACCTGCTCCTAGACACGACCACAACGCATGATGTAGTCAGCCGGATCTGGGTCGTATCCAGATCAGATAGAGGACCTGCTCCTAGACACGACCACAACGCATGTAGTCAGCCGGATCCGGGTCGTATCCAGATCAGATAGAGGACCTGCTCCTAGACACGACCACAACGCATGATGTAGTCAGCCGGATCCGGGCCGTATCCAGATCAGATGGAGGACCTGCTCCTAGACACGACCACAACGCATGATGTACTCAGCCGGATCCGGGCCGTATCCAGATCAGATAGAGGACCTGCTCCTAGACACGACCACAACGCATGATGTAGTCAGCCGGATCCGGGCCGTATCCAGATCAGATGGAGGACCTGCTCCTAGACACGACCACAATGCATGATGTAGTCAGCCGGATCCGGGCCGGATCCAGATCAGATGGAGGACCTGCTCCTAGACACGACCACAACGCATGATGTAGTCAGCCGGATCCGGGTCGTATCCAGATCAGATAGAGGACCTGCTCCTAGACACGACCACAACGCATGATGTAGTCAGCCGGATCCAGATCAGATGGAAGACCTGCTCCTAGACATGACCACAATGCATGATGTAGTCAGCCGGATCCGGGCCGTATCCAGATCAGATGGAGGACCTGCTCCTAGACACGACCACAACACAGCCCTTAACCCACTGGGGTCTGAGGTGTTTTCTGGACCCTCAAGGTGTTCTGAGATGCTCTGACATTTGTGCTTATTTCTGTTCCTTGTAACAATTGCATGGTTAAAGTCTGATTACATTGTATTCAGCACAAACTCTGCTACAAAAATATGTAAGCAGCATGTACGTAAAAGTTTGTAGTTTAAAAAAAAATACGTTTATGAATGGTTTTTGAAAAATAAAATGTCACTGAAATAAGGCCATATAACTCATATTGATTTTGTGTTAACAAGACTTTTGAAAATTGTATCTCGTAGCCTAGAATTTTTGCTTCAAAACTATGTGAAAATCATCCTGCCCTAACCCTCCCCACAAACAATATATTGATTTAAAATGTGTAAGGCATGTTTTGTGTAAGAAAGCCTTATGCGAGGAAAGCGTCAATCATCATGAATATTGATGTTTTTCACACCTGGGAAGACAAAGACCCTCCCCTAATGGCCCTATCAGGTGGGACTGTGAGAGAACCAGAACAAAGAATGAGGAGAGTTTAGAATGGCTTTTTGATTGTTTGGATTTATTTACAACACAACATAATCCAAAGATACACAACGAAGGTCAAAAAGGCACATTATTGAACACACTGATCTAAACAGAGAGACTCGAACAGTCACATACCTTGTTTAAGTCAGTAGGACTCATCTGTGGCATCTGGTCCCTGTAAAAAAAACAACTGTGAACATGCTGATACGATTTGGGGAAAAAATGTAATTGTGATTTTTCTGGTTAATATTACGATTTAAAATTCACAAAATAAATATATATAAAGAACACCAGGTTTGTTGTGCCTTGTAGGCATATACTTGTAGGGCTGCATAAAATAATAGTAACAAAAATAATAATTTTTACATTACAGAAAATAAATTTTGTTAATATATTTTTTCTCTAGTGTACTGAAGTGTTCCTTTTTAATGATTTATAGTTAATGACAATAATAATATTTTTTTCTTTACAAAAAATAGTTTTCTGTAAAGAAAAAAATATTATTGTCATTAACTTTAAATCATAAAAAAGGAATACTTCATAACACTACACTAGAGAAAAAAAAATGGATTATCATATGTTACTTCAATCTCATTTCATAACATCAGAAAACTTTTGGAGTAAAAACATATCCTAATGTTTGGCGCATTTTGCTTTTCAAATGCACAGCGTGATTGATCCAAACTCACAGCGCTCACAGAGAACATTAATGAAGTGATCGGGTCGCTCCTCGAAACATTATTTTTACCACATTACAGTAGCAGAGTGGTAATCGGGAGAGTCGGGACTTTTCCCGGTGGGCCGGTAGTGTTTCGAGGCCGCGAGGGCCAGTCTGATAATAGATATACATTGCAAATTCTTAGCAACACCATCCGGCGGCCACCGGTCAAACTGTGCAGCTGCTCTGCTAACCCATACGGCGGCCACAGCAGCCTCTTATTTCAATAGAAACACAGGCTAATCAGAAAGCACTAACGAAGTGCAGGTCAAACCATGTCTAGGATTTTCAAAAATATATAGGGAGATCAGTGAGCCCCTCCCCAAATGGCAGAGCCTGTCGCTGTCGGCCTATGACGTAAAGCCATCGAACATATCTTTTTTTCCTCGTCACGTTTTGGAAGTCTAACGTTAACAGACAGTGTGTGAGTGAGTCTAAATGATGGAAAGGCAAAAAAGAAAAGGGAAAGGTGGTGCTGAGAAGGTCAGACTCAAAATGAAAAAAATTATGGAGGAGGAGGCAGCGAAATGCTCCAAAATAACGGACATGTTCCGGGCATCAACGAGCAAAGATACTACAGTTGAAATAAGCTAAAGCACCTAATGTCACAGCTAGGCACAGATGGGAATTAACACCAGCGACTAGCCAGCCAAAAGCTTCTGAAATTTGAAAGTAGCTTGTGGGAAATATGAGACAAATTAATGGTTTATTATTGAGTGGCTCTTGAATTTGTCTTTCAATGGTTGGCATATGTTCCTAGTTTTAAATTGAGTAACTTCCCTTGGCTTGTGCATGGGTGGCTTCCCTTGGCTTCCCTTGGCGTGTGCATGGGTGTTTGCGTGTGCATGTAAAAGTGTATGCGTGTGCAGGGGTGTTTGCGTGTGCATGTAAAAGTGTGCATGGGTGTTTGCGTGTGCATGTAAAAGTGTATGCGTGTGCAGGGGTGTTTGCGTGTGCATGTAAAAGTGTTTGCGTGTGCATGGGTGTTTGCGTGATCATGTAAAAGTGTATGCGTGTGCATGTAAAAGTGTATGCGTGTGCATGGGTGTTTGCGTGTGCATGTAAAAGTGTATGCGTGTGCATGGGTGTTTGCGTGATCATGTAAAAGTGTATGCGTGTGCATGTAAAAGTGTATGCGTGTGCATGGGTGTTTGCGTGTGCATGTAAAAGTGTATGCGTGTGCATGGGTGTTTGCGTGTGCATGGGTGTTTGCGTGTGCATGTAAAAGTGTATGCGTGTGCAGGGGTGTTTGCGTGTGCATGTAAAAGTGTTTGCGTGTGCATGGGTGTTTGCGTGTGCATGTAAAAGTGTATGCGTGTGCATGTAAAAGTGTATGCGTTTGCATGGGTGTTTGCGTGTGCATGTAAAAGTGTATGCGTGTGCATGGGTGTTTGCGTGTGCATGTAAAAGTGTATGCGTGTGCATGGGTGTTTGCGTGTGCATGTAAAAGGTCTTCATCCAGGTCTTCATCCAAGATGGCGCCGCGCATGGCTGCCTTTGTGTGGGGCTCTCCAGCTATTGTGTTGTTTTTGTTTGTTTGTTCTGCGTTTAGTCATTCTTTTCCTATCAGTTTCACCAAAGACAAACTACTGGACATTAGGAAACACACACCAGATAACTTTTCTACAGTTTTTGATTATTCGGACGTCTTGCGGGACATTCTCGTCGGTGGGGCAGCGGTGTTGTTCAAACGCGCGTTCAGACGCAAACGCGGGAAGCGAGCCGGCGCTCTGGTTAAACTCCGCGAGCGCGGCCTGCGCACTGCACTCCCCAGTATTCATCTCGCGAATCTCCGATCCCTTCCTAACAAAACGGACGAACTTCTTCTCCTCACCCGCACTAACAAGGATTTTCTAAACTCTGCTGCTCTGTGCTTCACTGAAACCTGGCTGAGTGAAGCCATACCGGACAACGCAATACATCTGCCGGGCTTCCAGCTGTTCAGAGCGGATCGCATCGCGGAGCTAACGGGGAAAACAAGAGGTGGTGGAATGTGTTTCTACATTAACGAAAGTTGGTGTTCAGATGTAACAACACTGAAGAAGATGTGCTCTCCTAACTTAGAGGCACATTTCATAATCTGTAAACCCTTCTACTCGCCTCGGGAGTTTTCCTCTTTCATTCTCGTGAATGTTTACATCCCTCCAGACGCGTGCGTGAGCGCGGCGCTACAACAGCTGGCTGATCAAATAGCTGAAACAGAACAAAGGTACCCAGACTCTCTTTTAATCATTCTTGGGGATTTTAACAAAGCAAATCTTTCCCGTGAACTACCAAAATACAGACAGCACGTTACATGTCCCACCAGAGACAGTAATATACTGGACCACTGTTACACCACAATAAAAGATGCGTATCACTCCGTTTCACGAGCAGCTTTGGGGCTCTCTGATCACTGTTTGGTTCATCTCATACCGACCTACAGGCAGAAACTGAAATCAGCTAAACCTGTAATAAGGACTGTAAAAAGATGGACTAATGAAGCAGAGCAGAATCTACAGGCCTGCTTTGATTGCACTGATTGGACTGTTTTTGAAGCTGCTACCAACGATCTGGATGAGCTCACTGATACTGTAACATCATATATAAGTTTCTGTGAGGATACATGCATTCCTACCAGGACATTCTTATCATTTACTAATGATAAACCATGGTTTACTTGGAAACTCAAACACCTTCGTCATGCCAAAGAGGATGCTTACAGAAGTGGGGATAAAATCTTGTATAACCAGGCCAGAAACAGATTGACAAAGGAGATCAGAGTTGCTAAAAGGAACTACTCTGAAAAACTGAAAAACCAGTTTTCATCCAACGACCCATCATCAGTCTGGAATGGCCTGAGGAACATCACCAATTACAAGTCACCATCCCCTCGATCTGTGGACAATCAACACCTGGCTGATGATTTAAACTCATTTTATTGCAGGTTTGAAACGCCCTCATTCACACCACACACCCGGTCTGATCTGCACTTCACACATTCACCATCACCTCCTGCACTCCCATTACTCCCCCCTCCTGCCATCCTACCTGAGCTTAAGGTCTGTGTGGAGGACGTGAGCCGAGTCTTCAAAAAACAGAAGACTAGGAAAGCCTCAGGCCCAGACGGCATCTCATCTGCTTGTTTAAAAGCCTGCGCTGACCAACTGGCCCCGGTCTTCACGCAGATCTTCAATAGATCATTGGAGCAGTGTGAAGTTCCCTGCTGCTTCAAACGCTCCACTATCATTCCTGTCCCCAAAAAACCCAAAATCACTGGACTTAATGACTACAGACCTGTCGCTCTCACGTCTGTGGTCATGAAGTCGTTTGAAAGACTGGTGTTGGCCCACCTGAAAGACATCACTGGACCCCTGCTGGATCCCTTTCAGTTTGCTTACAGAGCAAACAGGTCTGTGGATGATGCAGTCAACATGGGACTGCATTATATCCTGCAACATCTCGACAGACCAGGGACTTATGCAAGGATCCTCTTTGTGGACTTCAGTTCGGCCTTCAATACCATCATGCCTGGTCTTCTCACAGCCAAACTGACCCAGCTCTCCATACCATCCTCGATCTGTCAGTGGATCACCAGCTTCCTGACGGACCGGCAGCAGCGAGTGAGACTGGGGAAACACACATCCAGGACTCTCACCACCAGCACTGGCGCCCCCCAAGGGTGCGTTCTCTCCCCACTGCTCTTCTCCCTGTACACTAATGACTGCACTTCTAAAGACCCCTCTGTCAAGCTCCTGAAATTTGCAGACGACACCACTGTCATCGGTCTCATCCAAAACGGCGACGAGTCTGCTTACAGACTGGAGGTTGAACATCTGGCTGTCTGGTGCAGTTATAACAACCTTGAGCTGAACACGCTCAAAACAGTGGAGATGATCGTGGACTTCAGGAGGAACAGCCCAGCACTCCCCCCACTCATCATCATGAACAGCACTGTGGAAGCAGTGGAGTTATTCAGGTTCCTGGGCACTATCATCTCTCAGGACCTGAAGTGGGACAATCACATTGACTCCACTGTGAAAAAGGCCCAGCAGAGACTGTACTTCCTTCGCCAGCTGAGGAAGTTCAACTTGCCACAGGAGCTGCTGATTCAGTTCTACTCAGCCGTCATTGAGTCTGTCTTATGCACTTCCATCACTGTCTGGTTTGGTTCAGCTACCAAATCAGACATCAGGAGACTACAACGGACAGTCCGGACTGCGGAGAGGATTATTGGTGCCCCCCTGCCAACCCTCCAGGACCTGTACTCTTCCAGAGTGAGGAAGAGAGCAGGTAAAATCATCACAGACTCCACTCACCCTGGACACCTCCTGTTTGAACTGTTACCGTCAAGACGGCGACTCAGATCACTGGCCACAAGAACATCTCGGCACAGGAACAGTTTCTTCCCACAGGCCATTTCCCTCCTGAACAGTTAACATATCTCCCAATGCATACGCCTTTAAGTGCAATACTCCCACTGTTTAGTGCAATACCCTACAACTCAGGTGATACTTATATGTAGATTTATTTATTTATAATATTCAAAACACTGTAAATATGTTCATAATCTGTAAATCTGGAAATGTCTATTCTGACTAAACCCAACTGTGATACTTTTATTCTCATATATTTATATTTTTATTTTTTATTCTTATAATTTGTAGTATTATGTTTCTTGTTGTATTTGTATCTGTATATGTCCACTGGAGGCCTCAGTACCAAAAACAAATTCCTTGTGTGTGCAAGCACACTTGGCAATAAAGCTCTTTCTGATTCTGATTCTGATTCTGATTCTGCTGCTATATTAAGTGTATAAGGATTATGCCGCTAACACTAGCAGAAGCTAATGCATGTTCGAGCAAGGTGACCGTGAAAATGGACTCTTTTCAACAGGGGGATGATGACGCGCTTTAACAGTCGTCATCAGCATCGTAAATCCTGCAAAGTTTTTTATATTTTCATTTTTAAAAATATGTATTTACATTTATAACACTATACTTTATATTATATTACCTTTGTATCAAATTACAAAAAAATAGTTAACCCTCTACTGCATGCATCTTTATGGCACATGATAAAAATGATTCCACATAATTTCTTGGCTCATCTTCAAAATTTTCAAGCATGGTACTGTGATAGGTTGCCATCTGTGAAATGTCCTCACTACTAAATATTCCACGGTCAACTGTTAGTGGTATTATAACAAAGTGGAAGCAATTGGGAATAACAGCAACTCAGCCACGAAAAATCCCAGAGCGGGGTCAGCGCATGCTGAGGCGCACAGAAGTCGCCAACTTTCTGCAAAGTCAATAGCTACAGACCTCCAAACTTCGTGTGGCCTTCAGATTAGCCCAAGAACAGTGCGTAGAGCTTCATGGTATGTGTTTTCATGGCCGAGCAGCTACATCCAAACCTTACATCACCAAGTGAAATGAAAAGCGTCGGATGCAGTGGTGTAAAGCACGCTGTGTAAATACGATGGACGAGTCTGGGATTGGCGGTTGCCAAGACAACGGTACTTGCCTACTTGGAGGGGTGATTATGGTGTGGGGTTGTTTTTCGGGGGTTGGGCTTGGCCCATTCGGTCCACTGAAAGGAACTCTTAATGCTTCAGCATACCAAGACATTTTGGACAATTTCATGCTCCCAACTTTGTGGGAACAGTTTGTAGATGGCCTCTCTCTGTTCTAACATGACCGTGCACCAGTGCTGACCTCAACCTGATAGAACACCTTTAGGATGAATTAGAGTGGAGACTGCGAGCCATCTATCACTCTGTCTCCTCTCCACCAAAAGGCTTCTCTACATCTTCATACACACACACATATTTTTTATATACAGTTCATGTCATTTTAAATAAGATTACTAAAGCAAATAATCTTGATTTCATCTCACACCATGTGCTCCTGTGACCATGAGTCAGAAAAGGATGTCCCACCTTCAAATGGTGCTTGATGGTGACTCCCAAACCTTATTGGACTGTTCTTTGATACTTTTTCAAACATTCTAATTGGTTGCAGTCATTTAAAGAAAAATGTACTGAACATAGGGCTTAAGAAAACTTTCCGTTGCCTGAGGGTAACGCTGTTAATGCTGCTGTGAGGGTGTTTCTAATACAGCGACTCTGGGAGTGATGACAAATTTACATATTTCTCTCTTCTGACTGCCGTTATCAATCTCTCACTATTTTTTTCCTCTTTTTGAAAGTTGTGCAGGATATGAACTCCTTTCTAAGTGCGTAGAATGCATAGAACAATACCTAAAACAAGACCTGATGTGGCGTTGCCAAGGTAGCAATTTCACTGGATCTAAACAAATCAATCTAAACATAGATGTGACCAGTAGCGGTGGCGATGACATCACTTTTCTGTAGAGCTGCGTTATAGATGAAATTAACTAATTTAATAATGGATGATCTTTATAATGGAACTGAAACAACACTGACCTGACTTCAGTTGAACAATTAAATTATTTTCTTTTAGAGCTGCTTACAGCTTTCCGAAATTAACTGTTTGCATCGAGTCATTTTCCTGTTATCACTGTAAAGCTGCATTGAAACAATCTGTATTGTATAAAGAGCTATATAAATAAAGGGGACTTGACTTGACTACAGCCACATCCTGACAACAATCTTACAGTCCTCAGGATGAACTGTTCAACTTGCCTGTTTGAGAATGTATGACAAATGAATTATGTATAACAAATCTTATTATAGGATCCATTAATTATCAGATTTATCATTAAGCCCTGGATAGCACTACCTAGAATTGTGGGGAGTTTTGCACAGACACTAGGCTACTCCCCGTTCCTCAGCAAATGTAAAACATCTAGTTTTATATATTGTTTGAAACAAGTCTTTTGTTTGAGATTCCAAACTCCTATATTGCTTTTACTCACTAAGATGTTAATATGAAGTAACTTGGAGTAACTTTTACTCTAAGAATCTTGCTATTTACTTTGTTTTTGCTCCGCCAATATTTCCACGTGAGGTCAAAGCAGAATCAAAAGCTGTGCGTATCTGTGAAAACACAGTATTAGTGTTTCATTACTCTATGAATCAGTGTTTTTGAACAAATCACCTGAGTGAATTATTCAATGATCCACTCATAAAGACAATATGTGTCCAAAACTGCCCCCATACCCTTATATGGTGTACTATTTGAAGGGACATCCATTTGTAGTGGTTTCGAAACCATAATGGACATTATTGAGTGCACTCATTCTAACCATAATGCACCAAAATAATGAGTGTACTACCAAAGTACACTAATCAAGTGGATACTTATAATACAATGTGAGGGTTACAATGGTTTATACAAGCTTCTGGCACACTCAGTGTGTGAATTCACTTACTGGTTTTCATTTACTCTAAGTGGACTATGATAGTGGACTAAAGTAGTACTAGTAAAGTAGTAGTAGTAAATACTAAAGTAAAGTACTAAAGTAATATTACTAAAATATATTACACAACAATCAAGTTTGTTGTTTTCATCGGGTCCCTCTCAATAACAATTTGTTATTTTATGTCCTTTATTAAATTCACCATGAAATCAAATTTGTATTGATTTATCCATGCACATCATTATTGTTTTAAATGAATGTTCCTGGTAATCTTGAATCCGTATAACTTTCCCTCCCTCTTGCAGCATCTCTTCTCTGATGATGAGGGTGGGACAACCTGTCACTCACATGAGATCCACCAATAGCAAACCACAACCATCCAATCATCTAATCAATTCCTCACAGACAAAATCAAGCCCCGCCCACATTTGTTCTTGTTCAATAGGGAAGAAATGATGATCGCAACTTCCATTTCATTCCGACTTTAAGAAATCACTACTAGAAATCACTACTATTGATACCAAACTATAATCACTACTAATTCAACAAAATCACCCAAACTATACCAAAAACTGTGAAGGTTTGATTAGGTTTGTAATATTAAAAGAGAACTATAGACTCTGAGAACTTCTGCCCCCTAAATGAGGTAACATAAAATAACACACACACACACACACACACACACACACACACACACACACACACACACACACACACTAAAAACAAGTATATGCGATAGGTTTGTACGGTATAATGCGGAACCAATTACAAGTCTTTAACAAGTTCTCTTTTTCTGCAGGAATCTGTAACACCTCATCTGTACCTCCAGGAAGGGACATGCAAGAAGACCTTTGATGAAAATCACTTCCCCTTCTCGTGTAGCGACTCACACCAGATTAAGATGCACTGGAGTGTAAGCACACTAACAAGGAGAGAGACTCTGACACTTCATTAACACCGATACCTGCACGCTGTCTAATGGGTTTCGCGGTGATGATGGCATGCTGACAAACAGATGGGCTTACAATAAACAAGTGAAACCTGATTTGAAACCTGTTTTAATGTTTAACGTTTGTGCTGTTGGCGGGTGGGCTGCGTCACATGTGCTATATATATATATTATAGAAAAAGACATGTGGTGCTGTGAGACCAAAGTTCAAAGTGCCAAAAACAAAGAACAAAATGCTAGCATACATGTTTTATCATAGGTAAGATATTACTTTAGTCAAAACTACATCGTTCTATAAAGAGGTACCTAAAGAAAGCTATCCATCAGCATTTCCATTAGCATTTCCATTCATCTCATGACAGTGATTTGACATCTGCTATCTTTACTCATGACATGACTGTTCTGACATAAAACTTTTAAAAGAATGCACGGCGTTCAAAGCCATTGTGTTAAAACAGTCAGAATTTGCATATCAATTTTACATTACTGTAACAATAGTTCAGCTAATGAATGATATTACTTGGCAAAAGAATTGACTACAAGTCCCCCTGTAGTCAATCATTTTATTCTTTAAAACTCATCTTTGATCACCAAAATGACATATTTAAGCGTTTTGCCTTGGAAAAAAAATCTTCATCCCTTAAACGGAATATGCAAATGGGCCCCGCCTCCACTCACTCTCTCAGCTCAGAGATCCACTCGTTGACGATCACACATTGATCTGATTGGTTACAAGGTAGTTTGTGACGTCAGAAACACCAGCGATTTCAAACCGTGTTTTTGAGACTGTCTTTGGTTCACTGCAGTTTTAAGGAGAAAATACTCAGCAATGCTGTCGACATGAATTCACACATGGTTTGTCTTTAAGCATATTAAAAACACCACATAGACGTATAAACAACATTAAAAGATGGATTTTCACCACAGGGGGACTTTAACATGATTATCATCAGTAATTAATGTAATGATGTCTTTTTTCAGCTGTGAGATATCAAACCAGTGGCACTGTAAAGATGATACTCTGTCCTAACATGAATTATGAGTTATAAACCACAACAGGACAAATGACTGCATTACAAGCACTAACCTCTCGTTTAACAGCATCCGCTCCCTCTACTTTACTCCTGCAGTTAAAGCATTGAAGTGAAATGATTCTCATAATGTATTTCTCAAGTGCAAACATTTCATCCATCACTGTGCATGTGTGTGTATAACTAATGTGCAGAGACGCGAATAGCCTAGTTCAAATTGTCACGTCAGCATTTCCATTCCAGTGTGCTGGTGTGAATGCAGTTATCACATCTTCATACAGCTAAAACTACATGCATTGCCACCATATACATAATCAAGAAATTTATTTTCTGTTCCAGTTTAGGGGGAAAATCAGCAGAATGGAGTGAAACGTTAAAATTACTGGTAGCTGAATGCATTAAATTATCACATACATGTAACATTTGTCTTAATGGATACGGCACACATAGTCATTTTCTTTATGCACAATTTATGTGACTGATAAGAACAAGTAACAAAGTTACAAACTTATGCATGTAGGTTAAGTGACTCTGCCTGTGGTTTTGTTTTTAAGGGTTAAAGGCCCAATATGTAAGAATGTTTCGCCACAAGAGGGCGCAGTTTCCAACAATAACAAAGGCGTCGGTCGATGACGCAGTGATGAACTGAATGATGGGACTTGCTGTCAAGCTGATGGATCTAATAATGTTTATGGATGAGTGCAAACATTCATGTTTTTTAACATTACAGTAGTATGAAGCAGGTCGCGATTGCTAAAGAGACACGCAATTCACACGCGAATCCCGCGGATATAAAGGAATAAGGACATTTCATTCTACCGAACTACCCGCAAGTGCTGGATTACTCACACAGGTCAGTTTATTAGATGAATTAAACTTGTGAGGTAACGCAGTGCTGCTTCACTTGGTCTAACGTTACACTATCACACTAAATGGCATTTAAATGTGTGTTGAAAGTTATAATGTTATACTACGCGTTAGTTCGTTTGCTATACGAAACTAGCAGTAAGCTAGATCAACATTAGAATAACATACTAACCATATACTAACATTTCATCATGTTGTGCTAACGTTATATAACATTGATTTTTTTTTTTATGTACATTTGCTCACCTGTCTAATAAAGCTGTCAAGTCGTGACTCGTGAAGCTCTGTCGAGTCCAAGTTAGTCGCGGACGTGGAGCCCTCGGCATCTCAAAAACGCTACGCTGATATTGATCCTCATTATAGTTCTCCTTGTTTGTCCCAAAGTCTGCTTGCCATGGTCTATGTTTGAAAGAAACAAGAACTGCGTGCCACCAGAGAATGACGGGCTCTGGTGCCGCTAAACGTTACGCACTACGCAGTTGTCCACGTCTGTCGCCATGGTTACGTTATGGCTATGGCAGTATGAACGGAAACCGAGGATAGCGCGGATATTGCGTCTTTGACAGGCGACATTTTTTTCCGGGACGGCCACTTATTTAAAATTGGAATTTCTCTGAAATAAAAAATCTTTGGAGACTTTTGGGATATTGTAAGTACACAACTGCAGGAAATATATCACACTGTGCAAGTGATTTTTGGATATTTTATTACAAAATTGTTACATATTGTACCTTTAAGTAACTCACTGATTTACTGTTTTGCACAGGATTTGTCCATGACATAATTTATTTATTTATTTTATTTATTTTATTTATTTTATTTATTTTATTTTATTTTATTTTATTTTATTTTATTTTATTTGTTTTATTTTATTTATTTTATTTATTTATTTATTTATTTAATAGGGACAGTGTATGGCATTCAGTGTATGGCATTCAGGAAAACATACAATTAACAATCCAACAAACACATATAAATATACCATAAAACATCATCACACAAATCACCTCTCAGACAAAAAGTTTCACATGATTAATGGATACATGACTGTATAGATTTTAACCATAATTTTACTTTATATTTAAAACAAGTGAATGTACTAATGTCTCTAATCTCTTTTGGGACTAAATTCCAGTGCTTAGAGGCTCCAATAGAGAAGGCTGATCTGCCAAACTCAGTAGGTCTGCGCTGTACGGCACAGTGACCTCTACTGGACGCCCTAGTTGTTCTCCGGCTATCTAAGAGCAATATTATAAACTCCTCTAATGGGGGCGCAGCCAAATTATTAATTACTCTATACACTAAACAAACATTAGCAAAACACATACAATTTTCAAAAGTCAAGAGTTTATGTTTTTGAATTATATTGCAGTAGTGATAACCTGATGGCTTTTTATCCAATACTTTAAGAGTTTGTTTATATAGCGTTTGTAATGGAGCAAGTATTGTTTTTCTGGTTTGTGACCAACTTGTAATGCAATATGTAAAATGTGAGACAATCATCGAATACATATACAATTTGGCAGCATCTAGAGGTAACTGATTACGAATGTGTCTAAAATTTCTTAAATTAAATTTAACAGTATTACAGACCTGCTTTATATGTTTCTTAAAAGACAACTGTGAATCAAGAGTAACTCCCAGATATTTAAAGTGTGACACAACCCGGATTTTTTCCCCATTTACAACGACAACTGGCTGATTTAAATTTTTCCTTATATAAAAATACATACACACGGTTTTACTGACGTTTAACATCATGCAAGACTCAGAAAGCCATGTGGCAATTTTAGCCATTGCTACTGTTAATTTGGTTGCCACTTCGTATCTGTCTCTTCCATGTGCCAGAATGACCGTGTCATCTGCATACATTTGAGTATCAACTTGAGAACATATTAATGGCAAGTCGTTAACATATAGACTAAATAACAAAGGGCCTAAAACTGAGCCTTGTGGGACGCCAACAGTACAGTTACTAAAAGATGACATTTTATTCCCAACCCTGGTACTTTGTCTTCTCATGGTAAGATAGGACTCCATCCATTTCACAGCAGCATCAGAAAAATTTAAATTTGACAATTTAGACAGAAGAACATTATGATTTACTGTATCGAAAGCTTTTTTTAAATCCAAAAAAAACTGCTCCTACAGCACTCCCACTATCTAGTTTTAATTTAATTTTTTCAACAAAATAGCAAGTAGCCATTTCAGTCGAATTTTTTTTTCTAAAACCAAATTGCATTGGATGAAGTATTTGTTCAATATTTAAAAAGTCGGTTAACTGCTCAATTACCACCTTTTCTGCAATTTTTGATGTCACCGGCAAAATGCTGATGGGTCTATAATTAGCAACATCAGTAGGTTCCCCTGCCTTGAAAATCGGAACTAACACTGCATCCTTCCAGGAAGATGGAAAAATTGATTGCTTTACCGATAAATTAACTAGGTGTGTAATGGGGGTGCTGAGGGAATGAATATTGTTCTTCAGAAATGTTGAATCCCACTTAAATGTATCTTTTGCCTTTGAGAACTTTAAAGTGCTTAATGTCTTACAAATTTTATTTTCAGGAACTTAAGTTATCTTAAATACGGTCTTATTATAATCTGGTGTCACTATATTTTTAATTCTTGCACCAAAAGTGTCAGATAAATTCTGCACTGATGCGGTAAAATAAGTATTAAATACAGAAGCTATTTCACTAGGATCATTATTTAAAATTCCATTAATCTTCAACTCATATCCATTTCTCTGATTTTGCTTGTTGTCTTTCTTTATTAGTTTATTTATGTTTCTCCATATCAATTTACTATTTCCTTTTCCATCCTTAATAATATCCATAAAAAACTTTGCCTTTGCTTTCCTTAGTTCATTGACTACTTTATTACGAAGGTTTGTAAAAATGTGTCTGTCAATAATTAATTTAGACTTCAATGCTACTTTCAAGGCAAAGTCACGTTTTTTCATCAGGTCCCACAAATGGTCATTAAACCATGGTAGGTTACCCTTACTCCGTCTGTTTTTAAAAGGTTTTGTATATTTATCTTTAAGTCTATTTATTGTACCAATGAAGGACTCACAGGAGGCACCTATATCATCTGTGAGTAAAACATCTTTCCAATCAGTTTGACTTAGTTCTTCCTTAAATGCATTCATGTCATGTTTCCCTATTCCATAAGAGTTTTTGATTATTTCTCGTTGGTAACTAATCCGATTTTTTGTTAATTTCCTTACAATAAGAGTCATATTATGGTCTGACAAACCAGTGAGAAGATTATAAGATTTTATAATTCTCTCTGGTTTCTTACTAAAAATAAGATCAATTTGTGTTTTTGAGACATTTGTTATTCGTGTAGGTCCATCTATTAATTGAGTCAATTAAAATTTATCTGTAAGTACTTTTAACTTTTTTCTAGTTGTTTTTTCAGTCCAATTTATATTAAAATCACCCAGAACTATACATTCTTTCTTTGTATCCAATACTTTAAGCAGGTTTTTAAAATTTTCATAAAACGTGACATCATATGACGGTGGTCTATTCACGCCGATCACATTGAATGACATCTGCTGAGAAAGAATAATAGTAATGGCAATACATTCAAGTTCATTTACACATGTTAAATCAATTTGTTCGCATCTAATGTTATCTCTCACATACATAAGTAGCCCGCCGCCTCTTCCCTTGTTTCTGTCCTATCTGAAGACCTTGTAGCCAGGCATTGTAAACGAGGCTACAGGTGACGATTTGGATAACCATGTTTCAGACAGACAGAAAAAGTCCAAATTTGAGTCGGTAAAAAGTTTTTGTAGTTGTTCCGTTTTGCTCTTACGCTACGAATGTTAAGGTGACCTCCGATGAGGCCCCTCGGCTTTGCCTGTGGATCCCACACAATTTTGGAGTGCTGAACAGTTTGGAAGAGGCCAATGTTGAAGTGTTTTGTAACCGCCGGATTTCCATGTGAGTGTCTTTGTTGGTCGGCATTACCTGGAGTTATGAGCATGCTCGCCGGGAATTGATCTTGCACCACGACGGGTCCTGGGTTCAGCTGGACATCGCCAGCAAGAAGAAGTGTAGCAAACCGGTACGTGAGCAGCTTTCTGTAAGAGCGTGGAATTTTAGATCTATCACTCGCAGTGTTGGTTTGCTCACATGGCACTATTGCTCTTCCATCCCGTAGTATTGTCGTATAAAGGGTGAATCGGCTCCATTCATTGTGTACAACACGTTGCGCTGGTGATAGTGCGGTGTCTCGTGAGATCAGTTGATTGATCCCACAGCCACAGACAGAGAGGATCAGCAACAGTATAATATAGACCAAAAAGGTAGATCGCTGTATTAAATCCTCAGTCATCATAGCTTCCGGTACTTGTTTTTTGTAGTATGGTTACAGTCATAGCATTTTCCGGCCAATTTAAACGATGTAAATGAAAACAGACATAAAAGTTTGGTGAGCACACCTGCAGCTCCTGCCAAGCCGCCGCCCGCCATGTTACCTTGTGCCAAGTGAAACATATTCACTTTTATGTTTTTTCTTTTGCCTCCTTAGACACATACAGTAGAGAGTGAAATCAAAACTGACCATATTTTCTTAAATCATGTTCGTCCTGGCAGGGTTATTGTAATTAACTAAAAATAAACCTAAAACCATTAAAAAATAACTTGTTTTTGTTACTTGAAATAAAATCAACTTTAATTGAAATCAAATAAAATTTAATAAACCCCTACATTTTATTTATTATTTCCATTTAGTGTAACTTGATATACTACAATAACTATAACTAAAACTCAAGAGGCCTATTGGTGCGTTCAAGTCATGTCGTAAAGATTATATTTAAGAGTTGAATGCACATACATGCCACCACAATGTCATAAATAAGTGGGAAGCTCGGGATCTACTTTAAGCCCCGCTCTTTAGGAGTTGGGAGCATGTCAGTGAGAAACATGGTGGAATACCACAATACTTTAAGGTATTTAGCAGTGATTTGTCAGGCTTTTCTATTTAAAGCAAAGTAAGCTAATTGCCTGCACAGAATATGATAGTGTTAAAATATAACTGTTACGATGTGGTTTTGTGCCCTGTCTTGTTCTATGGTTCCCTGTCTTGTCTATTAGTTATCCCAGGTGTTTCTGATTTCCCACGCCCTCTTGTTTAGCTCGTTTGTCCCTGATTATTTAAGCCCTGTGTTTCAGTCTTGTCTTGGTGAGTTCTTGTCTATTGCTTAACGTGATGTTGGTTGTTCCTGTTCCCGAGCACTGTATCCAGTCTTGCTTGTTGTAAAGTTTGTAGTTTGTTAATTAAAGCGTGTGCTGCAGTTGGATCCTGCCTCATCTTTACTTCAACCGCACCGCGTTATAGAAGAACTCACCAGATCGTGATCCAGCACCCATGCCTTTCTGGAGTCCAGTCGACGTCCAGATTCTCCGTCTTCGCCAGGAGAATCGCGCCATTGAGGATTATGTCACAGAATTCCTCGAGCTGGCGCATCTTGCGCAAATGAGCACACAGTGCTTGAAGATCTTCTTCCGCGGGGGATTATCGGAACCTCTCGGGTCTCAGATGCCCGAACCTGATCCGCACGGGTCTTTAGAGTGGTATATCGACTTGGCCCTGTTGTGGAGCGGCTCTTCGTTTACCGTGGGCGTGGAGGAGAAGCTGCGAGAGCCTGCGCTTCACGTCAGCCCGGTCTCGCCCGCGCCCGCGCTTCACTTCAGCTCTGCCGAGACCACGCTCCACAAGCCCGCGCTTCACGTCTGCTCAGCCGAACCCGTGCTTCACTTCAGCTCTGCCGAGACCACGCTTTACAAGCCCGTGCTTCACGTCTGCTCAGCCGAACCCGCATTTCACTTCAGCTCTGCCGAGACCACGCTCCACAAGCCCGCGCTTCACGTCTGCTCAGCCGAACCCGCGTTTCACTCCAGCCCTGCCGAGACCGCGCTCCACAAGCCCTCCCTGGTCTCCGCCCTGGTTTCCTGCCAAGTGTGCTCCGCCCTGGTCCCCTGCCAAGCAGGCTCCGCCCTGGCCGCCATCTCGCCCTGCTCCGCCCTGGCCGCCGTTACGTCCTGCTCCGCCCTGGCCGCCATCTCGCCCTGCTCCGCCCTGGCCGCCGTCACGTCCTGCTTCGCCCTGGCCGCTGGCATGCCCTACTCCGCCCTGGTCACCCATGCTCCACGGCCCAGGCCCGCCTTGCCCGTGTCCTGGTCCCGGTTCCCAGTGCGGGCCTGGCCCCCCGTCCCTCCCCCAGGACCGCCCTCCTGAACTTTTTGGCTTGTTTTGATGGGCGTCGGGAGCCGCCCATAGGGAGGGGGCTATGTTACGATGTGGTTTTGTGCCCTGTCTTGTTCTATGGTTCCCTGTCTTGTCTATTAGTTATCCCAGGTGTTTCTGATTTCCCACGCCCCCTTGTTTAGCTCGTTTGTCCCTGATTATTTAAGCCCTGTGTTTCAGTCTTGTCTTGGTGAGTTCTTGTCTATTGCTTAACGTGATGTTGGTTGTTCCTGTTCCTGAGCCCTGTATCCAGTCTTGCTTGTTGTAAAGTTTGTAGTTTGTTAAAGCGTGTGCTGCAGTTGGACCCTGCCTCATCTTTACTTCAACCGCACCGCGTTACAATAACAATATAATAATTTACAATAAAGTTTACAGTGGCTTCAAAAATGAATTAAAACATAAAAAAGAAAAACACACCTGATGCACATTCCTTGTTCTGCGTTTTCTAGAAGTAGAGTTTAAGAACCTTGCTGTATTTTTGTGTAATTACTTAAAAGAAAGTACACCGTCATCTTACTCCGAAGAAAGTGACTTGAACACACCTGGCCTCATAAACACGAGTTTCCACCTTGTAAATACGAACTTCCCAGGAGGACTTGAATGCACTTTATGTCACGTATGATTTCCATCTGCCCATCTATATCAGTCCAGAATCCTGTTTCCCATCAACACTCCAGTCAGCACCAGGATAAGAGCACACACCTCACAATCACTCTTGGGGTGTGTTACACTGCGCTTTTAGACATACACTCGTGAACTTCCCCTCGAGGGAATCTCTGCCACCTTTTTGAAGTTAGAACCACTTTGTCAAGTGTATGAGGGAAGTTTATATGGACAGACCACCGCTCTTCCGTTCCGATTACAACATCAAATAGATTCTCCCCACTCAGTGAAACACCCACTGAGAATCCTGTTGAAAGTGCCCTAGTTATTGGCGATTCCATTACAAGGAACGTGAAAATAGAGACACCAGCCACCATAGTCACATGTTTGCCGGGGGCCAGAGCGCCTGACATCAAAGCAAATTTAAAAGTGTTGGCTAATGCTAATCGTAAATTATCTAAGATTATTATTCACGTAGGCACTAAAAATTTTCCACTTCGCCAGTCAGAGATCACTAAAATTAACTTTAAAGAGGTGTGTGAACTCACAAGTACGATGTCAGGCACTGTAATTTGCTCTGGCCCCCTTCCTTTTCGAAGGAGTGATGAGATAGTTAGTAGACTGTCCTCACTCAATGGCTGGCTGTCTAAGTGGTGTCCGCAAATTAATATAGGATTCATAGACAATTGGAAAAGTTTTTGGGGCTGGGCTGACCTGTTTGAAAGAAATGGTATTCATCCCTCCTGGGATGGTGCTGCTCTTCTCTCTAGTAATATGGCTTAGTCTTAGAGCTCAAACATGACAATCTGGGGCTCAGCTCTGGAAGCAGACAAAATGGCTAAACTGACCGTCTGCCAGCTGTCTCACGTCACTGAGGTCAGATAAATCTCATCATATATAGACTCTTTCACCTAGATATCATTAGAGACTGTGTCTATTCCCCGAATTAGGAAATACAAAAAACTTCCGAACCCGTCTAAGGGTAAAAATATATTGATGTTCAACAAATAAAAATATATATAATACAAATGAACAAATGATAAAGCTCGGGCTGCTGAATATTCGATTCCTTACTTCAAAAGCACTTGTTATTGATATGATTACAAACTATAACCTAGATGTGCTGTGTTTGACAGAAACCTGGCTAAAACCAAACAATTACATTACTTTAAAAGAGTCCACCCCCCAAGATTACGGTTATAAACATGAACCTCGTATGAAAGGCAAAAGGGGAGGTGTTGCTGTAATTTATAGTAATATTTTCAGAATTACTAAGAAGTGTAGTTTCAAATATAATTATTTTGAAATGTTGGTGCTTAATGTAACAATATCTAGTGTAAATGATAAATCACATTTGAGATTTGTGATGGCTACTGTATACAGGCCACCAGGGCACCATACAGACTTTATCAAAGAATTTGCTGACTTTCTAGTTAGTACTGGCTGCAGATAAAGTCCTAATTGTTGGTGATTTTAATATACATGTAGATAACGAAAAAGATGCATTGGGATTGGCATTTAAAGAAATTCTTAACTCTATTGGAGTTAGACAACATGCGTCAGGACCTACTCACTGTCGTAATCATACTCAAGATCTAATATTATCACATGGAATCAATGTTGATACCGTTGAAATTCTGAAGCAGAGCGATGACATCTCAGATCATTATCTAGTCTTGTGTAAACTTCATTTAGCCAAGGCTGCAAAGCTGACTCTGTGCTAAAAATATGTTAGACCTATCACTTCTGCCACTAAAGATTGCTTTATAAATAATCTTCCTGATCAGTTTCATCATCTCAGCATCCCAGATAGCTTAGAAGAACTTGATATTGTGACAGAAACTTTTAACTCTCTCTTTTCCAGCACTTTAGACACAGTTGCTCCTTTGCGCTTAAAGAAGATTAAAGAAAATAATCCAACGCCATGGTATAACGAGCACACAGAAAAATGGAGTGCAACTGGCAGAAAACAAAACTAGAGATATTTTGCATTTCATGGAAAGAGAGCACGATTGCATACAGAGAGGCTTCAAAAACTGCTAGATCTGCTTATTTTTCAACCCTATTAGAAGAAAAAAAAACTCTAGGTATTTATTTAAAACAGTGGCTAAACTAACAAAAAGTAAAAAAAAGCTTCAAGCCCAGACCTTTCCAAGCTACACAGCAGTAATGACTTTATGAACTTTTTTACTTACAAGATTGATAATATCAGGGAGAAAATTATAACTATGCAACCACCTACTACAGTATCACATCAGACAGTGCATTGTAGTCTCCCTGACGGAAAATTTGATTCATACATTGCTATAGGACAGGGTGAATTTTATAAACTCGTTAAATCATCTAAATCGACAACATGTATGTTAGACCCTATACCGACTAAACTACTGAAAGAGATGCTTCCAGAGGTCATAGATTCTCTTCTTAATATCATTAATTCATCTTTGTTATTAGGATACGTACCAAAACAATTTAAGCTGGCTATGATTAAACTGCTTGTTAAAAAAAACGCAACTTGATCCTACAGAATTAGTCAATTACAGGCCGATCTCGAATCTACCTTTCCTGTCAAAGATACTAGAAAAGGCAGTATCTTCACAGCTATGTTCGTTTTTAGAAAGAAATGATATCTGCGAGGATTTTCAATCAGGATTCAGACCATATCAAAGTACTGAGACAGCTCTCATTAGAGTCACAAATGATTTGCTCTTATCATCCTATCCTGGTTGTATCTCTCTGTTAGTGTTACTCGATCTTAGTGCTGCATTTGACACTATCGACCACAACATTCTTTTAAATAGACTCGAAAATTATGTTGGCATTAGTGGAATTGCAGTAGAATGGTTTAAATCATACTTATCTGACCTTTATCAGTTTGTAGCAGTAAATGAAGAGATGTCTTATCAGTCAAAATTTCAGTATGGCGTACCACAAGGCTCAGTACTAGGACCGTTGCTGTTCACTCTGTACTTGCTACCCTTAGGAGATATTATTAGGAAGCATGGCATTAGTTTTCACTGTTATGCTGATGATACTCAGCTCTATATTTCTTCACGCCCTGACGAAACTTACCAATCCACAAAATTAACGGAAAGCATAGCTGATATATAAAACTGGATGACTAGTAATTTTCTACTACTTAATTCTGAAAAATTCTAATTATTGGACAAAAAACTTCCTCACGTAAGAACCTAGAATACTGTTTAACACTTGATGGCTGCTTTGTCAAGTCCTTGTCGTCGGTTAGGAACCTGGGTGTGCTCTTTGATACCAATTTTTCATTTGAAAGTCACGTGTCTAGTATCTGTAAAACTGTATTTTTCCATTTAAAAAACATATCTAAATTACTTCATATGCTCTCAATTAAAAATGCAGAACAATTAGTTCATGCGTTCATGACATCAAGGCTTGATTATTGTAATCATCTACTGGGTGGTTGCCCTGCATGTTTAGTAAATAGACTACAGCTGGTCTAAAATACAGCTGCTAGAGTTCTTACTAGAACCAGGAAGTATGACCATATTAGCCCGGTTCTGTCAACACTGCATTGGCTACCTATTAAATATCATATACATTTTAAAATATTGCTGATTACTTACAAAGCACTAAATGGTTTAGCTCCCCAGTACTTGAGCGAGCTCTTAACGCATTATAGTCCTTCACGTCTATTGCGATCTCAAAATTCTGGCCAGTTGATAATTCCTAGAATATCAAAATCGACTGCTGGCGGTAGATCATTTTCCTATTTAGCACCAAAACTTTGGAGCAATCTTCCTAACATTGTCCGGGAAGCAGACACAGTCTGTCAGTTCAAATCTAGACTAAAAACACATTTCTTTGGCCTAGCATACACATAACACATTATAGACTTCTATAATTCAATGTTAGGCTGCATAGATTAGATCAGCCGGAACCGGGAACACTTCCCATAAATCCTGATATACTTGGTACATCATAAGAAGGATGGCATCTATGCTAATATTAGTCTCTCTGTTTATCCCGAGGTTTACCGCAGTCTGCCGGATCCAGACCATATCCAGATCTGATGAAGGACCATCGCATGGACACGACGACAACGCATTCCTGAAGTGCCAGCCTCATCAGCCCTGTGAAGGCCTCATGGACACCTCAACAAACTCATCTCCATACCGGCGTGATGACTCCGACCCCAACCAGATGGAACTGGATAAATGTTGTGAAAGTTATTTTCCAATCTGACTTCTGACCTATAATGCTGCCTGAAATTTCTTTGCCTTTGTCGCCATTGGCTTTTGGCTCGCTTAGTTGGGTACATTTAATTTTATATTTAACAATATTATTGCAACATTATTTTCCTGTTATCTCTGTAAAGATACTTTGAAACAATCTGTATTGTAAAAAGCGCTATATAAATAAAGATGACTTGACTTGACAGAAGATGTAATGAGAAGCAGTGATGTCATAAAAATCCCTGATCCATTTTAGCAGGAGTGAGAGACTGTAAGTTTTGAATGCTTGTATCTCCTAAGCACGAATTTTGTCATTGTTTTGGAACACACCAGTTTATTCATAACCTTAAGGCTAACATAATCATACTATAAGCTATAACTTACATTTTGATTTCAAGGGTCTTTAAAACTCATGCACGAGTTCTGCCAGTAGTGGGCACTCGTGACGCACATCCGAGTCCACGAGACAATGGGAAAGTTAGCGATTGAAGGGCATAAGAATTTGGAGTGGAACACAGCCATGGTTGTGTCCGAAGTCTCCCTCTATTCCCTTAAATAAGGCACTATTTGAGGGCACAGCCATTTGTAGTGGTGCCCGAAACCATAGTGGACGTTATTGGGTGCACTCATTCAATTAAATAATCTTTTATCAATTAAAAAGTCTGGCTGCATTCTTGCATGATACTGTATGCACATTCGTGGATGAAATCAAGTTGCTGAATATTCTACAGATACACAAAGAATACAAAGTTAAAGACTGATAAAGAAGTTCTACATTGAAACTGCATCCTTTGTGCATCCTTCAATTATTGTTTGAAGCCTTAAAATACAATCATTGTAAACCTATAATTGATCTGGCCTCAGCGTAGACTAGGTGGTTTTGAACATCATAATTAATTTTCAGTATGTCATATCTCTACGGTTTCCACTGAAAGTGAAGATCTGAAATTCTGTCCTGTAATTTACTTCCATTATACCACCAGACTGAAGAAATGCAAATGATGCAGCGTCTGAGTGCATATCATTCCTCATCCATTTGTACCCACTAATTAATGTAATTTGCTTGTTAATACACTGCCAATTATTTGTGGGCTCTTGGCAGGAGTAATTGGAGGGGTTTTCAAAGCCCTGGGCAGAGAATTCGCCTCTCCTCTATGTTTCACTGCTTGTGAGAATGAGAATCTACGGGTCGAGGCTAAATGCTGAGATGACAGTATGTCAGTGATGGATGTTTGCCAAAGGCCTGATGGATCTTTCTGGAGTTTGAATATGAGGACAGTTCAGGTCAACTTTATATTCTGCCATTTGATTTTGATCAGCTCTCACTTTACACGCCTCAAGCAACTTCTATTTGATCCATTTACATCTGTCTCCAAAGTGGCAAACTAAAGAAACTTGACAAATGATGTTTATTTTAGAAAACTTTTGCACTCCGCTCAAGTTCCCAGTGCTCCACGGGCATTATATTTAGTCATCAAAGTTGTTGTCTTTTTCTTTTGATTTATGTTAGGCTCATTTTTCAAAGCCCACGATTTAACCGACTTGAACATGCAAAGGTGAAAATTATTGTGTCATTTAATTGATGCAAGGAACACACTAATAAAGCACCAGATCATTCAGCAATGCCTGTCCGGTGCACTTTCACTGAAAGGATTTGCACATTTACACCAAATCATTTTGAGCATTTGGGGGAGGGACGGAGGGCCAGGTTCGTGCAGGGGACCGACTTGGGTCGTGGAGTGAGGGCGGACCTGGACCGTGGGTGGAGCAGGCTGTGCAGGCGACCAGGGCGGAGCAGGCTGTGCAGGCGACCAGGCAGAGACGACCCTTCAGGCGGCCTGGGCGGAAACGACCCTTCAGACGGCCAGGGCGGAGACGACCCCTCGGGCGGCCAGGGCGAAGCAGACGACCCATCGTGCGGCCAGGGCGAAGCAGACGACCCATCGGGCGGCCAGGGCGAAGCAGACGACAGTCCATCGGGTGGCCAGGGCGAAGCAGACGACAGTCCATCGTGGGGGAAGGGCGGTGAAGACCCTTCGGGTGGCCAGGGCGGTGAAGACCCTTCGGGCAACCCCGGCTCAGGAACAGCGGACCCTGGCTCAGGAACAGCAGACCCCGGCTCGGGAACAGCAGACACCGGCTCGGGAGCAGCAGACACCGGCTCGGGAGCAGCAGACACCGGCTCGGGAGCAGCAGACACCGGCTCGGGAGCAGCAGACACCGGCTCGGGAGCAGCAGACACCGGCTCGGGAGCAGCAGACACCGGCTCGGGAGCAGCAGACACCGGCTCGGGAGCAGCAGACACCGGCTCGGGAGCAGCAGACACCGGCTCGGGAGCATCATACACCGGCTCGGGAACAGACGACACCGGCTCGGGAACAGACGACACCGGCTCGGGAACAGACGACACCGGCTCGGGAACAGACGACACCGGCTCGGGAACAGACGACACCGGCTCGGGAACAGACGACACCGGCTCGGGAACAGACGACACCGGCTCGGGAACAGACAACACACACACTGGCTCCAGCGGTGAAGGAAACTCTTGGCTGGACGGGACCAGTGGCGAAGGAAACTCTGCGCTGGACGGGACCAGCGGTGTAAGAAACTCTGGGCTGGACGGGACCAGTGGCGAAGGAAACTCTGGGCTGGACGGAACCAGCGGCGAAGGAAACTCTGGGCTGGGTTCATGGGCTGTCGCTGATGTGTGTGCTGCCCACACACACAAAACCGCCATGGACACCACAATGAGCGCTGTGTCTTCCAGAGCAGACTCAAGTGCGGCGTGTTCAGTCTCTGGCGGGCAGGTGATTGGCTCCGGTTCTGGCGAACAGGCGACGGGCTCAGGCTCTTGATCGAAGACTGGCTCTGGCTCTTGCTCGAAGACTGGCTCTGGCTCTTGCTCGAAGACTGGCTCTGGCTCTTGCTCGAAGACTGGCTCTGGCTCTTGCTCGAAGACTGGCTCTGGCTGGATGTGGCTGACGTGAAGCTCTGGCTGGACGTGGCTGACGTGAAGCTCTGGCTGGACGTGGCTGACGGGAAGCTCTGGCTGGACGTGGCTGACGTGAAGCTCTGGCTGGACGTGGCTGACGTGAAGCTCTGGTTGGACGTGGCTGACATGAAGCTCTGGCTGGACGTGGCTGACGTGAAGCTCTGGCTGGACGTGGCTGACGTGAAGCTCTGGCTGGACGTGGCTGACGTGAAGCTCTGGCTGGACGTGGCTGACGTGAGGCTCTGGCTGGACGTGGCTGACGTGAAGTTCTGGCTGGACGTGGTTGACGTGAAGCTCTGGCTGGACGGTCTCTGGGATGAATCTCCTTTCACAAACGGAGAGCGCCTCTCTCCAGTTCAAACCTGATAAATCGGGCAGCTCCCTTGGGTTGACCTCATTAGCCCCCAGCCGGTAACATAACTTGATCGCCTCGTCCCCCAGGGAGCAGGAGGCAGCAAGTGAAGCAAAACCCCAGGTGAACTGGAACAAATCTTGGCTATCCAGGGCCAAGGCCGCGATCCGTCCAGCGAACTCCAGGCTCATGCTGGGGAGATCAGGCGGGATCTGTGCTGCTGGATTCATTTGTGGTCGGTCGTTCTGTAACAATGGCAGGAGGAATGAAGCAGAGAGCGAATCCAAATGCAAGCACTTTAATAAAACAAACAGGTAATCCAATGGAAAACTCAGAATAAGGCACACAGGACACAGAACAAGGAACTGGGAACATCTCACATCAAACAACGGCCGACAAACACCAACTGAAGAACAAGGGTATAAATACACAGGCAAACAAGCTAAACAAGATAACAAGGGGGCGTGGCTAATCAGAAACACATGGGGAGACTAATCAACAAAACGGGGAACAGCTGAACATGAAAAGACAGGGAAACACATGACAGACAAAAACAAGGAACAAAACACCAAAGCCACACGTGACAGAACATATGATACAATGATAATGATCTATAGTGCATAATAGTAGTATTGTACTGACGCTAAAGGTCCTTGCACACTAAGTCCGAAATTCTCTTCCAAAATTTTTGCACGTTAAAAATAAATACGACCTCACATTGTGTCAATCACGTATACACACTGCCTCCGAAACTTTCATCCGTCATAAAAAATCGATCGGGTTCGATTTTCTGCGTTTTTTGCATTCATAGCAAGTATTTTGAGAGGTGTTTTGACAATTGAGCCACCGAATGACGAAAAAATGAAATACTAAAGTTTCGGACTCAGTGTGCAAGGACCTTAACAAGGTTGTGCTGTTGAGGCTCGTGCAGCCTCTCGAGGAGAAATCGAAACAAATGAGCGCAGTTTTATAACAGTCTATAAGCGCAGCACACACAAAGAAACTCAGTTAACATACTGCGGTAAAAATTCAAAATGTGGAGTTTTTATATTTATAACATATGATAGAGTTCAGCAAAATCACACGACCAAGATTGCTGAATATCACGATTGAAAATGTGACACTGATTTCATATGACAGTTCAATAAACAAGTAATTAATATTAAGTCACTTACATTTTATACGAAATATTGACTGTTTTTTTCTATTTTAGCAGCGAAAATAGTTCCAATCCAAACAAAGATCACAGCATAGTGCATCACACAGCAACTCAATCAGGTTTTGAATGATTCAGTGTTTTGAATGAATCGGTTGAGTCAAAGTTTCAATGACCCATTCATTAACATCTGTCTCATTCTTGATGAATCAGCCGTTTGAATGAATGAATCAATGACTCGCTTAATATGGCCGCTTATCACCTACATTTCCACGCTCACTATCGACAAACAAATCAAATCTGTTTACAAATTTTTTTTTTAAATCAGACCAAACACATTTTTATTTTTATTCAGGAGTTATGTATATACAAAATGATAACTTTTGATAACAGTAGCTTATTTATAAAAAATATATATTGAGCAAATTGGCGTCAGGGAGAAAAGTTCCCTGCTGTTGCTTCACAGCATAAAGGTCCCTGGTTCGAGCCAGGAGTCCTTTCTGTGTGGAGTCTGCATGTTCTCCCCATGTTATCGTAGGTTTCCTCCGGGTAGCTACTCCGGTTTCCCCCCACAGTCCAAAGACATGCAGGTTATGTGCTTTGGAGAGTCAAAAAAATCACGTACTGTATGTGGGATTTTTTGAGTAAATCCCTGTGATGGACTGGCCATCTGGTTCAGGGTGATTTCCCCTGCTTCTGGCCTAAAGAAACTGGGATAGCCTCCAGCCCTATGACCCTAGAAGGTCATATAAGGAATAGAGAAATAGATTGCTGCTGTAATGGAACCTTAAGGATGCTTTCCTGTCACATTTCACAAATGCACACTTCAGTTAGCCAACAGAATGCAGGTTAATGGGTTTACATACCGGGCGAAATTGAGGAAATGGGCAAAATTCGAACTGTTTATGACTCTGATAAAGGAAAACATGCATTGTCGGCATATTGAGCATTAAGTGTATTAAGGGTTAAGAATGTGCATGTAAACACACTAAAATACACAAAATTATATATAGTTGCTTTAATTTAAATATTTATTATTACATTATTAAAATCAAAAGTTTTAATATTATTATAATTATTTAATTATTTAATTTATTTATTTATTTTTATTTAATTCTTTATTTGACAGGGACAATGGAAAGTAAAAAAACTGCCCCAGAATAAGCTACAAAGCTAAATTTAATCTGCTGTCCCTGGGCAGGAGAGTACCAATTCACATTACATACCAAAAAATCAAAAGATCTTTACATACGATAAAATCCCCCCACAAATAAAAAAATCCATCACATAACAATAAAAACTGCAATCCAAATAACTACCGAATATCCACCAATATACATACTACAAGACATCACACAATGTTACAAATTCAATCCCCAAAAATTATAAATCCATAACAAAACACAAAAATATTCAATAATTACAAACCTAAATATGACCTCAGGTCATATTAATTGGACCAGAGCTAACATTAACTAACAATGAACAGTTGTGTTTGTATTACCTAACGTTGACAAAGATGAATAATTACTGTAACAAAGGAGTAGCTCCGTGTTAGTTCATTTTAGTTGGGACCTTATTTTTTTAAGTGTTTCCAAAATCTCTTATGGAGCCAATGATTTAGTTTTTACTGCTCTAACGCAACTGCATAAATGATCACAAAATCCAAGAGTTCTTCTAAACAGTGTTGTTTCACAGCTGCTAGTAATGCATCTCCTTGACTTATTACCAGACATACAGCATAAACACCATTTGTCAGACAAAAAAGAACATCCCCAAGCGTAAAGCACAATATTATAAAGATGTTATTACCCCATGTTCCTTTAGGGATTAGAAAATAAATTACAGTGGACAGAGGAACATGTTAGTATCTATTAAGGCGGTGTGTGTAGTACCTCTGTGAGGTGATGAGGCTCTATACGTCTGAAGGAAGAGTGTTTTCCCATCCCAGTATCTGAATCCTGCTAATGTGCTTGGCTGCCTGACTTTTATAGTTTATTGATGGTCAGTATATCTGTCATCGTAAAGAAGCGATTAGCATCAGCATGTTGTGAGGAGAGATGGGGACATGAGATTTTCTCTCGAGCTTTAAGGGCAGTTATAATAGAATCTTTTTTTTTTCAGTATGTGATGCTTTTTCTCATTTGAGTTATCACCAATTTTTTTTTTTTTTTTTTTACTGAAAGCAGAAATATTGTAAACGGACCTGTAAACAGCCCTGCAAAGGCAAAAGACCGTAACTTCGTTTTTGGTAGAAAATGAGTTATTGATATTTTTGGCACATTCAAGACCTCCTTTATCATGTGGATAAGTATCTTGAGTCAATTCCGTTGTTTTTTCGAGAAAATAATGGGTTGTCTTAACAGTAACTTCCAAAAGCCCATGAAAAACCATGCTGTGCAATTTGGGTTTGCTATTTTGGGAAACATGTTGGTGTGAAACATTCATTTGGAAACCATTTCTTGATTTCTCATTATGTGTAATTGTGGAAGAAATTCATTTAACAAATTAATAACTGTGGAATTTGTACGTGGTGATCTCGGAGGACTTTTAATGCAATTAATAACTTCAGAGAATATTGGAAGTTCAATGTTTTGTCCTTTAGCGTATGTTTAGTCTAGGATGTGTTTTCTAGGTTAGATTTTGTAATTTTGGTCTTGTTTCCATAATATTATTTTCTATATTTCTGTTTCTCAGACAGGTTTATGATAAGCATGTGTTAGCTGTGTAATTGGGTAGTTAGGGTTAAGGTTACCAATCTAGGGCTCCCTTTCGAGGGAACTCAACGCTGTGTCAGTTGCTGACGCTATGGAGGAACTAAGTGTCTGATGCATAGGGTTGGGTACCGAAACGCGGTGCCAATAGGGAACCGGTTCCGACGTAAACGGTAGTAACCAGACCGAATAAGAACAAAAATTTCGGTGCCTGATTTCGGTCCCTGACTCTCTGTGTCATAAGGCGCACACACGCAAGGTCTCTCGCTCTCTTCCTCTCCTTCTCCGCCGTGCGCGCACTATACGGTTTGGAGCACAGTCTGTTCCGCTCGCTCTAGATTGCGGGAGATTTTAACTAATTTGCGGGCATCAAGGAGCCGTTATCAATATGCGGGAGACTCCCGGAACGTCTGCTGATAGCGAGGGGATTAATGAAGATGCCGAAGACAAAACGCTCCAAGGTTTGGCTGCATTTCACGTGTAAAATTACGCGTCAGAACGCCCTCTGGGTGTGCCGATTGTCTGAAGCCATATAGAATCACGCCAATCCATTGTCTGATGGCGTGGGCGCCGCCTCGACGCGCGCGCATCATCTGCTCCTCAAATTTCTCTGCCGAAAAAGGAAGCTTGTCGGCAGCGCGAGGATCTTGGCAGCGAACGCAGCGACTCGTTCCCTATTCAGAGAACATAGGTTACACCAGTAACCAGAGACATTCTCTTTCATAGGTTCACTCACCGCTGCGTAGCTAAGAGACGCAGCGGGAACGAAATACCAAACTTGCCAAGCTAAGCGCTGCCGTAACTAGTGCAACGACCAGATAACTTATATGACAAGCAGACAAAACATGGGAACCTGGAGCCATGTCGAGATTAGATTACCCTGGTAGTAATCTCTATTAATCTTCAGTATTATTACATTGTTTGATTCAATATTGTTTTATTTGATATTATGTAAATGTGAATTCTTATTTTATATTGGTTTATTTATTATTACCATATGTTACTTGTATTTATAGCCTATTGTTTAAAGATTTAAGTTAATATTGTGTCCAGTTTGGCCCTGTAAATAGAAGGGTATTATTTTTTTGACAAAAGTGTGTGCGGTTTCGTTTTCTTAAGCACCGTTTCAAGAACCGTTTAAAAAATACCGAGTAGGTACTGGTATCGGATAAAACCCAACCGATACCCAACCCTACTGATGCACGTGTGAAATCACACCAATCCTATTAGTAGTCGTATGAAGTCACATGGAGCAACTGTGCGTATAGAAGAGCACCTGGATTACATGCCATCAGCTTTATTGTCTTCAGGAAGCCACTTGTTTGTGTGCTGGTGAAAGAAAGCAATGTGTGTGAGTGTCATAAAAAGCAACAAAAAAAAAACATTGCAGTTCAGAAAGTGTGCATCACCATACCTCCGTTTTGTAACGCCTGGCGATGCAGACGATTTATGTGTTGTCAGTTTAGGAGTGTAGCACGCTCGTTCAGCCCTTATAGGGCTGTATGCACTCAATACGACCAGTGGCTCTCTTCATGAGAGATGGGAGCCAAGCTTCTGTGGCTTACGGTTCCAGCTCCCTGTCTGCTGAGCTGGTGCAGTGGCTGCGATCATGGGGATTGCAGAAGGAGCTGGCGGAGGCGCTCGAAGGGGTTTCTCTTGCTTCTGACGGTGTTGCAAGCCTACCAAGCCAAGCTCCTCAAAGATCTGGACTAGGGTGAGGGATTGTCCCCCGAGGAGGTCACAGAACTGTGCACGGCCATAGAGTTAGCCCTCCATGCCACCAAGTAAGTGGCCTGCTTTATCGGCCACTCTATGGCTGTGATGGTGGCATATGTGGCTAAATCTGTCGGCATCAAGCAGTGTGATAAGACTATTCTCCTTGATGCCCCACACCCACTCTCTGGACTTTTTGGAAGTTCATACCTCGTCAGGTCCAGGCTCCTCCTGGTTCCTCAGATCCTTCTTCAGGGATGAGTTTCTGGATGGACGGTCAGAAGGCGTGCGAGTATAGGGCAGAGACGCCGCGGCAGGAGGAGCCCGAAATCTAACCTGAGGGCCGTAATTTCGGCCAAGAGAAAGGAGAAGATATTCGTTTTTGTCATTCAGAACTGTTTTTATCTCACCCATCGCCCTCCCAAATGATCAGATTGGGCCATTAAAGCTGGGTGATACACTCCCCTCTTCTCTAATCTGTCATCCTCCCCAATCTTTCAGATTGGGTATTAAAGAAGGGCTATGCTCCTTATGAATATCTGTAAGGTTGAGTTTGACATAAAAATCTGTCACTCTCCCCAGTTCATGGACAGGGTTGTGCTCCATGGCAGGTATCCCTATGAGTATAGAGATTAACAGGTGAAGTCCAATATGGTCTACGTCAACTCTCTCACTTGTCACCCTCTCCAGTGTTTTGAATTGGAGCTTAAAGCAGGGTTATAGGCTCCCATTACAAGGGTTGCTTAGAAAACTCATTGTTATATGTAGACAGATGAGAGCTGAAAGGGACCCTTTCAAGTTGCCCTCACCAATTTATCTGATTGGGTTAATAAAGCAGAGCTATGCACTTTTGTGAATGGGTTCATGCCCATTCCCAGGCTAGTTAAAGGTCAGAGCAGGGCTTTTGACAGGGTGAAATGGTCTGCATAGCGGTTATTGATCCATTCTCTTTATTAAGACTGGACAAAACATAGAAGCTGAGTGGTTAGTGGAGGTTATGATAATATGCGAATATGCAGAGTTGCTGTAAGAGACTCCATACTTCATCTACAGTGTATTGCCTGGTTAGGCAACTGGGGTTTCTATAGAGCAAGGCTCTGGTGCCACAAGATGCATCCTATTTGGTTTCTGATCCTTATATGCTGGGCCAAGCACCATCGAGTTCTTCGGTTCTTAGCCTGACAAGATTGTGCTTGGTGAAAACTTTCACAGCCCACAGGGAGGCATTGGTCAGCATAGCATAGTGGGTGTTAACATCCCCATAGCGTCAGCAACTGACGCAGCGTTGAGTTTCATGACCCTTTCATAGAATAGATTTTCCTACCATTGGAGCCATTTAAGATTGATGTAGCAAAGCTGTTATTGTTAACTAAATCTAAATGTCACGTCTTGTTTTGGTTCATGTTTCATGTCTTGTCATGTGATTCCCTTGCCCTCATGTGATCCTGCCATGTGCTTCCCTAGTCTTTTGTGTTTAGTAGTCATTGGTTAATTGTCTAAATCATGTTCACAGGTGTGTCTCGTTTAGTCATTAGTAGTCTGTATTTAAGCCCTTATGTTTGCCATGTGTCTTAGTCAAGTATTGTTTTGTGTAACCACTGTAGGTAAGTGCCATGTCCATGTCCATGTCCATGTCCATGTCCATGTCCATGTCCATGTCCATGTCCATGTCCAGAGTTTCATGGCACGTCATGCCTTTGTTTTATGATTGAACTTGTTTTGAATAACATTAAACTGTATTTGGGTTCTGCAAACTTACCTCCAGTGGATCAATGTTACACTAAAACTAAATAAAAAAAAAATAAAAAAAACTTTTTGTTAATTGAAATAAAATTGAAATAGACTGAAATACGCTGTTAAACTGAAAAAAATGGTAACATCTAATTAACTGGTTTTATTCAAGTCAAAAACCATTGAATCATCTAAAAAACTATTGATTTATGTACAGTAACATGATTTCTATATAAGTGTATATCACAATTTCCTTTGCAATTTCTCAATTAATATGAGGTCATAAATATTGCATACACAATAGTTATAGAGGATTTTAACTGTGGTTTACAATAGTTTTATATCAATTACAAGATGCCACAGTGCTGTACGCTACCGAAAACAGCTTGAAATTTCACATCGACCATCTACATGCTAAAGTCAGTCTTAGCAATCTGCTCTTTCTGGCGGTCAAAGCAGACATCGGCCAACCTCCGGTCACGCGTGCATCCCAGTTTCCCCGAAGCATCCCGGGTCACAGAGCCTCTTTGCTTGTCATTAGCTCAGTGCTACACTGATGAGTGTTGACAGACATCTAGACTTCAGCCCTTCACGTGGCTCTCTCAGGTTCCTCTGGGAGTCCCATGGCTTGGATGCAGTTCCAGGTCACTAAGTCAAGGTGAGCTTCCCACACACACTCACCATCACACACACGTCGCCTCTGTGAGCTTGAAGAAATGTCAGCGTGTCCCAGGAGGAGCTGGCTAATGTCAGGACTGGCATCTGGCACGATGCAGGCCAAGTGGAGCTCCAGTCCAGCTGTGCATGATTCTGTGATTCGACTAATTGTGACGTTATTGATTGCTGTACCGAACCTCCACTTTTCCCTGGATAAGGAAGATTGATAGACTTGTCATTTTGTCATCAAGGTAAAAATGTCTGACCCTTCTGTAGTTATTTCAGGGCTCTTTTTTTTCTTAGGGGAATTGCGCTTCAAGAGCACATGACAACATGCACATGCATATTTTTTGTGCATGCATAATAATATTTGTAGACACAAACTAAAGGTTTGTGTATATATAATAAAACACCTTTATACATATTTTTGCACGCACAGATTGTTATATTGCTGATGTAATGAAAAAATTGTGTATTAATGTCATTTGTGTTCCTGTGGAGTTCCTGTTGCTCATCTAGTAGAGAATCATGTCTTGGGTTTGGCTTTGGATAAAAGCGCTCTACAAAAAAAAAAAAAAAAAAATATTTATTAATTTTAAGATTTATGTATTTGAATTGCATATAAAATTTTCACCCACTTGGATTACACAGTTTTAACAAATAAATGTAATGTGATGCATAAAATAGTACTAATATCAATTATCAGGTGTATATATTTATCATCAATAAATCCAATTTGTTTAACTAATTGTATATTGTTTGTTCCACAGCAAGTCATATTTTAACCATGTTCATACTTTTTAACTGAATATATTTTATTGTTTTCATATTGAACAGATTTATGGTGATTCTAAAAAATATGTTTGAGTGCATCTGCCAAAATTAGTAATGCACCAAAACACAATATAATTTTGTTTCTTAATCTCACTGTAATATTAAATAAATTATTTTAATTTTGATATTTTGAACACACGCTACATTTTGAAAACAAGAGAAAAAACTATCAGTGTTTGCATTAAATATGATTTAACCTGGATCAATTCATGTTTACACTGCTTTTACATGTAGAAGTTTCTTTTATCTGATCTGTTAAAGTTGTTTATCTTTCAGCCTGAATCTCTGGATTTTAAAGACAGTTTTAATGAAATTGCATCCCTGCATTATTGCTAAAGTGTGAAAGAAATTGCACTTCATTGCAACCTCACTGCAACATCTTTAGAGTAAATCTGTAATTCAATAAGAAACATGTACTGTACATATAACTACATTTGTGAGTTCAGGGGATATGGTGTCTTAAACAGCCAGCCGTACCTGGGATATTCCATTCAATTACTTATACTGCACACAATTAATAGAAATCAACCCACTACTGTATAAACACAGATCTATGCAAAGTGTTATACATGAGGCTCCATGGTGTTTATAAGAGTTACATGGCTAATCATTATCAGCAAAGCAAATTCGGTATTAGCAAAATGTCCTTTAAATATAGACGTGTGCAGCCCATTCGCAATTATTGTCTGTAAATGACCCACAATACGTCTAAATGCAGAAATTCTTAGATCCTGTTTGGGATCCTATAACAAATCAAAGCCTTATAGAGTTCATGAATTAAGTTGTCTTGGAGTCAGAAGACTGTAATGTTGGTGAAATGAACAGAAAGACATTCATCTCATGTGACTAAGCTGAAATGCTGAATTGATTCACTAAAGGCCAGCCATGTGCGAAGCTGAGTTATATTGCATGTGGAAGAGCAATATAGGAAACTGATTCAGCTGCTTTATTGAGCGAAGTTCAGTTTGGTGGATTTACCCTTGTGCAATTTCATGGAAAACTAAAGGAAATCTACATCACATATTCTAAAGAAAATGAGAGTGAGAACCGATGACTTTCAAAAGTATTTAGTAATATATAGTTCAGGTGTTCAGGGGCATTTCTTCCTGTCTGGCGTGAAAGAGTCCCTCTCACGTCTGTGTGATCTTCTGAGGTCTCGTGTCTAAAACTTTGCGTAGATTTAAATTTTAAAATTGTGCGTAGCCTATACATAAAAGGAAGCATGAATATTTTCAGATTTGCCCTTATCAGAACCTGTGCAAATTTCCCTTTATAAATTCTAATCAGCAGACAATTGTGCGTACACGTAAACAAAAAAAGCCTACCTTCAATTTTTAAGTACAATCAACTTGAATGTTTAAGTCATTTCAACTTAAATTACATTAAACTGGCTTAAATGGATAGTTCACCCAAAAATGTAAATTCTGTCAGTATTTACTCTCCCTCATGTTGTTCCAACCCCATAAGATCTTCGTTCATCTTCAGAACACGAATATTTTTGATGAAATCTGAGAGCTGGATCACTCCTCCATCTTCGGAATGGATCACTCCTCCATCTTCATAGGCTTCTTCAGGGATTGAAACTTGCCAGCCCATAAAAGTTATTAAAGACATCGTTAAAATAGTCCAAGTGACTACAGTGGCTCATTCTTAAGTTTATCAAGCGACGAGAATACTTTTTGTGCGCAAAAACAAACAAAAATAACTACTTTATTTCAACCATTCATTTCCTTCTCTGTGGGCCTCGAGTCAGTTAGCGTAGTGTGATTGCGTAGAGCTACGTCACACGTAGGCTCACTATTGGCCGACGCTGGTCATGTGTGTGATGCGTGTGACGAAAAACACAGAAGCGTTGCGCTGTTACACTAGTGAACTCACTCGAGGCTCACAGAGAAGGAAATGAATAGTTGAAATAAAGTCGTTATTTTTGTTTGTTTTTGCGCACAAAAAGTATTCTCGTCGCTTGATAAACTTAAGAATGAGCCACTGTAGTCACTTGGACTATTTTAACGATGTCTTTAATAACTTTTCGGGGCCGTCAAGTTTCAATCCCTGAAGAAACCTATGGACTAATATGGAGGAGTGATCCAGCTCTCAGATTTCATCAAAAATATCTTAATTTGTGTTCCGAAGATGAACGAAGGTCTTACAGGGTTGAACAACATGAGGGAGAGTAATTACTGACAGAGTTTTCATTTTTGGGTGAACTAACCCTTTAAAAAGTGAGTCAAAACCTATATATCTCTATCTCTGCCTTTCTGGGTGTAATGGGTGGAGCTGGACATCATTTATACCACCTGTAAATATTTGTAATTGTTTTAAACAAACCATTTATGCAGATCTGCCTATGAAGTAAACATATATTTTATAATATTTCAATATTTTTACAGATACTTATTTTGCAGTGTGATAAATTCTATAAATTGTCTGACTTCAGTGTATAAACTTATAAACTTAACATAATAAACATAAATTGTCTGACATCAGTGTATCACTGGCAGAACATTTTAAAATAAAATCTGTAAATCTTACAGTTTTATTTATAAATCCTGATATGAGTGTGTTCAATGTTTACACATCAGGCCCCTGGTCTGTAGATATGGCTAAGATCCCTCCTTCTACAACGGCTTTTATTCATAAGTGAAGATTATGAAGGGCAGCAGCTAAGTGAAGATTATGTGAAGATTATAAAGGACAGCAGCTAACAGGTCAAAGAAGAAATAATCAAAACAGTAATGCAAATGCTACAGCTAAATAGCTGGTAAAACAAAGATTATGGTAAATACTGTAATGTATCATCACATAATGTAGGCCTGCGAGGCTGAGGAGGAGTAACTCGATCGCAAAAGGAGAAGATTGACTATTTTCCATGCAGTTGAATAGAGCCTGAAGTTTTCAAGCTTCAAAATAGTTATCCGATCTCACTCCCAAGTCCAATAGAAATGCACATCACTGTGCTGATGCCAAAAGTGCCCTCTAGTATCTTTATTGCGACACGGCCAGTAACCCATTGATTTCAATGAGAAAGCTTTGGCATCATTGCACTGATGCAAAGGGCATGGAAATTTTATTGTGATGAAATTATGTAATGGGGAATAATGTTGTCATCATGACATGATGGGCCAGATTTACTAAACAGGGCAGATTAGCATGAAAGCGCAATCTCATTAAAGTGCCAATGGGACTGTAAGTTTCTGCGGTTGATCTACTGATCATGCACAAATAAAAGAACAGTGACACAGTAGCTCATTTCCATAATGACCAACACAATCTACCAATCGCAGTGTTAATTCACTTGGGTCACATACAAGCAGAGCTGATGATAATGCAGGTGATATACTAACAACACAGGTGCTGCAAATTAAAAATAAAGTGGCTTGGCAAACAACATGTTCGTATAACGTCTTTCTGCGGTTCCTTCTCTTTAAAGGGATAGTTCACCCAAAAATTTAAATTAGCCCAAGATTTACTCGGCCTCAGGTCATCCTAGGTGTATATGACTTTCTTCTTTCAGACGAATACAATCAGAGTTATATTAAAAAATGTCCTGGCTCTTCCAAGCTTGGCAATGGTAGTGAATGGCTGTTTCTGTTCTGAAGTCCATAAAAGTGCATCTGTCCATGATAAAAGTGCATCTGTCCATCATAAAAGTGTATCTATCCATGATAAAAGTGCATCTATCCATCATAAAAGTGCATCTGTCCATGATAAAAGTGCATCTGTCCATCATAAAAGTGTATCTATCCATGATAAAAGTGCATCTATCCATCATAAAAGTGCATCTATCCATGATAAAAGTGCATCTATCCATCATAAAAGTGCATCTATCCATCATAGAAGTGCATCTTTCCATTATAAAAGTTATCTATCCATCATAAAAGTTTATCTATCCATCATAAAAGTGCATCTATCCATTATAAAAGTTATCTATCCATCATAAAAGTATCCATCATAAAAGTGCATCTATACATCATAAAAGTGCATATATCCATGATAAAAGTGTATCTATCCATCATAAAAGTGCATCTATCCATCATAAAAGTGCATCTGTCCATTATAAAAGTTATCTATCCATCATAAAAGTATCTATCCATCCTAAAAGTGCATCTATCCATCAATAAAGTTATCTATCCATCATAAAAGTGCATCTGTCCATCATAAAAGTGTATCTATCCATCATAAAAGTGCATCTATCCATCATAAAAGTGCATCTATCCATCATAAAAGTGCTTCTATCCATCATAAAAGTGCATCTATCCATCATAAAAGTGCATCTATCCATCATAAAAGTGCTTCTATCCATCATAAAAGTGCATCTATCCATCATAAAAGTGCATCTATCCATCATAAAAGTGCATCTATCCATCATAAAAGTGCTTCTATCCATCATAAAAGTGCATCTATCCATCATAAAAGTGCATCTATCCATCATAAAAGTGCATCTATCCATGATAAAAGTGCATCTATCCATCATAAAAGTGCATCTATCCATCATAAAAGTGCATCTGTCCATCATAAAAGTGTATCTATCCATCATAAAAGTGCATCTATCCATCATAAAAGTGCATCTATCCATCATAAAAGTGCTTCTATCCATCATAAAAGTGCATCTATCCATCATAAAAGTGCATCTATCCATCATAAAAGTGCATCTATCCATCATAAAAGTGCTTCTATCCATCATAAAAGTGCATCTATCCATCATAAAAGTGCATCTATCCATCATAAAAGTGCATCTATCCATCATAAAAGTGCTTCTATCCATCATAAAAGTGCATCTATCCATCATAAAAGTGCATCTATCCATCATAAAAGTGTATCTATCCATCATAAAAGTGTATCTATCCATCATAAAAGTGTATCTATCCATCATAAAGTGCATCTATCCATCATAAAAGTGTATCTATCCATCATAAAAGTGCATTTAAAAGTGCATCTATCCATCATAAAAGTGCTTCTATCCATCATAAAAGTGCATCTATCCATCATAAAAGTGCATCTATCCATCATAAAAGTGTATCTATCCATCATAAAAGTGCATCTATCCATCATAAAAGTGCATCTATCCATCATAAAAGTGCATCTATCCATCATAAAAGTGCTTCTATCCATCATAAAAGTGCATCTATCCATCATAAAAGTGCATCTATCCATCATAAAAGTGTATCTATCCATCATAAAAGTGCATCTATCCATCATAAAAGTGTATCTATCCATCATAAAAGTGCATCTATCCATCATAAAAGTGTATCTATCCATCATAAAAGTGCATTTAAAAGTGCATCTATCCATCATAAAAGTGCTTCTATCCATCATAAAAGTGCATCTATCCATCATAAAAGTGCATCTATCCATCATAAAAGTGTATCTATCCATCATAAAAGTGCATCTATCCATCATAAAAGTGCATCTATCCATCATAAAAGTGCATCTATCCATCATAAAAGTGTATCTATCCATCATAAAAGTGCATCTATCCATCATAAAAGTGTATCTATCCATCATAAAAGTGCATTTAATAGTGCATCTATCCATCATAAAAGTGTATCTATCCATCATAAAAGTGCATTTAATAGTGCATCTATCCATCATAAAAGTGCTTCTATCCATCATTAAAGTGTATCTATCCATCATTAAAGTGCATCTATCCATCATTAAAGTGCATCTATCCATCATAAAAGTGCTCCACACTGCTCCGGGGGGTTAATAAAGGCCTTCTGAAGTGAAGCGATGCGTTTGTGTAAGGAAAATATTCCTATTGTACGAGTTACAAAGTAAAATTCTAGCTTCAGGCCATACGAACATACGCAGTCTACTTACGCCTAAACTGCAACTTGCGCAATTCACGACTTCAGAAGTAGCATAAATATCAGCAGTACGTCGCATTACTCGAATAAGTGCCTCCTTTAGGCCTACGCGCAATCCGTATGTTCATTTGGCAGGAAGCTAGTTATTTTACTTTATAAAGTTTAAAATATGGATATTATTTTTCTTACACAAACGCTTCACTTCAGAAGTCTACTAATACTCTAATGAGAGTTAGTTGACAAAGTTACTTATAGTCAACAGAATGTTCGAAAGGGACCATCAAAATAAAGTGTTACCAAAAAGTTAAAGTAAATATTTATATTGTTAAAAAAATATATTGTTTTAACTATATAATAACTGAGTATCAAATCATCATATTAGAATGATTTCTGAAGGACCATGTGACACTGAAGTCGATAAAATAAATGATGACTTCAACCGATTTTTAAAGGCAGCATTTGTAACCTTTGCTGCCTCTGATATCCCACAATCCTGTGCTTTCCATTCAATGACAGTTAAGCTAAAAAAATAAAGATTATGTATAAAAGTTGTGGTTGGTGTCAGTTGTATATTTTTGACCAACTTTTTCAACTACGTCAACTTATTCTCCTAACCCAAACACATAATCGTAACCTAACAGACTACTTACAGTCTACTAATACTTTAATGAGAGTTAGTTGACATGTAGGTGCAAGGTTACTTTAGTCAGTAGAATGTCTAATGGGGACCATCAAAATAAAGTGTAACTGGATATTTTTAGGAACTGGACGAATTATGAGCCGCGTTTCCATTACCCTTCAAATTGTGCGAATTGAAAATACGCCCAATGGAAACATGTCAATTACTCAAAAACTCCCATTTATCGCAAAAAAGTTTTTACGCTCGCATGAGGTGGTTTTTCAGGCAATTCGAAAAAGAAATATTTCGCAAAACTGCAATGGAAACAGTTCTTGTGCATTTACAGTCACCTGACGTAGATGGTGCGGTATGTTTGGACAGAATACGAGACAGAGTTCTTTATTAAATTCATAAAAGACAAAATAATTACAGGAATACTGGACTCTAAACCTCAAAGAAATGCCACAATCAAGATCTTGAAGCAGAAATGAGGGAGAAACACCCAGAAACTCCTCATATGAGCCGCTCTCAATATAATGCTCTTTCCTTGCCATTAATTCCGGATAACACACACACACACACGCCTCCTTCGATTGATAATAATGGGCAGTACGGTGGCTGGGATATACATAAACCTACTAACGTCCGTTGACATGATTTTTGGAATGACTTATCGCGAGAGGAAAAAAATTAAGTTTTAGTCGCATAACATCGGTTAATGGAAACGCCGTCATTTCAATATCGTTTTTTTGTCGACATTTAGAAAAAAATCGCTAAAATTTTGCGCAAATCTGTAATGGAAACGCACCTATGGGAGTTGCAATAAAAGTGCTTCAGAGCACATTTGGCGTCTGTATAGGGATGTGCATTTCTCTTGGACACGGGGCCGTATACACCTGTTGAAAATGAGATAATTTGTCATTTTTGGTTGAACTTTTCCTTGAATTAATTGATTTCTATAAGAAAGTAAACATACTGTAGGTGGGCTTTGTACCTAAGTCTAATTATTGCACATTTCCATCATGAAGCAGCACAAAGACAGTTGCATGAACATTTGCAGTTGTGGATTGTTCTGCAAACAAGCAAATGACAGTTTCATTTCACAGCAAAAATTGCTCAGAGTACAAAAAAAAAAGTGTTGAAAAGATAACAGATTATGTTTACCTCCCGAAAACAGCTTATCAAAGCATCATTAAGCCAGTCAGCGCTCACTCCCCTATATCAGGAGCTAATGATCCGTGTAATGTCTCTGCTTTCCCCACGGATGTTTCTCTTTCTGCGCGACGCAATTTGGCATGAGATGTGCATCCAGACACGGATGACCTTTTTGTGAGGATTCGAAGTCCTTCTATGAAGAGCATGACCTCTGTATGAAGTGCAGTGGTACAACTGGAAGACTCGGACCACCGCTTCTGTTTCCATATGAAATCGAGAAAAAAAGTCAGAGCATTTTTAAAATAGTGTGTGTATTCAATAAAAGCTTGACTTATGTACTGGGTGTACATATGGTAGGAAAATTAAGCAATTAACCTTTTTTTGCAAGTGTGCCCTTTCACTGGAGTTGTGTAATTAGATGGGTTAGTGAGTGTGAAGATAAGGTAATCACATCACACCCCTGCAGACTCAAATGCCACTGATTACTGGCCAACTCTGCCACCTGCGCATCCCCAGAATGACCGGAAAACTTTTTCCTGTTTCAGCCGAGTCCCCTTTATTTGTTCTATGAAGAACACATGGTCATTGCACACGACCGGATTATATTTCATATACATTTCGGCTGAATTTCGTATACTCACATAAGTAAATAATTGGCCAGATTTACTAAACATTTACTTAAAAGTGCCAATGAGAGTGGAAAGTTCAAATTAAAAAACACAGACGCAGCCGGATCATTTCCATAATAAACAACGCAATCAACCAAGAGCAGCGTGAATTAGCGTGTGGTTTAACCCCTTTACGCTGCGGTCACACTAGACTTTCAGAATGAGAAATTACTTTGGACACGGCAACGGTCGTGATATGATGCTTTTTATAAACATGAATTCAAAATACATCAAAAAGTAATACCTTCAAAAAGTAAAAAAAATAATAATAATTACTGCAGAAATATTGTTCTTTAAAGTCCCAATGTGGTGAAAATCCAGCTTTTAATGTTGTTTATATGTCTATGTGGTGTTTTAAATATACTTTATGACAAACCATGTGTAAATTCATAAGTCGACAGACACGGTGTCACGTTTGTGTCTGTTTAGATCTTCAGTTTGTTTACATTCTCAGTCACATGTCTTGTTTTCCCGCCATTCTTCAGTTACCATGTTAACCATTCATCAGTTCATCTACATCACCTGTCTTGTTAATTATCATCATCTGTGTCACCTGTCCTCACCTTGTTAGTGTTCATTTGTATCTGTATTCAGTCTCCTTCTGTTCAGTTAGTCTTGGTCGGTTCTCGTCTATGTCATGTAGCGTTCATGTAAAGTGTGTGTTGTGTTAAAACAAACCCAAAGAAACGTTTCCACACCTGAAACAAGAAGCTAATAAACACACAATTACGATAGTTTATGGTTTGTGTGTGATTTGGTGTATTTTCAGATCAATAAAGGATGTTTACATTATAAATGCTAAGCAGGATAGCAAATAGCTGCAAATAAAAGGCTCACATTACATATTTCAACATCATTGTATGACTAAAATCCACATTAGATCGCGATCGGAAGTTAATACAAACATTTGACAATGGTTAAAAGTGAGTTTTGAGTAAAATTTTTATATTAATCTTTTAAATTGTGTTATGTAGCGTAATGCTAATTTTAGCTTTAATGCTAGGAGCTATTATGTCATGCCAGGAGCTATTATGTTCCATAAACTAATTTGTTAAGAATTCACATTAGGGACCCAATAATATGCCTTTTGTTGTTGTTTCTTAGATAGACTTCAGTGGATTAAAGGGATAGTTCACCCAAAAAGGTTTTTTTTTTTTTTTTTTTTTTTTTTACACAATACTATGGAAGTCAATGGTGCCCCAAACTGTTTGGTTACCCATATTCTTCAGAATATATCTCCTTTTGTGTTCAGCAGAACAAATACATTTATACAGGGTTGTAACAACTTGAGGGTGAATAAATGATGACAGAATTCTCGATTTTTGGGTGAATTATTCCTTTAATGTAGCCTGGCTAACGTCAGACCCAAGTCTCATTGAGACTTGGGTCTGGGAACCACATGTTCATTTTCTCGTATTTGAGGCGTGGTTTACGAATACCCAGAGCCGTTTATTGGGTGCTAAGAATGTCTATCAAATGCGCCTGTACGTAGCTCATAGCCAATCGTTTCAATTATACCAGATGACATATGTAGAGCGACAGAAATTAGACGAGGAAGAAGACGATGGGTCAGAGATTTATGTGTACACGATGGCATGTATCTAACGGCCGTTTCACACCGCATGCGTGAGCGGCGCGCATGTTAATCAGTGAGTGCATTCACACCGGGAGCAGGAGCAGTGCGTGAGCGTCGAGCAGGAGAAGCTCATGAGCAGCAGTGAAGCGGTTTTTGCTGCACTGCTCACGCTAAATCAGTGGCGGATGCAGAACGTGACAGATGGGTGGGCCTGGATTAAGTCGAGGTGGGCCTGAATCTAGGGTTTCTAGATTTTGTATTAGCTTTACTACTAGATAGGCTATTTATGGAGATGAGAAATAAAAACGTCCCGGGTTACGTATGTAACCCTGGTTCCCCGAGGGGACGGACGCTGCGTGAAATCGCAGTGGGAACGCCCTCCAGCGTGACGCGTCTGAAGCATGAATGAAATCAGTCAATGGAGAGATGGAGCGTCACAGCGAGTGACAACATCGACCAGGAAGCTATAAATATCCCCTGAGCACACAATACACCAGCTTAAAAGTTACTGAAGCAAGCGACCCAAAGGGGATGCCGGGAGAATGGCAGGACACGCAGCGTCCGTCCCCTCGGGGAACCAGGGTTACATACGTAACCCGGGACGTTCCCCTTCAGGGACTACCACTGCGTGAAATCGCAGTGGGAACGCAATACCCACATCCCCATACGACAAAATCCCCGTCGTGTGTCATTAGGAGACACGAACCGACGAGAGAACCTGAGCCCCGGGAGTGGAGCTAAGATCAAGGGAATAAAATCTAACGAAAGTGTGCGGTGAGGACCAGCCTGCCGCATCACAAACGTCCTGAAGAGAAGCTCCTGAAAGAAGAGCTGAAGAGGCAGCCATACTCCTGGTGGAATGAGCCCTTACAGCCAAAGGTGAAGGCTGATGGGCCGAACCGTAAGCGAGTGAGATGGCCTCGACCACCCACTTGCTCATCCTTTGCTTAGATGCAGGACACCCTTTCTTAGGTGACCCAAAACAGACAAACAGTTGTTCCGATCTCCTCCACAGGGCAGCTCTGTGAACATAAGCATCTAAAGCCCTAACAGGGCACAGCAAATGAAGTTTCTTCTGGTCTGACGTTAGAAAAGGCGGAGGACAGAAAGCCTGCAGAACTATAGGTCTAACAAAAGTAGTTGGCACCTTAGGAACATAACCTGGTCTCGGGCAGAGAAAGGCCTTAACCATACCAGGAGCAAATTCCAGGCACGAGGGAGTCACCGAAAGTGCTTGAATATCTCCAATTCTTTTTAGAGACGAGATAGCGAGAAGAAGGATAGTCTTTAGTGTCAGAAACTTTTCCGAAACTTCCTCGATGGGCTCGAAAGGAGCTAGGGAGAGACCTTCTAAGACGATGGCCAGATCCCAAGCTGGTACCCTTGTGCGAACTGCAGGCCTCAGCCTCAGGGCGCCACGGAGGAAGCGAGATATAAGTGTGGGTGTCTCCCGAGAGAACCTCCGCTTGAAGGGGCGTGGTAAGCAGCTAAGGCCGCCACGTACACCTTCAGTGTGGAGTGGGATAACCCTGTGGAGAGACGGTCCTGCAGGAAATCCAGCACTGTACCAACCGGGGAGTTAACTGGGTCCTGCTGGCGCTCTCCGCACCAAGAGGTGAAAAGTTTCCACCTCGCGGCATATAACTTCCTCGTGGTGGGAGCTCTGGATTGGAGGATGGTCTCAACGACCTCAGTCGAGAGACCAGAGTCTATGAGCTGGGCCCCCTCAGAGGCCAAGCCCACAGCCTCCAAAGTTCTGGGCGGGGGTGAAGGATCGACCCACTCGCCCGAGAGAGTAGATCTCTCCTGATCAGTATCTCCAGGGGAGAGCCGTCGAGGAGAGACACTAGGTCCGCAAACCACACTCGGGCCGGCCAGAACGGGGCTATTAGAACCCTCTCCAGAACTCCCGGGAGCAGAGCGATCGGGGGAAAAGCGTACAGCCGTGACCTCGGCCACGGATGTACCATAGCGTCCAACCCCAGTGGGGCTGGGGAAGCAAATAGGTCTACCTCGGCACGACCGAAATGTTCCCATAGGAGCTCCACCACCTCGGGGTGAAGACTCCATTCCCCGGGCCTCGGCCCCTGCCTCGACAGGATGTCTGCCCCCTGATTTAAATACCCCGGGAGATAAATAGCTCTTAGAGAAAGAATTTTCCCCTGGGACCATAGAAGGATCTGACGTGCCAGTTTGTAAAGTGGGCGAGAACGCAGACCCCCTTGATGGTTGATATAAGAGACCACCGATGTGTTGTCTGTTCGGACAAGAACATGGTGGCCCCTTAGGTCTGGGAGAAAATGTTTCAGAGCCTGAAACACAGCCAACATCTCTAGACAATTTATGTGCCACAGACGATGCTGGTCCCTCCACAGACCCTGAGCTGGGCGACCACTCATGATCGCCCCCCAACCCGTGAGAGAGGCATCCGTCGTTAGCATAACGCGACGACAAGGAGCTCCCAACCCAGGACCTCGGGACAGAAACCAAGGATCTTTCCACATGATCAGGGCGCGATGACACCGTCGCGAACTCATGATCATGTGGAGCGGATTTCCCCTCGGGGAGAATCCCTTGGTTCTGAGCCACCAACGGCCTCATGTAACGGCCTCATGTGCAAGAGGCCAAAAGGTATCACGTTGGACGCAGCTGCCATGAGACCTAACAGTCTTTGGAACTGTTTTACAGTGAATGACTGGCCTAGCTTGACCTGATCTACTGCGGCGAGGATCGAAGCAATACGAGCAGGTGACAATTGTGCCTGCATCGTCGTCGAATCCCACACTACACCGAGAAAAGTGGTTCTCTGTAATGGAAAAAGAACACTCTTCTTGGCGTTGAGCCTCAACCCCAACCTCTTGATGTGAGCAAGAACGACATCTCGATGCCGAACCGCCTGTTGTTCCGATTGAGCTAGAATTAACCAATCGTCTATATAGTTCAGAATACTGATGCCCTGCAGCCTCAGAGGGGCTAAAGCCGCATCCATACACTTCGTGAACGTGCGGGGTGATAGTGCTAGGCCGAACGGAAGAACCCGATGTTGGTACGCTTCGCCCCCGAAGGCGAACCTCAGGAACTTCCTGTGTTGAGGGAGGATAGATACGTGAAAGTAAGCGTCCTTTAGATCTATCGTGACGAACCAGTCCTTGGATCTGATTTGTGACACGATCTGCTTTAGAGTGAGCATCTTGAATTTGAGCTTCCCTACGGCGCGATTTAAGAGGCGCAGATCTAGAATGGGACGCAGCCCTCCATCTTTTTTCGGAACGATGAAGTACCGGCTGTAGTATCCTAACTCCCTGCTGGGTGGAGGAACCCGCTCTATAGCTCCCTTTAGTAGCAGAGTTTTTACCTCCTGTTCTAACACCAGAGCCTGCTCGGGGCCCACCACTGTGGGCAGAACCCCTATGAACCGAGGAGGACGCGTTCTGAACTGAATAGCGTACCCGTTCTCTATAATATTCAGGACCCACTGAGAAACATTGGGGAGAATTTTCCATTCCGCCAGAAACTCTACTAAGGGAACCAGCCTCTCGAGGCTGGCCTCTGGATGAACATCCCGAGTGACCGACACAGCGCCCTGTAACATACTGGCAGGGAACAGCTGGCCTGGGCACTCCACAACCCTCCTCGGAGGGATCGAGCGTCCCTCGGGAACACGCTCGCCGAGTCTCTCTACACCCTGTAAAGGCAGGGTCAGTAGAGTAGACCCCTGAGGGCATCGGGAAAGACAGGGCGCCGTGTTCTCGTGCGGCGAACTCAAGTCTTTCCCGATGGGGACCACCCTCAGAGTCCTGGCGTTTAACACGTCAGGATTTCTTCGACGCGGCCTTCTTAGCGACAATGACTGTCCTCAGATCAGCCCTGCCCCGAGAAGGCCGCCTCGGAGAGCGCCCCGCCTCGTCCCTCCAGTTTCTCTGCGGGGGGGGCACGAGACGCGACGCTCTGCTTCTGCTGCGTTCTTTTAACAGAAGAACTCGGCGGCTGGGACTGCCCTCGCTCAGCAGCCCCAGCCGCCTGTTTTTTCTCCTCCTGGAACTTCTCAGTGACAGAGTGAAGAGCGTCACCAAAAAGGCCCAAAGGCGAGACGGGAGCATTTAAAAGGAGAGTCTTATCTTTTTCCTTCATAGATGTCTGACTCAGCCATAAGTGTCTCTCTGTGGCCACCATGGCTGCCATAGACCGCCCGATAGACTTAGCGGTCTCCCTGGTGGCCCGGAGAGAGAGATCAGCAGTCTGCCTAAGCTCGTTGATCACATCAGCCGAAATCTCCCCCCCTTCACAAGCTTCTTTAAGCAGGTCGGCCTGATAAGCCTGCATGATGGCCATAGTATGCAAACATGCAGCCGCCTGCCCCGCCGCCGAGTAAGCCTTCCCCACCAGTGCAGAAGTATTTTTTAAAGGTTTTGAGGGAAGAGCCGGTGCTTTAAGCGAAGATGCCGAAGCAGGCGAGAGATAGCTAGCAAGCGTCTTTTCCGCCTTAGGCATCGTCACATACCCTGCAGTTTTTGCACCAAAAATGTTTCCGTATGCATTAGACTGGTTAGTGTAAATCCTACTAGAAACAGGTCTAACCCAGGTCTTTGAAACTTCAGCGTGAAGATCCGGGAAGAAAGGTAGGCACCGGCGAGAAGGCTGAGGTCGTGCAGGCAGAAATCTATCGTCTAGTTTGCTTTTATTTTTAGACTCCTGCCTATCAGTTGGCCACTCGATGCTGAGCTTTTCAACAGCCCGAGTTAACACATCCATCAGCCCCTCTTCAGCAGTATACTGGAGTGACAAACCAGTTTCCTCTGATGTAAAACTCTCAACATCCAGCTCCTCAGAACTGGACAATCTAAGCTCAACATTGTCATGTGCCTCAACCCGGGCAGAAGTAACCACCGCAGCGCGTGCTTCCCGAGCCGGGAAAGAGGCACTGGATCCCGCCGGAGATAGCTGAGATAGGGCGGAGCCCGTCTCAACGTCGCCGGTGAGATCCATCTGCTAGCCCCAAGACAAGCGCCGCCGCTCTGCCTCAACAGAAGCGGGTCCCGAGCCCTGGGGAGCTCGCAGCATACCACTCTCCTCGAAGAGCAATCGCCGCGAGCGCAGAGTTCTTAATGGGAAACGCTCGCAATGCTCACAATCGACCCCCTCGAGAGCCGACTGGGCATGCTGAAATCCCAAACAAGCAACACACAGTTGATGTGTATCCCCGCCCGTGATGTAACGTGTACAGGGGGAAACACACTTCCTATATTGCTGCTCGCTAGTCACTTTTTGTTTGCTCATAATGGTTTTTATATATATATATATATATATATATATATATATATATATATATATATATATATATATATATATAGTGAAAACTCCTGTATAAACAGACAAACACAATCGACAGATTCAGACACACACAGAGTTTGCTAAAGGAACAAAAAGCTGGTGTATTGTGTGCTCAGGGGATATTTATAGCTTCCTGGTCGATGACGTCATTCGCTGTGACGCTCCTCTCTCCATTGACTGATTTCATTCATGCTTCAGACGCGTCACGCTGGAGGGCGTTCCCACTGCGATTTCACGCAGCGGTAGTCCCTGAAGGGGAACTCCACTGTACAGCTATGATCAGCTGTTCTGCCGAGCTTTCGAAGTTGTTACGGAAAGGCCGAAGCTGACCAGTTGGTTTTTGTCACATGACCTGCGGTGCACTTGCGGCACTCTCTGAAAAAATGGTGAGATGTTTTCATCTCGCCGCGGCATATATGCGCGCCTGGAAAATCGAGCGCGCTGCAGCCTGCACCACATGCGTATGGCAAGCCAAAATATTCATAAACGCCTGGTCAGGTGTCTGATTTCAAAACAAAATTTGCGAGTTCTGTCTCGAACGAAGGGATTAGGGACTGTCCGAGGTGCTGAAATAAAAAACAGTGAACGTGAAACCGAGAGTTGTTTTTCTTTTCTTGTTACAAAAACACTTCTGAGGCATAAAACACCTGCAGACAGAAACAATCTCGTTTAGATAGCAGATCACACGTTGAGGACGCAGGTTTTGATGCAAAACCGGGCGTTTCTGACGCGCGTTTTCCGTGACCACAAAGCGCACGTTAAGAACGCGAGCTTTTATGGCAAATCGCGCGTCCCTTGGCTGTCGAAACGCACGCGTTTGACGAGTCAATCAGACGCCTGACCACGTCTGTCGTGACAACGTCGCTTCCATTATGAGCGCGTACATTTGAAATGACAAACTGGAGCGCGCAAAAGAGGCGATCTGTGAACGGGCCCTTAGCTTTGTCTTTCCAAGACATGGTGTTCATGTGAACAATGTGCCTCGTCCGCTCTCCTTGCAAGGGTGTCGAAGTCTGGACAAAATAGGTACAGTGACATGACATCATTGCCAGATTCAAACTGTGCGTTCGTGCGTTTGCTGGCGCTGAGCCACAGATGGACGTGCTCAGCGCTTGTCATATCATATAAAGTGTTCGGCGGCCGTATGGCCAAACTTAATTCATTATTATTATTATTAAAATTAAAAATTTAAATTGTTTTTATTAATCTGTTTGGGTGGGCCACCTGTCAATCTGGGTGGGCATCCGCGCCTGCGCTAAACTAAAGTGAAAGCACACTTTTGATGGACAAAAATAAATATTTCACACAAAAAGTGCCCGAAATGCAGAGAATAAGCATGTCTAGTGAGTTTTAACTTGAACTTGAGTAGGCAAATAAAAGAAAATCAAGACTCAAAAATATTTATAGGTAAAAACGGGTTTTTAATTATTCAGTTTGGGTGAAAGTTGTGTATTATATATATATAAAAAGAAACTATAGTAAACTAGCCAGAAAATATTATATATAAACGTTCTTTAAACGTCTAAGACTATCAATGTTATAAATGACCAACTTCTAAAAACAAATGTATAATTGCCTTTGTAAAGAATTGCTCGCTTATATAATTATGTAGCTTTGGAGCCGCTGCTGTGACACTGTACAAACGCTTCCAGTGTGAATACTCTCGCGCGTCTGCAGCTGCAGTGACGATGTAGTTATGCTGACGCGCAGTGATGTAGTGGTGCCTGGAGAAGTGGGTATACTCTTAATTTATTCCCCCAATATTTTAGCGTCCCAGCAAAGGATGAATGCTCTGTGTTATAAACAGTGACATGCAAGACTAGTATTGCATATTAGTTCACCCCAAAATGGGCCAGTATTGCACATTGTCACTAAACTTTTGCTGCTTGACTTCACAGAGAAAGGATCATGAAATTAATATTAGCCACAGAAGAGGTGCAGTTTTTGCAATTAATACTGGCTTTGAATTATTTATTATTACTAAATAATTATTCATTTTGAGTGACTATTCCTTAGAGCCGTATGCAGGGTTTTATAAATACAGAGGTCCCAAAAATGTTCTTGCTAGGGGGGTTCGGGGGCATGCCCCCTCGAGAAAATTTTGATTTTCCTGATCTCGACATGTGCATTTTAAGGTGTTTTGAAGGCCAAAAAAATGGACAACAGTAGCCTAGCTTTAAAAGCATGTCGGCAGTAGCATGAAGTATTTTATCAGATATTTTTAAACATGAGAATCAGTTTAAATGTTGCAATGAATGATCCACAAAATGGAAATGCAGAATGTTTATGCTTAATGCTTATTGTTGACAATACACAATCACATAGGCTATTTGAAACGAGAATGGCCATAGATGTTACATTTCAAACAAACGCCAATGCAATCCTTCTGTGTCTAGAGGCATATGAACAATTAGTATGAGCATCAAAGATCAGTTTCAGCTACTTTTTCTTTCCTAAATTAATCAATGTTTTTGTACTAATCTGTTAATTTAATAAATGGTTCAATTGCTCTCTCATAAAGACAGTCACTTGTTGCCACCTTCTGGCTTAATGACAGCAGCACCTCAATGCAGTACATGAGATCCACGGGGAGGAGTCGGATCAAGATCCATGGGGTGGAGATGGGTAGGATATACGCCGTATACCTGTGTATACCCTGCACTACACCACTGCTGACGCGCTGCTCAAGTGCCGCTCATGCTTGCCGTGTGAAACAGCCGTAAGACTGCATTGAAAGGTAACTTCGCGTCTGCTGCCATGTTGGATCCATAGGTATAAACAAACTGCTTCGGTGTGTCGCATAGACGTCGTCATCGTCTTGCTGCTCCCTCCCCGTTCTGTGATTAGTTCCCTAGATGAGGCGAAAATCTGGACCATGGTATCCAGACCATAGACATAATAAATACATAGACGCCCTATTGGCCGCTTTGGAACGTTGCTGCGATACGTCAACGCGTCCGCCATTTTGCGGAGGGCAAGACTGCGCTGTAAACAAATGCAAGTAAACGGGTGAGCTGCGGTTTTTCTGGATAAAAACAAAAAATGTTTTTACATTTATCAGCCGATTTCAGTGGTTTGTATGTGGTGTACAAAAAGTTTCATCTCCAGTTATTTAAAATCTCGATAGACTTATAAAAAAAAATGTATTAGGAATTGTCAAAGCTCAGGCTTGTCATGTAGGCTACCTGGCTTTTTATTCTTGGATAAGAATTGTGAAGACCCCCATACTGAGATTTAATTTAATGTTCACATTAAATGAAATAAAGTTTTCTTATTGTGGAAAAAACATTTTCTGTGATTCACCCGATTTTAGCAATAACAAAGATAACGGATGGATCCTTTATGGTAATACATATGATATGGTACAACTACAGTGAAATGCAAATAGTAAATATAAGATAAAGTGAGAAGTAATAGTAAATAGTTTAGTCAATAAAATAAACAAACAGTATACAGCAAATAAAATAGTAATGGATAGTATAATTATATAATATCATAAGTACAATAAAACAATCATAAAAATATTGATAATAGCATATAGTTTATGTATAATACTATAATAATAGCAATATAATAAGAAATATCAATTAGCCTACAGTATACAGACAATAAAAATAATAACTTAGTGACTATGATAGCATAACTAATAGATTGATAATCGCAAGTGGTATAATATTATAATAACAATAAGAAGAACAGCAAATACAATGTAATATCAATTGAAGAATAATATAGACAATATTAAAAAAAATATGAAACATTATAATATTGATCATTAAACTGACATTTAACAAAAAGAGATTTGTCATTTTATTTTATGTAGGCCTACATACAGTGAAGATAATGTATAAATATGCAAATATCATTTATATATTTTAAAATATTCCTACATAGGCTATATAAAATAAAATGACACAACCCTGTCTCTTTTTTGTTAAATTTCAGTTTTATTGATCAGTAATAGCCATCATAACAGTATAAGTAGCCTAAAAGGTATAAAAAGCTATACAAGACAAGAAATAAAGTAAACGATTCAGTCAAACATACAGCAGGATACAACGTTAAATAGCCTAAATATAAAGTTATGAAACTTCACTTTGCCCTCAGCCAAAACGAACAGATAGATTAATGAGACCAAAGATCGCCCGTTAGATATACACAAGACGAATACATCAGAGCCAGCGGCAAACGTCAGAAGCACTAGCCGAGGTAAGGCTGTTCCAGGCGGGGTACATGAGCGCTGAGCGCCCGGTGATCGCCTGTATCTCACAACTCCGAAAACGTTCGATCAAATTTTTAAATAGGCGCTATATTTTTAAATAAACCACAGATCTGAGCTTTAAACAACTACATTGTAGACTGAAAAACTATTAAGACCACATTTCGTGACACAATAACAGTAGTATTTTTAAATTTTGCGGCCTTTCTCCTCTGAACGTTACTATTACTAATTATATCATGACCAAATACAACCAGAAACAAATGTTCAGTCTTGCTTGTGAAAGGTAATTCCTCGAGACCTGTTTTCAGTTGTTTGGCGATTTGTGCAGCACACGAAAAGTGCATTTTTCTCTATTCCCGGTATGAGAGGTATGGGAAAGTTGCCCTCCGCAATATGGCGGCGCAGTTGACGTACGCTCCAGCGGCCAATAGGGCGTCTATGTATTTATTATGTCTATGATCCAGACTGCCTAGCAGCGTGAATAAAATCGCGCTGTGGCAAGGTAGCAAGGGGGAACCCAGGCTACCTTTAATGTACAGTGGGATCAAAGTGGTGTAGATGGACAAGGCATGTAATGACAGAATAAAGGCTAATAATAGCTGAATACAAACAAAATAATAATGATAAAATAATAATGAAGATTAGGTCTCATTCACAGCAGAAGTGTGAAAGCTTAGTAAAGTGAGAACAATAGAAACATGAACGTTACATGAATGCTATATGTAAAAATGGTTGCAATAGCTATCTTTATATTGCAATATTTACTGTATTAATAATGTATTTGTGGCACACTTTAGGGAAAATTTAGGAACGTCTTTGTACCATAATGGGGGAAATGCCTCCTTAAGATATCATATTTGTAATAAAATAAGTAAACAAAGAAGAATTTATACATTGCTTGTCACAATTATCTAAAACATGTAAAACATAATCGTGTGTTCATTTTAGCCAACATTGTTCTTAAAATTAAGGAGGTTTAATAAACGTCCATGCATTTAAAACTATCCAGTGTCAGATACAGATAACTCTGTATATACTCACAAATGTGAGTCCATTTTACTGTAGTTTACTCCAAATGGAGCTCATAATAGCATTCGGTATGAAATATGGTACTATTTGTTTATTGCTCTGTGTCTAATAGAAAACATTCTCCTTTTCTGGGTTAGTGCAGTCTTAAAAATGAATAATACCTAACCTTTATTTTCTCTTTACATGTAGGGCTGCTACGTCTTTAGTGCAGTGTAATACGTGATTGTGTACGCAGTCTCAGGCATAGTCAGTGGTTTGGCAAAAGGACACATGCAAAGCTGAAAGAGTGTTTGTTTCTTGTGCATAACCCCATCCTTCTCGACTGTCAGGTTTACTATATGACACATTCATTATATACATATGGTTATGGAATGTAAGTATAAGTTTTAACTAATCATTAATTATGTACTAACTATGCTAGAATTAAATGCAATTGTCATGATCTGCACCTGATGAGATTAGTTTGTATTTTCTCTTGTCTGAGTGTTTAAGTGGTTTAATGAAGTGTTGGTGCAATACATTATCTTGGTTTGTTTTAAATTTTTTGTTAAATTTGATTATATATTTAAATTTTGCCGTAAAGCATGAATTTTACCTATTGATCACCTCATTTTAGGGGGAAAGAGTTTGAGTTTTGTCCAGATGGGGTTCAGAATGATGATAAAAACACAGATGGAGTAGATCGAGTCCATGAACACCCTTAAAGCTTCACATTCGTGACCTCTTCATGGGTTCAACATTTCGATCGGTAACGTTAGGCAGTTCTGATTTATATGCAGTTTAATCTCTGATGATCACGTACGCTTAATTGTGTGTAAGCAATCTTCTGTTCATTCCTTCTCGTTCATGCAGATCTTCTTCTTCTTAACTTGTTTCTGGATCTGGAGATGCTGTACAGCTTCAGACGATCCATAAGATCAACCCCCCACCGTATAACAGTGAAAATATGGATTGCCAGAAAAAAAACGTCAATGGCGGGGAAGCGGTGTGTCATAAATGATGGAACATCTCATTAATGACGGGGAAAGAGTTAACATCACTAAACCAACCTGTATAAACATCAATTTATACCAACACATCTACAGACACTTTACAGTTTCCAATACAACTGAGAAGGCGACAGTAAATGTGGCACCTTCATATCTCCATCTATCTCTCTCTTATTTCTTTTTCTTTTGGAGAAAAAAGGGAATGCTGCAGTAATCATCCCTGTACGGCCGCTGTGCAGTTTAACCTGCTCTTGTTTACTTTATTTGGCATAAAATACAAATTTTTTTTTTTTCCAATAAAGTGTCCAAATACTTTTTTTGGTTCCACTAACACATTTTTTTTGCTCATTTCATGAATCTGCAAATCTTCCGTCACATAAACATGATAAACAGTGTTAAATATGGATGTTCCTCTAAAGATGCATTTGGGAGGTTCGTAATGAAATTAGATTATTTTGGGAAGCTGCTAGGCTTTTCTAGGTTAATGGCAGCTACAGGGAGAAATGGCGGGAATTTGAGATAAAACAGGAGAAAGGCAAAGGAAATCGGTAATGTGATGGATATGGGGACATAAAACGGCGAGATATAAGCAAACAAAGCAATGGAAACAAAAGGCGAGTGTGCTTTAGGGCTGTTTATATGTGCAGGTCAGGCCCAGAATAAGAGTGACATATCGTCCATAAGACTGAGCCGCGGGAGCATTGTGTTTCATCAGGCCCTTGCTTTCATCTCATTGTCATCTGGGGTCCAAAAGCCATCAAATCAGAAAGGCAAAAGAAAGAGAAACAAAAGGAACGAGTGGCTTCAAGCAGAGACTGCGACTGTGCATCAAATCAGAAGATGAGGCTGACGCTCGGAGACTTTCCAACACGGCCCTGCGCTTTCATTACCCGTCCCGCAGAATACAGCCGGCTACGGCACAGCGGAAGGGACACTTTCTGCGGAATTCACTGTGTTACTGAGAGAGGAGAGTGCTAACACACACACACACACACACACACACACACACACAGATAACTGCTTTTGTGTAGTCATATAGTCAAGGAAATAGATGGATATGTAGCAATCTTGGAGCTCAGATTTTGCTTGTAAGGAAGCAAATTGTAACAACACATTTGTACAGATCAGTTTCATCCATCTGTGAGTTCGCATCTGTTTCATTTGCAATTTGCGATGTTCATCCAAGTTTAGATCCAAGAAACCTGAAGTAGTTCAAAGTTGCGGTCACTATTACCATTTTCAACAAATTTTCTCGGGTGAAATCGAGTCATTTCAATGGGAATCTGTGCGATCTAAAATTTCGAGCTGGTCACACGGATTCGCTGTGTTGACCAACAGAAAGCTGCATACATCTCAACACTATTGACAATGGGCAAACTTTTTCTTTTGCATGTGAAATGTCACTTAATGCATGCACCTTCATTTTAAAAATCAAACTAATTACATAACAGTTGCAATGTTAGAGAGGTTTGAGCCAAAGACAAAGTCTTTATTGTCATTTCTTATTATCATTGTTATTATGGCTGTATAACTTATTTTAAATAGTTCATTTGACTCTGTATCTCGTAAAAAAAAATACTATTTCTAATTTTCTGCATCCATTGATCTGGATCTGAATCTACAGGTAATGTTAAACTAAGCATGAAAACAGTCGTGATCAGATCTACAGCTCATTGAGGATCCAGTGTGCTCTGATATAAAACTCACCCATTTTACATCCACATTCATGTCCTGTGCATAATGGAAAAATACCACCTCTGGCAAATATGATATAATCACAATGTCACAGTGTCTTCAGATCTCTCTGGCCTCCTTACATTGAAAGCCTTGTGAGAGCAGATAAAAAACAACAATTTCATAACTCTGTACCAAACAATATAATAATTGTATAAATAATGAAAGGGAGGATTATTAAAGGCAATACACTAGCTGCGTTTACATGCAACCAAATAATCCCTTCATAATTGGACTGAAAATAATTCATATAAACATCTCAATCAATCCATCCTCGAGTTTAATTCCAATGGAAGTGGAATGGTTTTGGACACTTAATTGCATGTTAATAAAGCAATAAGCCCTGTGAAGCCGTGATTTGCAGTGAATGTAGAACAGCTAAGGGGCGTTGATAGACTCGACGCGGAGCGCAGTGCATAAATTCACTGTAAAACACGGCTTCAAGGGGCTTATTGCTTTTATAAATTAAAACTTTAATATTTATTTTATTCATAAAATAAACATCAGCAACAAAAAATATAACGTTTTAATACATTTATTCCTCCGCCAAGTAATGTAGTTCTAAAGAGGTTGCCAAGCAACGCATGCAGCAACAACGCATCACAAACGGCAGTTGTGCAGTAACACTGATGTAATGCGCTCACATGTGTGTGTGTGTGTGTGTGTGTGTGTGTGTGTGTGTGTGTGTGTGTGTGTGTGTGTGTGTGGAGTAATTTACAACGGCTTCGAGCGCGGCTCAACCAATCAGAATCCAGGACCGGAACTATCCTTTTTATATTTACAATTAAATTACATTAAAATGCAGTTTACATTTTTATTAAATGCAGTTAGTTGAACTTTGGAGTGTTTTGGGGCCACTTATGTACTGTACATATTAGGCGCCTGGTTTCACAGACAAGGCTTAAGTCTAGTCCCAGATTAAATGTAAGCAATAAGGTATGAGAGGCTGTGCTGTATCGTGAATATATACAGTTGTTTATTTTCACGGTAGAGAAGACTTTTATATCGAAAGGACTGAAACTGGAGAAGCAAGACACAACTGATAAATGACTAGCGTGTCAGGGCACGGGAAAACCCCTGAACTGTTAAAAGGACAAGATATCCAGCAGACATTCAAACAGGAAATTTTATTATGAATATAGGACTGACCTGAAGAAAAATGCTACATCTACTGTAAAAGCAGGTACACCCACTTACTCAATCTTTCACAGTACTCCATAAGCTTCAGTGAACAATATCAATGAGAACAAACATATGTTTGCGTTGCTAAGAGTGGTTGCTAGGGTGTTGTGTAGTGATACATAGAACCGGTTGGTGAAGAGGTTTATCGTGAATAAAACACAGCTATTGACCAATCAGAATCAAGGACTGGAACTAACCGTTTTATAATGCATGTTTGAGCTGTTTTAACTGAAAGCAACTTGCACTGATATATGACCATTTTTTTTGTCTCAAAATTCACACCAGTAATGCTGTTTTTTTCTAAGGTGTATTTATAAAAGCCACTTAAATGCTCTAATTGAACTAAGGCTTAATCCTGGCTTAATTTAAGCCCTGTCTGTGAAACCAGGCGTATATGTAATAATTTCATAATTACTTCTGCTGTCTTTGAAATAATGTTAAAGTGTACTGATTAAAATACTGACATGCATTTATGGCAAACTAAAATATACTTTAATGTCGTTCCTGTTGAAATCTGTATGTCATGCATTTAAATGTATTTGTAATGATGAAGTAGCAATTTAGTACATTTAAAATATATGAACATTTGAATAAGACTCAGTTAAAATTACCATCAAGTGCTTTAGTAGTAAGCACTAGTAAGCACTCATACTAGTAGTATGTTAGTCAACACATCAGAATAAGTGTACTTATTTAAAGCATGACAATTCTTTCACTTGACATTATTACAAAAGTGTATCTAAACAACTCATGAAAGTGTACTCTCTGTAAGCACACTTAAGTGGCCTTTAATTTCATTAATATTATATTATCTGCAAGTATACTTTTAATTCAAATAGTACTATTTTAAATATAAGTTCAATAGTTCTCTACAAGTGCACATTCAATACAATTAAGCATTCATCTTTTTTACAAGGGTTTATATTCTATAACCCTCGTTGACCTCTCGGGAATCACTCATTGTCAAATCAAAGAAACCTTTTCAAAGAAACTGTGATCAAAAAAAAGGAAAGATTGTCCATTGCAGTAAATTCGAGATGTTGAGTTTATAGAAGCCATGTGGAGTGCTTTGTAAACCACGCAAACAAACTTTAAAAACCATACATACCCGTGCAGCTACAGTACACGTATGTGCTCCTTCCAACATGCTTACAGTTTAAGAGCAACAATACAGGCTTTAGTGTGTTTTGGACCATTTATCCCATGAGCTGTCAAGTGCCTTCATCTCTGAGAGGCTCAGGGAATAGCCATCACAAATTGCAGCATTTTGAAACTAAGTGAGGGCAACTATCACACCACCGTTTATCCGCTTCAACTTACATTACACACCCGACCTAATATATCTGACCTTCTCTATTGCCAAGTTGCCTATATCATTTACTTATTCAGGCTGCTTTAAAGGCGCAGTCTTAAAGTTGCAGTCTTTCATATCTAGAGATGTTAGGTTCACAGAAATCAGTGTTGTGGCGTTGTCAAATGAGGCCTTCAGAAGAGTAGGAGACCTGCGAGAAACTTCCTCAGGAAAGTTTAGGGCAAATGCAGAAAGTTTAAAAAAAAAGCCTTGTCAAGTGATCTCGAGGACAGGATTGTCAGGTTTTTCTCATTAGCAAGGCTTCCTCTTGTAACTTTTGTTCAATTCAAAGAGCATATCAAAGGATTTAGGTTGTGCACTTTGAACAGCTGTTGACTAACAGAAGAGCCTTGATCTGTGGAAGTTTTATGGATGATAACCACATTAATCCCTTGTTCTTTTGGAAATTTCCTTTCTTTGAGATGCTTTGGTTGAACTTGTCAAGAGAGCAGTGCCGTGTGAGAGTTAAGACATCCGACATCCTGACTGTCATCTTGACATCTGTGATGTGCCGTCTTTTCCACCAGATGAAGATTGGCCACAAGATGGCACTAAATAAAGCAAGTAATACATATTTTGCATACATCATGGGGTTGAAGATGTGATCATTGGCACGTGATCTGAGCAATCATTTATTGTACTGTAAATACCTTTTGCTGAAAAGATGATTTGCTGCTGCCAAGTGGAAGGTTAGGGTGAAGTTTCTAGCATTTTATAATTTTGACAACAATTCTTTTAAAAGTGCCCCAGTGGGGAAAATCCAGCTTTTAATGTTGTTTATATGTCTATGTGGTGTTTTTAACATGCTTTAAGACAAACCATGTGTAAATTCATAAGTCGACAGCATTGCTGAGTATTTTCTCCTTAAAACTGCAGTGAACCAAAGACAGTCTCAAAAACACGGTTTGAAATCGCTGGTGTTTCTGACGTCACAAACTACCTTGTAACCAATCAGATCAACGTGTGATCGTCAACGGGTGGATCTCTGAGTGAGTGAGTGAGCGAGTGGAGGCGGGGCTGATTTGCATATTCATAGAGCCACGTATACTAAACAAATTACATTCAAGCTATTTTAGGGCATGAAGAATTTTTTTTCAAGGAAAAAACGTTTAAATATGTAATTTTGGTGATCAATAAAATGATTGACTAGAGGAGGACTTTAACCCTCCCTATCTGATGTAGTGTGTAACCATGTTGAAAGACGTATCCCATGGCCATTTTCTAGGATGATAATGCCAAGATTGATCAGGCTTATATTGTGAAAGAGTGGTTCAACAAGCACAAGGAATCATTTTCACACTGAGTCCTGACTTTAACCCCATTGAAAGTTGTTAGGATGGAGTAACGCCCCTTCATAACTATATAAGCATCCAAACAAACGCACAATACGAAAGAAGTATAGCACCATGGTACAATAATACTACGTATGTTTTAAAGAGAGAAACCCGTAATTTAGAGCGTAAATGGAAAAAAACTAATTTAGAGGTCTTTAGAATCGCGTGGAAAGACAGTATGTCACTTTATAAAAAGGCTCTTAAAACGGCCAGGGCTGAGCATCTCCGCAAATTAATAGAAAACAACCGAAATAATCCAAGGTTTTTATTTAATACCGTGGCTAGACTAACAAATAAACAGACGTCGTCTGAACAAAATACCTTGTTACAGTTTAGTAGTAATGATTTCATGAACTTCTTCACAGAGAAAATTGAAAGCATCAGAATCAAAATCGTAAACGTTCGATCCTTGCTCGCGCCTTATAATTCGGCCGCAATTATCACCCCGCAAGAACAATTACAATGCTTTACAACCATAGAACAAAAAGAGTTAAATAAACTTATCACTTCATCTAAAACAACAACATGTTTATTAGATCCTATACCAACTGAACTACTGAAAGAAGTGTTACCTATAGTGGAAGAGCCTCTTCTCAATATTATTAACTCGTCTTTATCTTTAGGTCATGTTCCAAGAACGTTCAAGCTGGCAGTTATAAAACCCCTTATTAAGAAACCACAATTAGATCCAAATAACCTAGCAAATTACAGACCCATTTCAAATCTTCCATTTATGTCAAAAATATTAGAAAAAGTTGTGTCCGCTCAACTCCGCTCTTTCTTGCAAGAAAACGACATCTATGAAAAGTTTCAGTCTGGATTCAGGCCACATCATAGCACTGAAACTGCGCTTGTTAGAATCACAAATGATTTACTTTTATCTTCGGACCAAGGCTGTATCTCAGTACTAGTTTTACTTGATCTTAGTGCTGCGTTCGATACTATAGATCACACAATACTCTTAGATCGACTACAAAATTACACTGGTGTTCAAGGACAAGCATTAAGCTGGTTCAGGTCATACTTATCTGACGGCTACCATTTCGTCTACTTAAATGGAGAAAAATCGATTATAACTTCGGCAAACTATGGAGTGCCGCAGGGATCTGTGTTAGGCCCTTTATTATTCTCAATATATATGCTGCCACTTGGTAATATTCTAAGGAAACATGGAATTAGTTTCCATTGTTATGCTGATGACACTCAAATATATATTTCATCACGGCCAGATGAATACGCTAAATTATCCAAATTGACAGATTGTGTTAAAGATATAAAAGATTGGATGACGCGTAATTTTCTTTTATTAAATCCAGACAAGACAGAGGTAATACTTATCGGTTCTAAAAACCGTCCACAAAACCTTTCACAGCACGACTTTAACATAGTAAGATGCCCTGTTACTTTATCCGCTACAGTAAAAGACCTGGGTGTTACATTAGACTGCAACCTGTCTTTTGAAAAGCATATTTCATATGTTACAAAAACTGCCTTTTTCCACCTTAGAAACATTGCTAAGCTACGTAATATGCTATCAGTCTCTGATGCAGAAAAGTTAGTTCATGCATTCATGACCTCGAGACTAGATTACTGTAATGCTTTATTAGCTGGTTGTCCTGCATCTTCAATAAACAAGCTACAGTTAGTCCAAAATGCAGCCGCTAGAGTTCTTACTAGATCAAGAAAATATGATCATATAACACTGATTTTATCATCACTTCATTGGTTACCAATAAAGTTCCGTATTAAATACAAGGTATTGCTTTTGACTTATAAAGCTCTAAATGGTTTAGCTCCAGTCTATTTAACGGATCTTCTATCGCCTTACAATCCATCGCGCTCTTTAAGATCACTAAATTCGAGGCTTCTGGTCATTCCTAGGATATCCAGATCCACCAAAGGAGGCAGAGCATTTTCACATTTAGCTCCGAAGCTCTGGAATAGCCTTCCTGATATTGTTCGTAGCTCAGACTCGCTCTCTCAGTTTAAAACTAGACTGAAGACGCATCTATTTAGCCAGGCATTCATATACATTTTTTATCTTACAGTTACTGTAAATTCGGCCTCTAGTTCATAAACGCCAGAGGAGAACTGGCCCCCGACTGAGCCTGGGTTCTCCCAAGGTTTTTTTTCTCCATTGGGTCATCTGATGGGGTGTTAGGACACCATTAGGTCACTGGATGGAGTTTTTCGGTTCCTTGCCACTGTTGCCTTTGGCTTGCTCAGTTGGGGATATTCAAATTAATTAACCAATCATACCATTGATCAGCTCTACCAAACTTGGATGTCTTTTTTCCAGTAATAAACAAACATTGTTAAGTTGTTTTGATTGATACTGTGAAGCAGCTTTGATACAATCTGTATTGTGAAAAGCGCTATATAAATATATTTGACTTGACTTGACTTGACAATATCGTTCTGTTTTGTCATCTGCCGCTTTAAATGCTCAAGCTCTTTAAAGCCGGATGAATTCTGATTGGTCAATGTTTTTATCGTTCATCACCTGGAAAAAAAAAACTATAATAGTGATTCCAACTATATCGATTCCTTGTGCTGTTATAGGTATAGGCGAGGTGTGGACACTGCTATTCTGTTGAATCTATATCTTTATCATTATAGTTATCGTCCTTGGTGTGGAAGGACCTTTTAGACTGTATTTGACTCCCCCACTATCAATACATAATCTTGGCCAAAAATTAATGCAACTCTTGATGGAAATAAATGTTGTGACTTTGCATGAGGTTGTCGAAGCGATTCCACAATGAATGCACACAGTAATCAAAGCTAAAGGTCATCCAATGAAATATTAGAGTGCACAATTTATTTGGGTCACTGAAATTATCAGGCATGGCCCGTATTGACTAATCAATCTATATTTCATGAACGCAATATCAGAGTTATTGACAGTACAAAAAATGAACACCAGGACCCAGTTGTTTAAAAAGTCGAATCTGGATCAGAATTATCTAGATTTGGAAATCCCATGTTTTGCTATCCAGGATCAAGTAATACATCTTTTGTGCGTTTTTTTCAAAGCTAAATATGATTGGATCACAATTTTTTAGATTTCCAAATCTGGATTACAAGTGCTCCAAATATAAGATAAATGCTGCTAGTTATGTAAAGAACTACAGGTAGAAGAATCAGTGTCTCTTTAAGCGTTTTATTTGAAGAGAAAGAAAACACCATAAACAAACAAACATTCCCCTTCCATTTCCAATTTCCTTTAAACAATCAGACGCCGACGGAGGCACTAAAGGTGATGGAAAAAATATGAAATGGGAGAAAAATTATGTGTTTTTAATGCTTTTGCGCTCTCTCTCACAAAAGTTTTACGTTCCCCCAAGTAACTGCTTTAAATCGCAAAGAACTCAAGTTTTGAGAGTGAATGATAAAGTTTCTTGGGGGAACGCAAAACCTTTGCAAGAGAATACAAAAGCATTACAATGATTTTTCCTCCCATCACCATGTCCCTTTAGGGCTTCCGTAGCCAATCGTTTGACCCACAACGAAAACAAACAAATATACAATAAACACTTAAAAAGAAATATATTATTTTAGTTTGACAGCTATTTCTGGGATTATTCTATGATGCCAACTGTACTTTACTGTACTGAAGGCTTCATTGGAAGCCTAATGTCTACTTGAATACTTTAGCAGTTAAACTAATCAAGAGCAAAATATAAATGTGTGTATTACATGATATAAATGTTATATTTTTGACCAGTTTTAAAGTTTTATTACATTTTTTTTTTGTCCCTGAAATCCACCCTTCTGCTGGGATCAAGCTAATCCTGATTTTCTTTGGATCAAAGGAATCCAAATCTTACTAATAAGCTTTAAAGAACACAAACAAACTGATGGTTTAATCCAGATCAAAACCAAGATTGGATTTCCAAATCCTTTTTGAACAACCCATTATCAAGATTTGATCCAATCCAACAGCCGGGTCCTGGAAAACCCGAGGATTGGCCCCAGATGTGATCAAATGCTAAAACGCTTAGGATGACGTAACGAGATTTATTCATCTCAGCATCCTTAAAAAAGGCCTTTACCTTCAGCATCTGCAGTGTAGTGAATGTGTCCTTCTCTTCCCATGTGACCGGACTGTTTTCTTGTATATCCACAGCACTGCGGATCTGTCTGTTAATGGGTTATTAATGCACGTTTTTGACAGTGTTGCAGTAATTAGAATAGAGTTAATTGTGCTCTCTTCATGTGTTGTTGCCTAAACAGTGCCGTTCTGTCACTTGCATCACTTGCTTTGCCGTTTTGCATTATTCCAGGGAATCGTTTGGCTGCTGCACTAATAAAGCTCTTTATTCTTTTGTGATGAATGTTACATTGGGCATAAATATTTCAGACACACATGCACCTTTGATGCTCCCGCTGTATTATCGCCTGTAAGTGTGTCACCTCCTCTCTGCCTTTGAAACCGTGATGCTGAAGTCGAGCACACACTCTTCTGTTGCGTATGTACACTCAAAGGCGTTTAAATCTCTTTTAGTTGTCGTGTGATGTGACTCCTTGTGTAGTTATTCTTTGTGCCATTACTTCAAATGATTATATTTCTGTGGAGGGATTAATTTTTTTCCGTTCCATGGTCAGTTACTGGAGACAACAGGGCTTGTTGTCGCAATGGGTTTCATATGTACTGTATATCTCAGTAACTATATGTTTTTCAGTCAAATTTCCAATTACAGACATGCTTGTTCCCTTTCGTTGTCACTCCGAGTTACGTCGGATGACGACGAATGGGGTTTCGCTTAGAAAGCCTATCAGCTTCGAGTATTACAAAACGAGCCTATGGCAAAGAAATGCCATGGGTCTGCAGAATTTGCATGACGTAACTCCGCCCCACCTCGTGGGTATAAAAGGAGGAAGTCCGCAACAGCAGTTTATGTTTTCGCTTCGGAGCCAAGTGTATTCTTCTCTCCACAAGCCATCTCTGAATTGTCAGCTTTACAAACGAGTACCTCGAGTGTTGGTGTGACGGCGATCTACGGCGAGCGCGTGCTTCCTGCTGATCTGTTGCAGTGGTCTGCCAGTCGGTGCGTGTCTCCCCGGGTGCTTCAACACTTGAGTTTTCTCTCACTAAAAGAGCTTGCACGCGGCACGTCTTTTTAAAGACGGCTCGCCCGTGCATTTAAAAAAAAAAAAAAAAAAAAAAAGAATGGTGCGGCAGCTTGGTATCGGACTCTGATGGGCACGAGCGTTGTCTAGTATGTTTGGGCTTGATCATGCTAGAGCAGTGCTCGTGGATGACTCATGTTTTCTCCATGGACACATGATCATCGCGTCATTAAGGTCGAGACTCGGTGAACTCACATGAGTGAGAGTCCCCTCATCCACCCGCCGATCTTCGGCTGGTGGCCAGGGGGACCTGAGGGTTTCGGTCTGGAACAAGGCGCCGACTATGTGTCCGCGACCCCAGCCCCCCTCTTCAATGATGGTGCCCGCTAGTGAACAGGTGATTCCCACGGGTCTACCCTCTGGTGGCCCGTGTGTTTCATTTGAAGCTACAGAGGATTATATTATGTTTGTAGCAGCTTCACTAGGTGGGTTTGATTCTCCTGGAAGTGACGACTCGTCGAGTCTGATCCGGAGATGACGGCCATGCTTTCCCGGGACGATTGGTTTTTGGGTGAGGCCGCCGACCCTCGTCCACGGCAAACCCCAGTACCGTTCTTCCCGGACGTGCATGATGAGATCAGGGGCCATTCGCTGATCTCATCCGCCTTTCCTCCCCTCGATGGGGCCACTGCCCGTGGGTACACTGGGGTTCCCCCGGCTGAACGCTCTGTTGCGATGCTATGTGTCCTCAGAGTGCTTCTTCTCGGCGCAATCCTAAGCACCCGTCCGTGGCCTGTAGTTTTTCGTCTACGCTTGTGGCGAGATCCTATAGCGCCACGGGACTGGCGGCCGCCTCACTGCGTGCCATGGTCATTCTGCTGGTCTACCTGACCCAGATGCTCATGGACCTGCACGAGGGCGGGACTGACCCAGGGCTCTTCACTGAGCTGCGCGCGTCAGACCCCTCGGTCTGCCCACTGCCAAGGGCGCCCTCCCGCGGCTCCCACCCTGCCCGTTCACCCGGGCCGGCTCTGGGGGCCGCGGGCGGACGCCACAGCCCTCTCTAGCCCCGCCCCCCGCTACACGCCGGGTTAAGCGGCGCTCCTGAGACGGGCTCCTCGGGGATGGAGCAGGTTGAGGTCGACTCTGTCCCGACGGCCCCGCCGTCCGCTCATGTCCCTCGGTCTGCCCACCGCCGAGGGCGCCCCCCCGCGGCTCCCACCCCGCCCGTTCACCAGGGCCGGCTCTGGAGGCCGCGGCCGGACGCCACAGCCCTCTCCAGCCCCGCCCCCCGCTACGCGCCGGGTTAGGTGGCGCTCTTGAGAGGGGCTCCTCAGAGATGGGACTCAGTTCTTTCCAGGAGTTGGGAGCAGGACCACTCCTTTCCCCGGTGGAGAGCCGGGGAATAATCCTTATTTGCAAAGAACTGACTCTCCCGTCTCTGAGCACACAGAGTTCTCGGACGACACAGAGCGCCGCCCTCTAGCCGTGCTCTCCTCGTCCCCCTCTGTCCCAGAGGTGGTTGACACGGCGTGCCGTCCACGGACCGCTTCGCCCCTGTCCCCCTCTGTCGCCAGACCCCTGGCAGAGCAGGCCCCCGCGGGACGACCAGCCTGGCCCTCCCCTGGCCCCCTCTGCCAGGGCGCGGTTGCTAACTGTGCCCCCACACCGGGCCGCTATGCCGTCCACGTCTGGGCCAGTTACTCCGCTTCGCTGCCCCTCCGGGGGGACGCCTGTCGTCGCGTGATCCCGCCGGTTCAGTTCCTGGGAGCCTGGCTAGAGCTTCCCCGTCTGTCCCGCTGGATCGCGCATTCCGTCAGGCTCGGCTTGCGATTCAGTTCGCACGGTCTCCTCCCCGCTTCAGGGGAGTCCGCTCCTCTTTGGTCGGTGGCGCAGCTTACGAGCGAGCGCGCGCAGTCACTGCTGACTTGCCTGAGACATCTCAAGAGCAAGAGTGCGGTTCCACTGAAACATTTTCAGAGGCTCCTGGGGCATATGGCATCTGCAGCCGCGGTCACGCCGCTCGGATTGCTTCATATGAGACCGCTTCAGCTTTGGCTTCGCGACCGAGTCCCGAGGTGGGCATGGCAACAAGGCACGCTCCGAGTACCAGTTACTCCGACCTGCCGTCAGTTCCTCACCCCGTGGTCGAACCTCAGTTTTCTCAGGGCGGGTGTCCCCCTGGAACGAGCTTCCCGGCATTTTGTGGTCTCCACAGATGCCTCCACCACGGGCTGGGGCGCCATGTGCAATGGACATGCTGCTGCGGGCTCCTGGACAGGACCCCAGCGGCTATGGCATGTCAATTGCCTCGAGTTGTTGGCAGTACGCCTTGCCCTGCACCGCTTCCGGGCGTTGCTCAGGGGTCAACACGTACTAGTCCGCTCAGACAATACCGCTACTGTAGCGTACATCAACCATCAAGGTGGTCTACGCTCCCGCCGTATGTCACAACTCGCCCGCCACCTCCTCCTATGGAGTCAGAAGCATCTGAGGTCGCTTCGAGCCATTTTCATTCCCGGAGCCCTGAACTGTGCAGCCGACGAGCTCTCATGGCTTCAGCCCCTCCCTGGAGAATGGCGACTCCATCCCCAGTCGGTTCAGCTGATTTGGGACCAGTTCGGGGACGCACAGATAGATCTGTTTGCCTCTCACGACTCGACCCATTGCGCCCTGTATTTTTCCCTGACCGAGGGCACGCTCGGCACGGATGCACTGGCGCACAGCTGGCCGCCGGGCCGCAAATATGCGTTTCCCCCAGTGAGCCTTCTTGCGCAGACCTTGCGCAAGGTCAGTGAGGACGAGGAGCAGGTCATTTTGGTCGCGCCGTATTGGCCCGGCCGGACCTGGTTCCCCGAACTTGCACTCCTCGCGACAGCACCTCCCTGGCCCATTCCTCCGAGGAAGGACCTTCTTTCTCAGGGACGGGGCACCCTGTGGCACCCTCGCCCCGATCTCTGGAGCCTCCACGTGTGGCTCCTGGACGGCTCGAGGTAGGTTTGAGTACCCTTCCACCAGCGGTGGCGGCTACCATCACTTCCGCTAGAGCGTCGTCCACGAGACACGTCTATGCGTTGAAGTGGAACCTCTTCGTCGCTGGTGCTCTTCTCACCGAGAAGACCCCCGGAGATGCTCGATCAGCGTTGTGCTTTCCTTCCTTCAGCAAGGGTTGGAGCGAAGGCTGTCTCCCTCCACCCTTAAGGTCTATGTTGCCGCCATTGCCGCACATCATGACCCCGTCAAAGGTAAGTCGGTAGGGAAGCACGACCTGGCCATCAGGTTCCTGAGAGGAGCGAGGAGACTAAATCCTCCTCGCCCTCCTCTCGTTCCCTCTTGGGACCTCTCAGTGGTTCTAACTGCCCTGAAGAGTGCTCCCTTTGAGCCCTTGCAATCAGTTGAGCTTAAGTTCCTGTCAATGAAGACAGCGCTCCTGGTTGCACTGGCCTCCATCAAGAGGGTAGGGGACCTGCACGCATTCTCCGTCGACGAAGCGTGCCTGGAATTCGGGCCGGCCTTCTCTCACGTGATCCTGAGACCCCGGCCCGGATACGTGCCCAAGGTTCCTACCACTCCCTTTCGGGACCAGGTGGTGAACCTGCAAGCGCTGCCCCCAGAGGAGGCAGACCCAGCCTTGGCACTGCTCTGTCCAGTACGCGCTCTTCGCGCCTATGTAGACAGGACGCAGTGTTTCAGGACCTCAGACCAGCTCTTTGTCTGTTATGGTGGGAAGCTGAAGGGAAAGGCTCTCTCCAAGCAAAGGTTGTCTCACTGGATAGTGGACGCCATTGCCTTGGCATACCAGCAGCAAGGTCGACCGTGCCCCCTTGATGTGACGGCCCACTCCACCCGGAGTGTGGCATCCTCTTGGGCTCTAGCGCATGGCGCCTCGCTAACAGACATCTGCAGAGCTGCAGGCTGGGCGACACCTAACACATTCGCCAGATTCTATAATCTCCGAGTGGAGCCAGTGTCCTCTCATGTACTCGCTTCAACTAGCTAGTACCGGACCCACTCAGGTGTCTTCGCTTGCTCGCCACTCCACTCCACGGACTGGATACGTGCGATATTCTCCTCAGGTGAGCTTTTCCGAAAGCCCTGAGCTCCTCCAGCACTCCTGATGTCGGCGCCAGTGTCTCTTGCCTGCGCGTCGGCTAGGTGCCTCCCGTGTGCATGGTCCCTCCCCTGAGCGACCCCCACATGTGTATTTCCACTGTAAGCCTCTCTGAGCATGTGTCTTTCCCTTGGCAAGCCATCTTGCCACCCCTGGGGTTGAAATATTCCACCTGCGGCTGGACACCCCAGTGTTCTCCATATGTTTCCTTCGGGTCATATGTGTATTCTCTAAGTCCCCCCCCCCTCTGGGTTGGCATTAATTGCATACTTCCCCTAGCTTGGGATATGCTTCCCAGTGTACCTTGGTATTCCTGTGTTAAATTGAGTCCTTCGTCCTTCTATGTCAGGGAAGCCATCTAGTGGAAGCGTTCGGTACTGCAGCCAAACACACTCTGACTGAAAGCAAATTTTTTGTGCATTTTTCATAACAATAAATGTAAAATTTTAAACTTTTTTCACTTCAGCAATAATCTGCCAAGTGTGAATTATGCCAAACTGAAGTCTGTTGCTCTAAAGCATTCAAGATTTGATTCTGTTTAAGTTGGTCTAAGTTAAGTTTATGCTCAAAAACTGAATAAAAGTATTATAACTATTGGATAAATGTAATTTAGTACCATAAAATCCCCTAAAAATACAAAATCTTAAATTTGTTTGAAAACGCATCTTTTTCTCTTCTTTTTGGTCTTCCGTCCACATAGAGAAAATGTTTTTGTCCTCATTCTAACAAAATGTAGTTGGATTTAGGGTTTGTGCTTTTACAAAAATTGCGTCCCAGAAAAAAAAAAAAATTCACTGGAGTGAAAAGTGAATAGGAATACAACAGGGATAAAGGCGCACCGGGGTAAAACGAGCATTTGACTTTATTCTATTTTAAAGGAGCATTGCGTAGGTTCTGAAATTTCTAACCGTTACTGACACCAGTGGCCGTTAGAGAAACTGCAGCCAGTCTCGTGCTCGTTCTCGGTGCGCACGCTCGTACGAGCACGACCGCAGCAACCACAGACGGCTCATCCAGATTCACCAGCATGTTTACAGAGGTAAGGAAAGTTACAGTACTGTAAGGTTATTGTTTGGCAGACCATATTTTAGTAAAATGTTGCAGTGCTACTTTATATTATCAACTGAAGTCTAACGTTAATTCTAAAAGTTTTGTAACACTATACTGTAACACACACTGCCGACACTCACAAACCTCTTATTTTGACTATTGTAGAGTAACGCTAAATTATATAACTGAGTTGAAGACGTTATGCTTATTTTTAGATACAGTACAATTGCTATTGTACTTGTACTACTATACTATTTGTAGAATAGCAATAACATTATGGTAAGGTAAAGGCACTCTAACCTTGATGTATGAACTTGTCATACTTTATTTTCATTCAGAATACCACATGAACTTTTGCTCTAAAAACACTTGTCATTGTAAATAATTAGATGTTTTTTTTCTGTTAGAACAGCTCAGAAGACTTTCAAGTTCCCGTGGAGGACAGCAGTGACTCTGCAAATGGCCTGTAACTATGTCTTTCCTTTGCAGTAAAAAGAAAGCCAGCTCGGGGTCTGTTTTTATACCCAGCGCTGACCGGTGCTCTCTCCAAGAATCAAATGCCGCTCCGATGTTGACTCTTGTCTTGTCTTTGCCCGACGCCGGTCACTCTCTATTTTGGCCACACTAGATAAGGCTTTTTTTTTTTTTTTTTTAACTTAGAAGGAGTTTCTGTGGGTGTCTCGATTGTGCTGGAGGCTGGCCGCTTCTTTCCGTCCGCAGAGTCCATTTGAAACACTAACGTTACTGCTAGCGATTGCCGCTGCTTACTAATGGCTGCCGTACGGATGTAAGCCCAAGTAGACGAGAACGGGCATGACGCCACATTTTGTGAATTTTCGCGCCAATTCGGACCCGACTCCTCCGCACACAATTGAGTCTACAGACTGATAGAGGCAACCGTGGTGGACATTAAGGTGTCATTCTTTCTATTACATTATGTTTAGCTCATAAATGTACAAATGAAAACTCTATCTTAAAGATTTTTTTAAGTAAAAAGCTACACATAGCCCCTTTAAACCCCTTTAGTTGGCACACAAAAAATCAACTCAGCACTTTTCTTTACAACTGCTTTTCAAGATGCACGTGTAAACTCGTCTGATCCTTGCATGATCGTGGAGCAAATGAGAATCGCTAAAATTATTGAATATATTTTTACACAAAGGTCTTGTTAATGATGTTAAGTTTTGTAAGGTTATTAAAGCAACATTTTTTTAATTACAGACAAATATGTAAAAGTATGGTATTTGGGGTAAAAGACAATAATTAATATGATAATAAACAGCTGGCTGACTTTTCCATTTGTTAACACGACGTTTAAATTCAGATGGGAAATATCATATATTGAGTGTCCACCTTAGAGATAATCACCATATTTATAATGAAAATAAATATTTTATTATTTAAAAATATGATATTAATCATATCATATAAGAAAATATTTATTACATATTTTATAATAGGCCTATATATATATATATATATATATATATAATAACATATTTATTTGTTACTACTGTAAAGCTTTATTAAATTATTATGGGATCTCATTCAATGCTTTCAGAATCAAAATAATTTTGTTTCTGTATTTTTAAAATGAGCATATTTTAATAAACAATATTTAACAAAAAATGAATACTTTTTTAATCAAATTAAACGGAAAATACTAGTATAAACTTTGATAAAGTGATTGTTTGGCGTTATTAAAAACACATTATTTTCACTGAAGTATTTGGTGATACTGTGGAGTTAAAGACATCGACACTTAACAAAATAAACCACTTTCATGGTTTATTTTCACACAAAATCTTTTGCCCCATCAATGTTCAATACAAGGAAATATATTTATTACTGCAATCATACACTACGGGAATAGTGAAGCTTTATTTTTCTGAAGTTGTGTCTTTAGCCCCATTGAACTTCATTTTGGAGCAGCTTGTTTTTTTAGTGATTATTATGTGTATTATACAGTAGTGTTACAGACATGATGACTGTAGTAGCATCTCGTGTGTGAAGTGTGAGTGTGGCAGTAGTGCAGTAGACACGAGGATCTTCGGTGTGTGCGTTATATATGCGCTGTGTGACGTCGCAGGGAGTGTGTGTGTGTGTGTGTGTGAGAGAGAGAGAGAGAGAGAGAGAGAGAGAGAGAGAGAGAGAGAGAGAGAGAGAGAGAGCAGCTGATATAGGGTGAGCTGGAATAGCGGGTCACTCTCAGTTGAAGGATGGAGTGAAAGAGAGCGGCTGTGTGTGTGTGTGTGTGTGTTCTTCTGTAGATCTGTGAGTCTCTGGACAGCTAAAGCGCACATTGCACGCAGTATTTCTGTCTCGGCGCAGGAACACGACAGGTAAACCACAAGCGACTGAGCCTTTCTCACTTTATTCTGTGATGTTGGTCGCGTCTCAATGCAAACATTATTATTATGATGAAGCGCGAGCGCGGTCGCTTCTGCGTGCGAACTGGAATCATATCCGTTTGGTGTGTATCGAGTACCTTAGCCAGAGTTTATTCTGTAGTGTGTGCAGTCGGGGTTTATGCCTCATGTTTAGTGCGTTGCCTACATAGACAGCACTTCTGGGCATCAGTAGCGCGCGCGCGGAGCGGGTGTGTGTGTGTGTGTGTGTGTGTGTGTGTGTGTGTGTGTGATGATGCCCGAACATGCGGTCTAGTTAGGCAGATACACTTCGATCAGTCACACACACGCACACACACACACACACACACACACACACACACACACACACACGCGAAAACATCAGGACCTTTACTTAGACAGCCAGCTCGTGTTTCATCAGAAATGATCTGTATGTGTTATAGAGTTAAAAGCTGTTGTTTTATCGCTCTATCTATGACAATATAACATTCTGCCGTTGCCATTTATTAACTGGTTTATTATATAACAATTTGATATTCTGTATTTATTTTAACAATATAAAAAATGATTGTTTCATACGTGCAATCACATAACTTTGTGATGGAATACATATGTGGGTTACACTTTATTTTAAAGTGGCATAGTTAATACTTAGTCAAATAAGCACTGAGTAATATTTATGTAGGCCTACTTAATATAGAGTTATGATTAGGATTTGATTTAGGGTTAGCTACTTGTAATTATGCATATTTTACTGTTGTTATTACTATAGTAGTACATGTATAACATGATGCAACTAATTAAAGTGTTATTTGTAACAGGAAAAGAATGTAAACATTCTACAGTTAAAAAAAAACTGGTTAAACTTTAACATGATATTTTATTTGAGAAGACAATAGGCTACATGCAAAATATTGTTAAGAAAAAAATATGAATTTTTCTTCCCAGAATTTATTCATGTAAACCATCACTTTTGCACTGTAATTTAGTTTATTTGATTACATTTTTATAGCATTTTTTTTTTTTTGTCGTCTGTTTGCGGGTGGGTTAAACTGTCATCTGTCTTTATGTTTTATTAGTCACAGACAGTCAGTGTTGATGAAACTGAAGTGATCACATGGCCTTCTGTGTGTTATCTGTGATCTTATTTCAGATTTAATAGCTCAAATTCACTTTATATAAACTGCAGGCACTAAAATGCTGGTCATTGTACATCATTGTATTTTGTAATTCCAGATTCATCAGCCAGATATCGCTGTAAAAGAAACATTTTTCGAGCCTACAAATGAGAATCGGAAGAAATACAGTGTACATTTGATGAAATAGCTGTTTTGTTTTATATTAAATGTAATGATTTTGTTATTATTACCTCTGACATCTGGTCATAATAGTGTGTAACATGCATACTGTGTGCCTTTCTGACTGTGGTATAAGTGAATACTAATTAGCGAATAATCAGAATAATGAAAATTGCATGTAAAGTTCTGCTCGTGTCATGTTAACATCGTACTGCGATTAAAACCTTACACTGATTATTAGAAATAATCACATTATTGGTGTTCATGTAAACATAGTCATTGTTGGGTTGTGTGTCACTCTGTTGGGTTTTTTTTCTTTAGAGAAGTGCTTTAGTTCAGGACTGAACATGCTTTACTGTACAAAAGTAAAAAAAAAAAAAAAATTAGCATGAACGTAAATGTGAAAACCGACAATTTTGTAAATACAGATAAGCAGTAGTTTGACTGAGGTCATATTTTCTTTTATTTTGTATAATTGTGTTCATGGTTTTTGACTAGTTTTATTACTCAAGTATTAGAACTGACGGATGAATTTGCCCCAAAAAGCTGTAGTTTGATTGGACGTACAACCTTTAACATGTACCAGAGAAAGAATACATTTATTTACTCACTTCCTTAATTATTAAGAATACGTGGTTAGTTGTTGTGTTGACGACCCAATCAGAAGAGCCTTGTGACCCACTCGTATATGAATTCATAACGGAGGCACGATGTGGATATTTCTGTCTCGTATTCAGAATCCGTGATGATGCTTTATATCGGGAGAAGGGATGTAGGGGAATAAACATAAGCAGAGAATATTCCTGACATGATCATTGGTGTGTGTCTTCATGCAGTCCCACAGAGTGTGTGAATGTCATTCCCAGTCCCAGTTCACTGTTTGGACTTGTTTGTGGATCAATCCGGATCGAGAAATGTTGCGATACAACAAGACGCTCTTGAGTTATTTTTAACCTTTGTCATGCTATTCAGGATCTGTGGTCTTGTTTGCTGCAGATATTCAGGAGGTCGTTCACAGAAAACGAGAGTGTGTAATGCGTTGTGTTTGTTCACGATGGCATGCTAACCCTCAATAGATGAACAGCTACCCTGAGATGTGTCTTACTGAAGTGAGGCTTTGTGATTGACTAGCGAGTTCAGTACACTGGCTGAAAATACTGTTGTTATTATTATTATTAGGCTACCAGATGAATTTTCCAAAGATTTTTAAAAGATTTGCAGTTTATGTCAGTAAAGCCTTTAAACATTTCTTTTCATTTGTGTTGGTAATATTCATTCAGAGCAACTCAACACAACTCATTTGTTGGCGCTGTTGTTGTCAGTTTACATGAGATGCCTGTTTATGTAAAGATATAATTAGCATAAAACTGAATTATTATATGTCATTACCAAGCTAAAATGTGAGTATGATCATGATAATGTAAGCACATACCGGAACAAAAACAGCTGGCGTATCTGAAAAGCAGAGAAAGTGCATTAGTAACACGTAAGGCTAAAAAATCTCAAATGGCTTTAAATGACAACTTTAAATCTACAGATTAACCAACGTGATATCATTAATATTTTTAGGTATTTACATGTCAAGAGGATTTTACTGATGCAATGTGTACAATTTCATCACGTACAGCTTTTTAAGTCTTCAGTTGGGTTGATTGAAAATTTCATTTCTAGATGGATTTTATTGCGTTTATAATAAATCACACCAATTATGACGACACACACACACACACACACACACACACACACACACACACACACACACACACACACACACACACACACACAGAATAATAAAAGCTCTGGAATAACAGGCATGAGTGTGAGTGTGTGTTTTCTGATGAAAGCTTCAGTTTGTGACCAACAAAGCTTCTAACGGCAAACAAGGGAAATGTCTTTGTTACGCTCTCTGAATCTACAAAAAGTGATGTCCGGCCTAGGAATATCTACATCTTTGCCTTTTATTCAAATATTATTAAAAATGTGGAAACTGCATATTGTATAGTTGTGCTTGAAGTCGATTGTTTTATTTGTGGTGATAACACAATGAAACATGCCAAATTGTGCCGACATCATTTTTGGCCAAAAATACAAAGAAATGATGAACAAATGCATAAATAAGAGAGAACCAATGCAATATTAATAACTGATTATGCGGTAGTCAATGTATGCTTTTTTCCTGTGAGCTTTTTGTTTTTCTATGCAATTATTTATGTATGTATATATATATATATATATATATATATATATATATATATATATATATATATATATATATATGTTTTTCTTTATTTACTATTGCTTAAACTTGGTAATGGTATTTATCTGTCAAAATTATTTGGTGAAAAAAAGGCACAACTACAAGTTTTGTGTTTTCGGATGCAAAATTCACTTTTTCATGGTGTTTGTATATAAACGTGTCTTAGCAGTGTGTGGACACAAACACCCTACAATGGTACAAATCCATTCACTCCTTTATTTAATCCCTCCAACACCTTAACAGTCTCATTTATCAAGCCATTTAGATTTTCTGAGCAGTGTGATGTCATACTGTCCAGGCTCCGCCCACGACCACTGACGGACAGTCCAGTATTAGCATAGCTCCGCCCTCAGCCAGTGTAGGAGCAGCTCGTAAGCAATCCACTGTATTACAGTTCATAGAAGTTGTTTTACGGATATAAAGTTTACCAGTTTATGAAGGTCTGTATATATGTGTTTACTGTTAGCTGTAACGAGTGTTTTTGTGTAATTCGCTGTGTATGTTGATGATAATGAAAGGAAGAGAGAGAGATTTTAATGCACACTTCTTGTACTGTTTTATTTAGCTCTTACAGTGATTTTCTGGAGTGAAAACGGACGCTTCATCTTTTGTGTGATGTACTATAAACTTCATAAAACTTCAGTAAAGTTTTGGCCATCATTTGGACGGGGTCTACTCTGCTACAACAGGCTTGTAGTGGATAAAAGCAAAGTGACAACATAAGTTATAACCGTAATTAACCGTAACAATACCTGTTCTATGTCCATACAGCTTATATTCTCTGTCTCTGTGGGCATTATTGTCCGACTCCGGCTCGATCTGAACACCGCTACTGACAGTCTATGATATTTTCAGTGTGTGAGATTGTCCTGTTTTGTTGTTGCATGAGCTCTTGAAGCTCCGCCTTCTTCTTGAAAGGGGGCGGGAGCAGCAGCTCATTTGCATTTAAAGGGACACACACAAAAACAGCAGGTTTTTGATCAAAGGGCAATTTTAACATAATATAAAAATGATCTGTGTGGTATTTTGAGCTAAAACTTCACATACACACTCTGGGGACATCAGAGACTTATTTTGTCTTGTAAAAAGGGCATTCGTTGTCCCCTTTAATGTACAGTATTGGTCAGAAGTTTGGAAACATTACTATTTTTAATGTTTTTGAAAGAAGTCTCTTATGCTCATCAAGCCTGCATTTTATCTGATGAAAAATACAGAAAAAACAGTAATATTGTTAAATATTATTACAATTTAAAATAATGGTTTTCTATTTTAATATGCTTTAAAATATGATTTATTCCTGAGATCAAAGCTGAATTTTCAGCATCATTACTCTTCAGTGTCACATGATCCTTCAGAAATCAGTATAATATGCTGATTTGATACTCAGTTTTTATATAGTTGAAAAAAAATATTTCTAAGAATATACGTCTTTACTACTATTACTTTTCATCAATTTAAATCATCCTTGCTGAATAAAAGTATTAACTTCTTTCAATAAAAAGAAAGAAAGAAAATACTGACCCCAAACTTTTGAATGTGTATATTGTTACAAAAGATTTCTATTTAAAATAAATGCTGTTCTTTTTAATCTTTTTATTCATCGAACAATCCTGAAAAAAGTATTTTTTCCAACATTGATAATAAATCACATTATACTGATTTCTGAAGGATCATGTGACACTGAAGAGTAATGATGCTGAAAATTCAGCTTTGATCACAGGAATAAATTATAGTTTAAAGTATATACAAATAGAAAACCATTGTAATATTATTTCACAATATTGCTGTTTTTTCTGTATTTTTGATCAAATTAATGCAGCCTTGATGAGCATAAGAGACTTCTTTTAAAAACCTTAAAAATAGTGAACATATTTCCCTCATATTTTGATGATTTAATTGAACTTGAAGGGTAATTGAAACCAATCTCCCCTTCCGGTCATCACTTGTGCTCCCGTTACTGTAACATCATGTGTTTCACAACGGATGCGTGGAAACAAACAGCGGTAACTTTCACTGTCCCGTCACAGATCTGGTGTAGAAATTAAATGTAAATGATCGGTAACCAATTTTTAAGACCTCTTTATTATAATTAATGTTTTTCTCTTTGAATATTGTGAATGCAGTTGCTTTGTAATGGATTTAGTTTGGAGACGTGGCCTGTGGACAGCGCTTTCATGATGGTCTTTTCTTTTCTTCTCCTTATAATTTCCTATCTTTAACCGTCTCAATAAACCGGCCAAAAAAAGAATACAACTAAATTCAATTAAGAGAGAGAGAGAGAGAGAGAGAGAGAGAGAGAGGAATGGAGCAAATATACAGATGAGATTTAAAAAGCTCACATGAAACACGTCATGAGCAGGACTGTTGTTTGCTGAGATTGGATAAAGACACCAGTGTTATGAAACTACTCTCCTCCTGTAATTCATATTTCTGTAGCATACACAGAATAGGACCCATTTCTGATGTCAGGTTAATGTGCTACAGAAGTGTCACACGAACATTACAACCCGATCTCACCGCAATTCGTACAAATTTTACAAGGTGGCTAATTTGTACAAATTATAACGATTTCTACTAAATCGTACATATTTTGCGAGTTGCCCAATTCGAATTAATTCGTACGAATAACCTACCTCTGACCCCGCCCCTAAACCTACCTCTGACTCCGCCCCTAAACCTACCTCTGACCCCGCCCCTAAACCCACCTCTGACCCCGCCCCTAAACCTACCTCTGACTCCGCCCCTAAACCTACCTCTGACCCCGCCCCTAAACCCACCTCTGACCCCGCCCCTAAACCTACCTCTGACTCCGACCCTAAACCTACCTCTGACCCCGCCCCTAAACCTACCTCTGACCCCGCCCCTAAACCTACCTCTGACCCCGCCCCTAAACCTACCTCTGACTCCGCCCCTAAACCTACCTCTGACCCCGCCCCTAAACCTACCTCTGACCCCGCCCCTAAACCTACCTCTGACTCCGCCCCTAAACCTACCTCTGACCCCACCCCTAAACCTACCTCTGACCCCGCCCCTAAACCTACCTCTGACTCCGCCCCTAAACCTATCCCTGACCCCGCCCCTAAACCTAACCATCACATGGGTTTAAACAAATCGTACGAATTCATACGAATTAACCACCTTTTAATCGTGAGATAGCGTTGAACATTATTAAACAGAGCTGTGCGATCCACTGAGAAGCGTTTGATTTCATCTCTATTATAAACACACAAACGACTCTGGGATTTAAACTAGTTTAAAGCCAGAAGAAACAGCGCTGACATTCAACGTATTGACACGAAAACCAGGAGAAACATTGTTCCAAGAACAAACCATTTAGAAGACATTTCACTCCACAACTTATGAATTTACTGTAGTAAAACGAACTGTTTTGGCAGAAATGTGCCAATAAATATGCATAAGGAATGCTGTTATATTAATATAGTCATGTATAAATGTAGTAAATGTCTTAGAAGTGTAATGGAAGGTAATTAGACTATGTTGTTGTTTAGAAGTTATGCAGCTTTTTTTTTTTTTTTTTTTTGCATGTATTTATTTATTTTGCATTTATATTTCTACTAAATGTTTGGGCTACTGTTTTTGACAACACATACCATAGGTTTATACGTAGAGAACCTACATATTTTATTATTATTTTAATTTTTTTACTGTGGTGGTGAAGAGGTTTTGGTTTTACCTGGGTTACCATGATCTACAAATGCATGATACTATGGAAGATAAAATGATACATTTTAATGAGCAAATAATTAACAGAAGCAACGGCTGTCCAGTTCCAACGTAGATTAAAATATTTCAGTTATTATTAAATATTGTTTAGGCTTTTACCCTTTTTACAGAGGTTGTTAATTTAAACAAATGTTTTACTGTCCATTTCCAAAAGACAAAATCAAAATCAAAACTTCCAGTTATGACTCCTAACATTGTGTGGCAGTTTAATAATGTGATTTTCAGAGAGAAAATGTATAAATGTACATATTTCAATATATATTTTCATAATTTTTTAGGAATTGTTGTTGAATTAAAAAAAAAGCGCTTGTAAGTCTGAACCAGAATATTTAGATATTTTATTATTTAACATATGATGGTGAAAAGTAAAAAGTAAAGTAAAAGTAAAAAAAGCACCACATGTTATATGTATAATACATATTTTTTGAGTATAACAAACAAGTAGCCCTCTTTCATTTTCTTTCTTTCTTTTTTCTTTCTTTCTTTTATTTTATCCGCACAAAAAAGCTTGGAGACGTGCGTGTGATGTCAAGACTGTCAGTAATCTCAGCGTTAGTAAAGCAATGACTCGGACTGGAATGAAAGGCAGAGTAAATCTGGATAACACCACAGGTACTCGTCTGAAGAAAAGCAAACAATTATCTAAAGTTTGGCTCCAGATAAAACCATAACGCTCAGACTGAACACATGAAGCGTCAGCTCTCAAATCTGCGGACGTGCTGTTGACTGAAGATCTCAATATCAGTGTGGGGAATTATGCTTCATAACCTTATCTTTGTCACAATAACACTATAACAATGTCTTCATGCCTCTAAATGGTGCTGTTTGCGTATGAATAGATGATGCATAATCTAGATTTTATGTTTTAAAAAATATTAATAGAGTATATCAAAATGTATAGTCTCAATCATAAAAAAGTACATGCATAATAATTATAAATTTTCTATCAAAATGCTGTAAAATCATTTTAGCAGACCATGTCAACTTCCCAACACTCTTTCATATCAGCTCATTTATTTTCAACTTTTCTCATATATTAATTTGTTCTGTATGTTTACTAAAAAAGAACACGTGCAGTTATATATTAGCTTATACATATCTATGCATGATTGTTCATGTGTATATGTGTTATTTCTGTAGTCTGTTAATAATTTCAGTATAGTGTTTGTCAGATAGTTAACAGTCTGGGAGGTATGATGTAAATAAACTGATAAACAGCAGATTGAATAACACGACACCTGTTCATTATTGACATGTTTCTCCTCAAGCATTGACAGTCTGCGCTGCTTCTGTTTCACATAAAACCTGTTGCTTATTTGTGCTATTTTCAACATTCAAACACACTGAAACACTGACACCCGGAGCTTTAGGGCTTCAGCGATATCAGTGTTTCTGACAGCAAATGTGTTGATTATGAGTTTATGGAGAGTTTGTGTTAGAAGCTTGTTTATTTTAATTGTTTATGATGTTTTTGCTGTATGATATTTGTGTAAAGCGTCTGGTAAATTGTTCAGTTTGTTGTATTGTTTTATTTCTGCCTCTAACAACTCTGTTCAAAACGAACAAATCTTTGGCCAAATCTTTTATTTGTACATTGGATTTGTGCATATTTCTTTGCAATAAATGACACTTGCTTTGATATTTTGTATAGGACAGTGACATTAACGTTTTTTTTTTTTATTTACGTAAAAGTATAATAGAGTCAGTTCCAGAAGTAAATACTAATTTTCT